>OX411307.1:151237541-151837541 GCA_948150685.1 Rhaphigaster nebulosa
ATCATCACCCCAACCCAGTTGATCCAAGGCCCTTCCAAAATGTATTTTGAGTTTCTTTTACAGACTATAATCCTTTACCTGACTGTGGTATATCACTGAATTAACTTTCCATGTTGAGACAGGCATGAGACGTTTCTCATGGCAAACCCTGAATTATGAGATACCTTTGGTCTCAAAAACTTCCTTTGGGTCACATCTGACCCTCACCTTGTAGTATAACGGTTTTAATTATAAGCCCAAAAATACATAAATTCAATTATTCCATCAATAAAACCGCTAATATGCTTTAAAATTCATGGAAAATTACGGGTTCACATTGTCTGCAGGTAAAGGTGGTAATTGAGGGGGAGTGAAGATGATAAGCTGGCTGACTGTCCTGATGAGGGTAGACCGGTGGAACAAGGAGCTCATTGTGCCAGGCTACATGGCCCACCTCTGTTCCTCTTAATATATTCACCCAACCCCGTTGATCCAAGATCCTTCCACTCCAACCAAACCTCCGACTTTGCCGAATAATTCCGCCCTATCCTCTGCAAGCTGCGTGTAGCGTGCTCTGATTGCCCTGTTCATTTAGCTTTGGAAAAGAGGATAAGTAGCATGCCAGATAAATGGCATGATTAATATAGATCAGACTATATAGATTCATACACTAACCAGATGAAAAATGGAATGAATAATTGTAGCATTGTAATTCAGACTATGGAATTGAAATAATTGCTGAACAGAGCTCCTGAACAAGCGTGTACGCAGAATGTTTTTTTCTCGGAGGGATTTCAATTCTTTTTCCAGGGAGGGATTTAATGAGAAGGCAAGTAATCATTAATTGTCTATAATCGCCAATAAGGCGTAAGTTTTTAAGGATAAGAACGAAAATAGGATTAAAAATTATTACTAAAAAATACAAACCTTATATGAAAATCATCTCTCTCTCTCTCTCTCTCTCTCTCTCTCTCTATATATATATATATATATATATATATATATATATATATATATATATATATATATATATGCACAAATATTTCATTTTTTTTTCTGTTGGCACTATAGACCATGTAGATCTTTGGCCGCGCGATGTGGTCTTCTTACAGACATTTTCATCGCTTGCGGGAGCTCAGACAGCCAGAAGGTGGTCACCCAACCCATTGCTCCATAACCATCCCCATTGAGGCCAATTCGGCAGTGTCTTTTCTATCGACTAACTCGGGTCCAAGGACAGTTACAAATCCGCAATAGATCCACGGATTATGGCTGTTCGGGGTCAGCAGGCGCACGAGAACCTATATTTCTTTCCCCGAAGCAGACCGTCCATGGACCAAACCTCCGGGCGGCTATTTGACATCCTGGAAGACCACAACGCAATTCACAATTTAGTTACACAGGGTAGGGTCATCACTCCTACGCCTGGTCTGTGTAAGTTGCCTTCAGTAGACTGACGGACCTCACATACCCGGAGGGGGTGAGAGTCACGGGCTGCGTGGATTTTCCCCCGTAGCCGATCAACGAAATTCGGAAGGTCACCCATCCAAGTACATGCTCGACGTTGCTTAACTTTTATTTCCTATTGCAAGCGCCTTAGTCCGCTCGGCCACCACGGCCCATATATATATAAAGCAAATTTTTTTTCCATCTCAATAATAATCATCACATCTTTGTGTGGTAAATTTTAATTCTGAAACTAAGAACAGATGAATATGCCACATATTTATCAATAATCAACAGACATTCTTTTTAAGAATTCCACTTTTCGAAAATTACCGGAAAAAAGAAGAAAAAAAACCTTCTTTCTATGGGTGAAATTGGACTTACAGACTTCTAAGATATCAAGTAGTTTTAGTTTTCAACTTAATCGGAATCTACTCAGAAGTTACCTTCAACTTCTACTTTTCACTTCCCCTGCCTTGAACGACTTCTATCCGCAACACACTTGGCAACATAATAAAATGTTTGTAAAGTGGGGCATTGTGAACACAGGGCTGAATTTCTTTACATCTACGGAAATCGTTCAAAAAAACAATCAAATGCCGTCAAATAATAATGCACTTGGAATCATCTGCAAATTATTAAAAAAATTGTCTATTAGCCGAAGAAATAAAAACATAAAATCATTAAATTTTAAGCACCGGAAAGGTATTAAAAATTAAAATGAAACCAAACTACTAAATATTTCCTTCATTCTTTTTGTAATTATTAATGAATAAAATGAGAAACTAATTAACTAACTATAACTTATAAAATATATTATAAATACACAATGCTCATTTCCAGACGGCCCAAAAGGATTTTACGGTAAAATGGTTGATCTGAGAGAAAAATGGTGGAGGTAAAAATTGTTTGGTGTAACGTTTTATTCCAGAATATGCCCGTTATTTGACGCCGCGTACGCTTAGACACGCGTCCAAATCGTGAGGTTCACTGATAATCTTTATGTTAATGCACATCATTTTAAAGGGTAATAAAAGTTAAAACGAATGGTTCAAACCGCATTTCGGTATCTTAATTGTTTTAATTATTTAATTTGTATTTATTAAGAAAAATACTGTTTATACCGGCTTTCATCACATTTTTATTAAAAGGGGGTAAAAGAATACGTCAGAATCATGTATGATATTCTTTTAACCCGCGTCAGTTGGGTCGTGCGTCAAAGTGTCAAATAATGGGTATTTTCGTGAAAAAAAAAAAGTTACGATTCATAATTTTTCCTATATTTTTCTATCAGACCAACCGTTTATCCGTAAAATGCGTTTGGGGCGTCTTAAAATGAACAAACTGCACATATTTTGCACTAGTAGTGTAAGAAAACGCTAAGTCAAGATAAAGTCCTAGTCAAAACCAAGAGGGGCTGAAAGCTTTAATAATGAGAAAAATAATGTACAATTACTATTAAGGAGTATATTACACTTTATATAATGTCCGAAAAATGTATCATACAAATTAAATATTAATAAATGAAGTAAAAAAAACAAACTATTTTTTGCGTGAATTCATTAACACATGTATTTTTTGGTCAGAAGTGGTTGTATTTTGACAGGGATGGTACTACCAAAAAAAGGAACAGCTAATCTAGCACGGACGTGCAAGACCAAAACATTTTATTGAGTCTAAATATTGCAATTTTTCCCGAGAAATTTGAGGTCAGTAAAGTTTTATTAAAGGGCCAAGCCCATTCACCAGTTTTACTTAGTTCAGCATTTTAACATATCACTAGAAAGGGAAATCGTACCGTATAAGGTTTAAAAGTGGCGCGTAAATTATGCTGATGAATTGGTACTGCTGGATGAAGATGCGGAAACTATTAAATTAAATACAATATTAATGAAAGTCGGCAAAGAATAGGAAATTAAGAGGGATAGAACAAAATCAATAGGAAGTAGTAAAAACTTGTTGAATTAATTTATATAGATATTAGGGGAAATACGATAAGAATTTTAAATACCTGGGCTCAACGCTATTGAAGGAACTAATGTTCTAGATGAAATAAAAATAAGGTTTAAAGTTTTTTCAGAAAAGACCCATAGAGGCAGGAGTGAGGAAGGGATTTTCATCTCCCAACATGATTAGGCTAAAGTTTGGAAATATTATTTAGTCTAAAACTAGTAATGAGATGTTCTGAAAACGGTCCATTTTTTACGTGATCCAGAGCTATAGCGACAGATCAATTTGGAACTGTGAGGAGGCTGATGATACAAAAAAAAAAACTAAGTACGAAAACTTTTTATCTGAGTTCCAACCGAGAAATATAAAAAAAAGCTGCTCCACAGACGAAATAATAGAGAACGAGAGTATAAAGGAGCTTGAGAAATACAAGAACACAGAAGTACCAACGAAAGCCGGATGTTCTTCCAGAATACAAATTAGGGGGCAGGACCCCTTCAAGCATTGGCTCCAATCGTGCAAGAAGGAGGATGGCATTGGCTCGACGCTTAAAAGCGCTCCTCAGGTAAGTAGATCCAATTGCTGCAAAAGAAAGAGAAATACTCGTCTCCTGTTGTTTGCTATAATCGACGGCCGTCAATAGGATTAGAGCTCTCTCTTATAATAAACTCATTTATTCAATTACAATTTGAATAATTATTAAATTTAGTTCATATAGTGATCTAAGATAGGCTTCGAGCAGTGTTCTACCTGAACGTTTTGCCACCGCTTTTCCAAGTTTGACGAACTTATTAAAAAAAAGGTTAACAAATACTAAATATGATAGCTATCCGAATTATTTGGAAATGGACTAAAGTCCCACACTACGCGTGGGCGAATCAGTGAACTGCAGTTTTCAGTACGATATCACTTGTTGAACCTAACACACACACACATACACAAAAAAAAATGCTGTACTACGTGGGCTGTACGTGTGTTGGGATTAGCATGAGGAGGACCTAAGACATAAACACTTTAACTACAGCGGCTTTCGAACCTGCTAATCCTATAAATAGTAAAATGCCTTCAATAGTTGTCCAATATAGGCTCATTAAAAATCACAATGAGACTCTTCAGTCATTAAGAGTCGCCAAAGATTTGGTCTAGGTTTTCCAGTCAGCAAATATTTACGTTTGAGACGTGCGTGTCCGATTCAAAGTATTTTCAGTAAACAGTCATCCAACAACATAGCCGCATAAAAAAAAAAAGAAATAAAAGGAAAAAAATGAAAGATCACGTACAGCAATAAAGATATAAATCCTCAGATAGAAATTGCAAAAAGGTAAATATGACTTAGTGAAATGGTGTTAAAGTGTTCTTTTAAGAGCTGCCAACTAGAAGGATATACCCACCAATATAACAAAAAACATTTCTTAGAATACATCTCCGACTATTTCAAATTTAATAAGAGTAGTGTCTTATTACATGACAAAAACATCAACGTAGCCCTAATCACTGAAGCCCGACTAACCAGTAAAAGACTGTCCAACATACATGACCACCATATTTACCGAACCTGATGAGCGGCACCGATCATCCATTGATTCCTATCCCACCGCTTATTCCCCTTGGCAGTCCATAGTTTCATACAAATCAGAGTTGTAACAATTCAAACTTCACCTATTCACATAACAATTGTTGCAGCAAATTCCCATCCTAAAATACCGATTTTCGAATCCTAATTCGATTATTCCCTTAATTCCTTAGGATGCCATTTTCTTATGGGTGCAGACTTCAAAGCAAAACACCAGCAATGGGGAGCCAGAATCACCAATTCCCGTGGGCGAACATTTCTGTCTGCATTTAATTCCCATCGTAGCAACATCCTCTCCCCAGATTCTCCTACATACTGGCCAACTGATCCCAACCATAATCCCGACCCCCTTGACTTTTTCATTCATAAAGTTTAGGGCCACTAAATTATTCCGTTTTCCGGCTCGATGATCTTCCTCAGACCACAGCCCACTAATCCTGACCCTTTCGCCTATTCCCGAATCATCTACACCATCATTCATCAGAGGCCCAATAAACCGGAACATCATCCGCCAAATAATAACCGACACAATTGACCTCAGAGTATCCCTAGAAACCCCTCAAGACCTTGATGAAGCTGTAAATTCCTACAATTATTTGTTGAAGTTTTCAATTCTTTATTAAATAGAGGATAAGACTCAATGAACAGAATTGATATTGATACTGACAGCTTTGTCAAAGTAAAAAAGGAATTTATTTCTTAAGAAAAATAAAGTCAAGTACCTCCAAGTAGTGCTCAGTTCTAAATTAAGATTTACAAAACATGTGAAAACTGCAATAGATCTATGGGTCTTATTTGAAACATATTAAGTGTTCTTGAAAAATAACCCGAACTAAATATTAATAATTAAATCACCTATTTACTGAGCTATAACGAACAGGGCAAGAAGCATCATTAAAGAATTGGGAAATATCGGATGTTGCGGTATTGGCTGAAAATGTAATTCTGGACTTTTATTGTCTTAAAATATCTAGAAGTATTATTTTTATATATTTTTCATTTATTTTTACTTTCTTTACCTTATAGGTAAGGAATGTATTGTATTCGGGTAAAATTTTGGAAGAAACTTTCCCAAAGTCTTCCCCCTGACGCAGTTTTTCTATATAGCGCAACCCCCCAAAAAAGCAGAAAACAAAGTTACGAAATAAAAATAAAACTTTATTCACCCATAACTCAAAAATTATACATTTTTTGATATCATATACGAAACTATTTGAATGGCAATTTAATTCCCTACAGATAGAAACAAAAATCATCCAAATCGGATCATTATATACAACAGATTTATATATAACGGCACCTCATCCTTATGGAACTCCATTCCTTCTTCCATCCGTTGCTCCAATGCTCTTCCCACCTTCAAATCCCGTCTATTCAGTCATTTCGTGTCCATGCAAATAGGTACTCATTATTTTCAACTAAAATTTGCACCTAAATATGCATTAATAATTTATTTTTACTTTTGTTATTATTATAAATTCATTCTCTTTAACTGTAATTATTATTTATGCATTAATATTGGAAGTTTGTTTTTCTTAAAGGTTTAAAAGTTATGTCATTATGATTTATTATAATTTCATCTCTTTTTTTTCTTATTCATTTATTTATTTTATTATTTGCAGATTATCTTGTTCTTTTTTATTCTACTCTAAGGCTCTGAAGTTCTATTGATATCACCTATAATATTATTCTAAAGGGATATGCCCCGGAATAAATAAAGAATTTATAGTTATTATTATTATTAACAAAGATAGAGCCTATTTAATATTTTATTACTTCCCTTACCGTATAGGTAAGGAATGTATTGTAATCGGATACAATTTTCCATGTACAGTTTTCAGCGGATCCATAGGTTCTAGAATTCCCTGAGTCCAAAAAAGCGCATTTTTGGCCATCGCTCAGTGTGCCTGTCTGTGCCTCGATTATCTCTTATTTGGGTGCTACCAATATCGGGTTGACCGATTATGTTGATTGTCATTTTGTTTTATAGGGCTTTGCCCTCCGATGAGTCTGTGGAAAATTGGCCACTCTGTGCACTATTGCGGCTGCGCAATAGCCGGAAAACGTGATTATCAATAGACTCTAGCGCCAAAACGGTTCTAATGATTTTGATTAACCTTTTCTAAAATCTTCCCCCTAAAGCACCTGTAATTTTTCTACATAGTGCATCCACGAAAAAAAAAAGAAAATAAAATTATGAAGAAAATAAAACTTTATTCGCGCATAACTCTAAAAGTATACATTTCATGGATCATATACTAAATCATATGAATGGAAATTTAATTCCCGACAAATCTAAACAAAAAATCATCGAAATCGGTCCAATATTAGCGTTTGGAAGTTCATGTAATTCTCATAAATTATTTCGCTCATGTTTCTATGCATACTGAACCAGTGTAACCTTAGTTTATTTTTTTTTTTAATCTCGAAAATTATACATTTCCTGGAATATTCTAGATGTGCATTTGAAGGATAATTAGGTTGTTTACGAAACTAAATATAATAGAAAAAAAATTAGTCGGACTAATATTAGATATAGCAAACATTTTTTTTTATATGACTTTAATCTAATGCGGTAAGGAAGTCGTGTGAGTGTACACATCAGATATTTTAATTGTTAAATCATAATTTTATATTATTTATTTATATCCTAATAGAAGCGTGAATTTATAGTGTTTTAATTTTTTTTTTTTATCAGTGTCTTTAATTGCATTATACAATAGAACTATGAAGGGCTAATTGAAAATAAAATACATAGAAAGAATAAAATAGAGACTTTCTAAAAAACGGAAAAAACAATTAATTATACGATATTAGAAACAAAAATTTTGAATAGATAAGTCAATTAGAAAAAACGTATCTATATTATTCATATTTACCGTCCGGCAGCATTAATTAACTCTTGCTTATACTCATAAATTACTTGCTATTATGTATGGCCCCTGTCATACAATAAATACTAATAACTTTCCATGTATCAAAAGTAAATGTTTCAGACTAGTGGGTTCATCACCCTGATGAACCCAGACCGGATAAATGCACCCTGGTACAGAATGTGTCAAGCACCTCCACGTTAATTGGCAATTTAACTGATGTATCCTAAAAGCTGTGATGTTTGTTAATTTATTAGCGCTCATTTCTATAATTTATCAAATATGAAATTATCGCATAAATTGTTTATATTATAAGAAATATATTTTAGAAAGTACGATGACTAACAAACAGACCAGAAGTAGATAAAAAAACAACGTTCTTATTACCATGTTGAACATACATAATCGTTAGGCATGTGCACTCATTAACTTAAGTTACGGTTAAGGCCTGCTAATTAAATAAAAAATAAAATAAAATAAGTATAAATATACCGTAGGAAAATCTGTGAGCCACAGATGATATAAGAGTCATTCGAAGACACCGAAGGTTGTGATGAACGCCGGTTTTGGGGTTTATTCTTCTTCCACCTAAAATTTGGTAACATATTACCAATAGTCATGCATACACGATGATATGAAGTGTGGTGAAGAATTTCTTTGAGTTAAAAGTCATGTTGAAGTCTGTCAAGCTAGGGACGGCGCGCAGACCTGCCATATCACGCTCAAAACCGTATTTTTGATTATTATTATTTAAGAAAAAAGGAACTAAACCAAAGATGGATCTCGGGAATGTTAATAAAATACACCTTGATCGTTTACAATTAAAACATAAATCAATTTTTTCGTCTTGGTCTCAGTCTATGTTCGAGCCTCTTAGGAACTTTTATATTTTTTTAGTTTGTGAATAAATCGCCTAAATTATAAAATATCCAGTTTAAAAGCAGGTATATAGGCCCTATTAAAAATCTTTTAATGCATTTTTATAAATTCGTAAGGTGAGGACGAAATTTACGAACATAAATTTCTTGTTTTTTAAAAATACTTTTTGTAAAACAAATTTGTGAATTCAGCGTTATAGGTTAGGATACGGTTTTCCTGGCCGATCAACTACTTGGTCATAACGTCCGTTGTATTCAGCGTTACAACGGAAGCTTTTGTGAAAATATAACTGGAGGAAAAAGTGTGAAACACTTGCGCAAAATTGAAAAAAAAAAAAAAATATTTTTTAAAAACATAATATTTACGTTCCTAAATTTCGCCCCGCCTTACGAATTTATAAAAATGCATTAATATATTGTTAATAGGGCTTATATGTCTGCATTTGAACTGGACATTTTTTAATTAAGGTAATTTATTTACAAAAAAAATAATAAAACAGTTCCTAAGAGGCTCAAACATAGACAGAGGCAAAGACGAAAGAAACATTGGATTAAGTGATAATTGTATACAATCTAGGCGCCTTTTATTTACATTTTAGTGTGCAAGGTCGGCTTGGGGTTTTGCTTCTTCATCGGCTCTTTCGTTGCCGCTTATGGCTTTAAACGAAGAGATCCATAACAGTGTTATTTTTTTGTTAGTTTTGTGTTAGGTCATGTACATGACCTGAATTTTTTCTAAATTTTTTTTGTGGTCCATAGGTTTTGTAATCCTTAATATGTAATATACATATACATTATATATTATTATATTGTTTTTTATCCGTATCCTTTTATTTAGTTATTATCTCTTGTACTGTTTTTGACTTGTGCTTAGGTGCACCTTTCTAAAATGTGAACATTTGATTTTTGCATCTATAAAAAAAAAAAAAAAAAAAAAAAAAAAAAAAAAAAAAAAAAAAAAAAAAAAAAAAAAAAAAAAAAAAAAAAAGCGTTATTTTAAGTTATGAAATATGGTTTAGAATCACGGGAAAAGAAAAATAAGGAATGGATTAGAGAGTAATAGGAGGTCTATAGCAAATGAAAGGAAAAAAAAAGGAACAGATATAATATGGGTAATGTAGTGATAATTATAATGTGTTTAGAGATAAAATGAAAGGAAAAAAAAATATTATGTACAATATTATTGTATGTATAGCTATAGATTGATTAGTACGCTGTGTATGTAGCAACCCAACGTATTTAGGTAGCATTGCTGTAAATAAAGCATTTCTCTCTTTCTAGTTCTAGAAAACCATATTTACGTCTTCTTCGATAAATTTAATAATACACTAAGTAATTTTTCGACCAACCGATTAGGCCAATAGACCGCCAAACTTTTGCAAAATCGATTTGCCAATCTTTTGTGGTGCAAGGATTATTTAAACAATGATCTGAGAAATGTTTTCAAATGTTTTGTAAAAACGAAATTAACATTAGCATTCGTCTGACTTAGAGGCTTCAACTTTGTCGTAAAATATATTTTTTTCATGTTTTAGTAATGACATTTAGCTATCTAGCCGAGAGAGCTGTCATCCCGAGACAATTATTAATGCGTGTAGCAGTTATTAACAAAGATTGTTAAACCGTTAATTGGCATGTGGCGGGGGAACTTGACAGATTGAGTGATTAAAACGGATGGGCTACTTTATTTTAACCGAAAAGGAAAGGGGACTCCTCTTTCACGCGTCACAGGGGCTAAATTTTGGTGAATGACCATATAAATTAAATTTGATACATTAACTAATCAAAATTTGGATTTATAAAAAAAAAACAGTGACCATATCAAATATCGTATATTATACGATGTGATGATTAAAAAAAAAATAAAAAATATCCGATAATTCATTTTTTTTTAATTATAAGAAAGGTGTGGTTGTGTACTTATCATGAAACGATGCGCTAAAGAATATCGATATCATTATAGCCCGATTTATTGTAAAATGAAATTACAAAATAGTTTTATTATTTCTTTAATTAACATGTTCCAAAAGAAAAACAAAATCCGTCTTGAAGAACTCGCCCATTGTAGCGCCATAAGTCCCGCAGTGGACACAGCAACTTGTCTAATTTATAGTTGATGAAGTTGTCCCTTGTTGTCCGCTCTTCTCGGACTATGCATCATTTAAGTACACCCTCGTTCTGTGACAGTACTCATTCAGAATTGCAGCGTGCCTCTCATCAAATAATGCCCTTCGTATCCCATGGGCCTAGGGCTGTTTCGGAAATATGAATATCATGTACGGGTAAGTCACCTCTTTTTCCGATAAACTTTGGACTCTTTGGGTGGAAAACTGGTCTGGAACTGGTTAACCTTATCAATATTCGGGATCTCTTTTGAATATCCATTTTGATCATAAGGCCTCTTTCGGCCTCCTAAAGATTGGAGGTCGTTCGCGTAAAGGTCACTGATGACCTTTGCAGCTGCCATATCATTCTTGCTGATCGTGGTATAAAACGACATCTTTCTTATATTTATTCCTGGTACACATTCCAGACCGTTATGGCCCCTTAATCGTTAGCTCTAATCTGTAATGTAAACCATTTCTCTCAGGAACAGAAAAGGGTAACGGACACGATCTTGGTCTCTGCGGAGTTGGTCAAAGAGTGATTACCTAAAGTTGTCTATATTTACCTTTCACTTCGTACGTTGTTTATTAAGTTTTGCTCGAAAAAATTTACTACAGCACAATGCCTGAGGAACTTCCAATACCTGAAACTGGGCATCTCTTGATGAGGGCTGCATTTTCAGGAACACCGCAGCCCATCCTGTGAATTCGATATCACTCTCACATCTTAAACGTTCGCATCTATGTTTAAACGCATCTATGTCAGCAGGACATTATACTACCGCAGAAACCGGACATACTGTCCACTTTTGAAATGCTTCCTTGAGGTATGCTCCGTCTACAGTAGGATTGGGATATCGAAACGCGAGATATATCGATATATCGGATTTGAAAAACCGATATTTTCTATCGATATCTAAACTTCAATATAGCGATGATATCGATATTTTATAACGTTATATCGATGATAACAATATATTATTTTATTTTAATTAGAAATTTCCTTTGTTTTTCATCATATCTTTAATTTTATAAATAGTTTTCCGTGAACTGAACTTAACATTATAGCTTAGCTATTTAATCAATACATGAGGCTGTCTATTGACTGCTGTATTAACTACCTTGCTGTTATAAATACTGGCATAACATCCCATTATTGGCAAATTATCAACACATTTCTCAATTTTTTTAACAAGTTCAATTCCCGGATTTTTTCTACTTTGTAAATGTCGTTTTGTCTTTTAAATCTTCATCCATTTTTCCTTTATAGTCTTCATCTTTCATAATTACCAGTTTTTTTGGTTTCATATGATATAACTACTTTGATATTTTTGTTATATTTCAAGAATTGAATATATTATTTACATACGGTTAACAATAGGAGAGAATATTTAAATGACATAAAAGTGGTCAATTTCAAAACTGATTTGGATGGAATTTCAAATCATTACACAGATATAACAAATATTATATGTATATGATAAAAGAATTAATAATATAACCAAAATAGTAATTTTAAAATTCAAATAAGAACTAGAAGAATAACAAAAATAAAAGATAATACTAAATATTGATAGATAGTGAGGACACATGTCGGTATATACAAGGATAGGAATCGATGCACATTAAAAATATGGTAGTTATAATAAGAATAATGCAAAATAAGTATAGACAATTAAGACGATATAATAATAAAAATAATCTAATTACAGATAGTACGAAAAATTTATATTTTGTTTGACGTAAAAGAAAATTGAGTGAAAGGGTAAGGAGAAAAAACCAGATGAATGAAAAGGTGCATTTTTTCCAGAGCATTAGAATGCGAGAAAAAAACGCGAGAGTCAAGAAATATTAGCCATTGAAGTTTCATTGATATAGTAAAATTATAAACATGTTTTTTTTCACACTCTTAACGTCTTGGAAAGAGCACTTTTTCACCCATTAAAAAAAAAAAAAATATAAATGTAAATAAATTGTTGTATACATTTACTGGCTTAATCATTGGTTAAAATATAGCACATGTTAATTTATGGATATAAAAGAGTAAATATGAGAATAAACAATATTTACCTTAATACAAATATTAATTAATAGATAAGATCGATTTACATATAATGTTAACTAACCCTATGCAAAGACAAATAAATAATAATATAAATGGTGATTGCACTGAGATGTATATAAAATGAATTATATGTTTTGAAAATGCACATTTTTTAGAAGTTTGAAAGTTTTATTATTAAAAAACTTGCAGAAGAATATAATATGGCTAAAAGCCTTCAATCTAAAAATGTGTTGTAACTTTTTTTTTTCCACTACCTTCTTCACAATTTAACATTTTATTTATTCAGTGCACTCTTTCTTTGCTTTTTCATCCATTCCCTTTCGATATATCGATATTTTTCTATCTATTATAGGTGGATATCGATATACGGTTTCGCGATATCGCAAAATATCGAATATCGATATTTTACTTTTGATGTCCCAACCTTGGTCTGCAGCCCCATCAGGTTATATTTAACAAGCGTGTCATTGGTACAACCTTGCATCTTCATAGTTCGTAGGCAGGGACTTGACAACAGTATACGATAACACTTACAAAATGGCAGATGGTATTTTTCAGATTACTACAAAGCATAAATAATTTTTAACAAATATACTACTTAAAATACAATAAGTTTTTTTTTTTAAATAGTTGTTGAGGGAAATTACATCGAGTATATATTGTTGGGGATCGTCTAAGGCAAATAGATGAAATGCCAATTCCATTATAGTTCGATACAAAGCCCCTAAGTCTCTTAAGTCACAGTTAATAACCAGCCGTTCAACAGTTTGCTAATTTGGGCCTCATCAGGACTAAAGTCATAACTTACAATTGAACAGATGCCTGAAGAAAAAATATATAGTTAGTGCTGCACACATCAAGTCAGGTCCCAATTTTACTGAAGGATAAGTGACTTTTCACAAGACATAAATCGTTATCAGAACAGAATAACATAATATTTTTTCATTCACTTACCTATTATGAAATATATAGTAAGGGAAAGCATTGCGATCGTGAAAAATTTCGAATAAGAGTTTTAAACGGAAATACACGTTTCAAGGTCTCAGTCCAAATAATCAAGTCCCGCAAATGATCTTTGTATGTGTGTGTATGTACCCCACCATGGCGTGCGTGTGTAGATGGTAACTATAGATCAAAAATGAAAATTTGATCGAAACCGAAAATGTGTATTTAAGGTAGGCATATGCCTGTGATGCTACAGCATCATTTTCACCAAAATCGACTTACCAGAAGTGTAAGTGTGTAATTATATAATCGATTTTTCAAGTTTTTACAATTTTCTAAAAAAAAAAACGACTGTAATGACTTTGATCAAACTCGTTATACCAATGTCCAATTAAATGCTGTTTGCTATCAGATAGATAATATCCTCATTGAAATAGACAGAGCTTAAATGCCGAATTTTCTAAATGACTTTTCTTAAGTACTTTTAATTTTATATATTTGAAATAATTAACCCTCTCTTATAATAAATATCTCTCTCTTAATCTTCTAGTAATAATAAAAATGGTTAAAAATAAACTATGAAGGAATTTGATAATTGACTAAAGCAGAAAAAAGGAGAAATAATTGCCCACGTTGATAACAAGTTTTCAGGAATAAGAGCATTGATATAGATGTATAATATACAATTGGAAATCTAAAGATCTTAGAAAAAATAAAATCTAACATATAAAGCCATAAAAGGTAATGAAGAGTGACGAAAAACGTATAAACTTAAGTGATTTTTGTACTTAATAATTCCTACTTTAAAAGAAAATTTTAAAATTGTATTTCAAAGTAGCAGAAATTTATGTGATGTGTGCACATCACCAGATTTGTTTATTTACAAAATAACATAAATACATGTACGTAGTTGGTGATTAATGCTTCGACTATTTTAGTAGTGATGGGTAAGATTTCACAAGTAAAACTGGTTAATATATATATATATATATAAGTAAAAATGGCCTAAGTTATTTAAAAAGCCTAAAAACTGTTTATCATTATTGTATCTTCAATAAATAATAGTATTTCATTTAACAACCCTTTTTTAAAATAATATTTAGACATATAAGTTTAAGTTAACAAACCCAATCAGAACCATAGGACCTTCCACTTCACCCTACATTAACCTCCAAAGAGGTAAGTATTGTACACCATTTATGCAGTCTAAATAAACAAGCTATAGAGAGTTATACAGTAAACTCATAACATGAAACAAAATTCATGCATAAAGAAAAATCATAAAGGGTGGATTATAAATGAAGCCAATTAAAAATTAATTATCCCTAGGAGTCAATCGTTATAGAACAAAGCAAAGCATTAACTTAATAAACCTGAAAATAAACAAATCTAACATAGTAGTAAACAGTAACCAAATCTACGTAGCATATCAGGTTTCTTCCCTCACCACCCCAGGCGCAACCTGTTGGCAGATTCTTACATCACCCTCCTAATGAGACCGTTATAAAGTAAGGGGGGTAGGAATATAATATTCAAACAGCTAGCGAACGTAACATTCATGAGAACATGCTCTTTATGAATCAACTAAAAATTATCAAAAACAAAAACGAGTTCGTTTTTTTGTTTTATTTACAGATGATCCACAACAAAGGTTGTATTCACTCAGGTGTAATAAAGTTTTAAAAACATATTTATAGGCAATGCAGTATATGCTAATATTCTCAAAGCCATATTGATGCTATGAATTATTTTCTGTCAAATTTTGAATGCTTTCCATACTCGTACATAAAAGCTCGATTTTATTCAAATTTGGCGCAATGTTCCTTGATGTCAGGAAAAAAGACGTTTGTGTAGGAATTTTTATTTTTCAATCAGGATCCTAGATGGCGCACATAGGAATATTTGAGCCTAAAAACCGGGAAAAAGTCCAAATCAGGAACTATGTAAAAAACTCCATTAAACCCATCATTCAAGCTTAATAACCGGCTCATCAAACTGTAGTCGAATATCTTTCCCCCACTCTTCAAACATCTGGTGAAGCCAGACGGAACTCAGACATTTTCAGAAATTTAAGTCTCATAGTTATCAGTGGTTTCATCCGTGGTAGATTGTACCCATCCTAAACGGTATGTTTTTGAGTACAAACTTTATTTTAAAATATCATTTTATTGATTTAATGTTACCGAACCATGTTTATGAAGTTTACTTAATGTTATCGGATAAAGGTATTTTTGTTTATTTGTCGGGTCTTTTCGGGTTTAATTTTGGTTATAAACATAAAATTTAGACCAATATTAATCACACAATAAAAAAACAAAATTTCCATCTTCTTCCGCCATTTTGTTATTTAGTACTTCAGATATAATGAGTAAAAAATATCATTATTTCAACTTCGTAAAATTTATTTTGTTATTATCTTCTATCTACTGTCTCTAATTTTACTAAGAGAGAATTATGAATGACATCCCGAAAGAATTCACAGGGATGAAAATTGGTGAACAGACTTTTTTAATGGAAGAAAAACTCTTAGAAATTGCAAAACGTCAATAAATTACTAAATTTCGATTACCAAACTTTCCTAACCTTGGCTACCCTTTGAACTGAAAAAAGCTTCTCTCCGGTTTTAACGTTCAATACTCCAAAAATCTGTTTGTTTCGTAGTCAAGTAGAGTAGTAGTGTTCGATTTATGGTATTAGACCACTCAAAGATATTCATCTCAAATTTCATTAATAATTTCAAGGTCTACTTCTTGATTTAAGGTACGCCTTTACGTAGTTTTTTTTTAATTTATGGGGCTGTTTAGTTTTGGCGAGGGTGGTCCGCAAACCACGAACGATCATAAGCAAATTACTACCAACTTGTTGGAAGTTTCTGAATGAAGAAAGTGATGCCACTTTAAAGGGTGCTTAGGAGGTTCTTGTAGCCAGTTCTGAAAGCTTGTTGCTTATATCAAATTCAATAATTTTCAATTTAAATACAAATACAAATATTTGTTTAACTTTTTATTTCAATGGGAAGGAGTAGAAAGTGAAATGAAATTGTGAGGTATCTACATACTATGTTTAAAAATTCATATGTTGGTGATCGCAAAACTCGAAAAGTAGCCGATTTTGATGCGGTTTTCACTATCATTTAGAGAATATTCTTCCAGAAGGTCTATATGCATTATATTTTTCGAGGAAAAATATTTAAAAAATAGGTAATTTTGAAATCGTTTTCACGGCAACTTCATACACGAGGAAATAAGTTTACTACAAAAACATTTTAACAAGAATGAAATTATTGTGTGAAAGCGTCATTTGTTAATAAAATCGGAGATTAAGGGGGGAAAATATTATAAATGTGACGCTTGATAGCCGTTTTGACAAATTTATTATTGGTTTGATTATGTTCCTAGAAAATGTTTAAATGAAATAAGAGGAATTCTAAACAATGCAGTCGAATACCAAGAAAAATTTTCACAACTTTGGCCTTGGAATATGTACAGTCAAAATTTTTGTTGGTAACTGGTTGTTTCGCTGAAAGTTCTGGTAGCACCCACATTTCCCCTAAGTGCTCTAATAATTGAAGCATAGAAATGCAAAAGAGTCTAAGTGCCTTTAGAAAATATTTTCATAATTCAAGTTTCAATTTGAAAAATATTAAACAAGTATGGTTTATTAAAAAAACAATAAAAAAAAAACACATTTTTCCTGATAACCTAAGGCTGTATAAGAAATAAAATCTCATTTAAAAAAGTACTAGCTTTACAATAAAAAAAATATTTTTTTGTAAAAAACTGGAGAATTACGAAAAATGCATAAACTTAAGTGGTTGTTGTAGTTAATAATTTCTACTTTAATATAAACTTAAGTGATTGTTTTAGTTAATAATTTATACTCTAATATAATTTAATGAAATCTAAATGTTTAGATGGAATTTCCATGGAAATTTTTAAAATTTATTTTCAACTTAGCAAACCAAAAACATGTAGTGCACAGAAACATCGTACTGCAATATTTTGAAAAACTATTTTATTGTACTTCTGTGAGAGAAGTACATGTTGCTGAAAATATTCCAAGTAGTGTTAATGAGAATAATTCTTTAAAATTATTTTTTTTTAAGTTAATTATTATAGGGAGGTAAGTGAAAATTATGCGCGCACCGCATCAGATTTTTTAAATATTGTTATAAACCAAATCTAATTCGAGTAACTGCCCAATAAGTGTGTTTATTGAACATGTGATAATCAAATTAAGATGTTTTTTACAAAAAAATTAATATTTTTTTGTAAAAAACATCTTTTTTCTTCCTTTCCTTTCAATCCACATAGCCACGGCAAAGCAAGGATATTGAATTGAATGGTGTGTTTCCACGGTGAATCCATGTTCGCTATAATACTTTTATTTGCTTTCTCGTTCATTTCATATAGCAATAAATATATGAAATGTGCAATATAAAATAAATGCGTTAAGAATAAATTAAAAATGAAACTTAAACTTAAATCTTTTTTTTTTTTTTTTAAGTATTGTACATACTACATTATGATGAATGATGATTAGGAATGATAAGAACAATAGTTATGTATTCTGTTACTCACATTATATTCTAAAAGTTAAACATAAAAAAAGCAAAAAATCATGAGCAACGTCGTGCGAGTTCACCTAGTTGATTATATTTTATTTGTTTCACAAAAGGATAATGATACAATTATAATAAACATTTTAAAGGAAAAACACTATCTAATTTTTTTCAAGAAGATATTTTGATTTTTGTAGAAAAATGTTAATTTGCTTTTTAAATGTGCATAGATAGACCAATTGTCTAGAGTTTATATACTGGATTAAGAAAGGGTTGATTGTTGACTGGAAGAGAGAATTATGGAGAGGTGAAAAGGTAGTTGGATGGATAAAAAATAAATAAAAGATAGAAAAAGAAAAAGAAAATGGTGTGCAATCGAATAAAGACGAAAATTCTATGAATTATGTATTTGAATGAAAAAAAAAAGGAATAAATGTAAAATGTGTATATATAAATATTTTATCCACTATGGATTGATCAGTACGCGTATTATAGCAACCCAATGTATTTGGGCAGCACTGATTTTCAATAAATCATTTCTCTCTATTTTATCATGAAAAAACACAAAACATGTTTTTATTGTCATTTTCATAATAATTTAATGTTAAACACATTAGTTGGGCAGTTACTCGAATCAGATTTTGTTTATAATAATATTTAAAAAATATGAAGCAGTGCGCGCATAACTTTCACTTACCACCCTATAATAATTAACTTTAAAAAAAATTATTTTAAAGAATTCTTCTCATTAACACTACACTGCTATGAAAATTCCATCTAGCTTCTAAGGAAACATTTAAATTTCATTAAATATTATTAAAGCAGAAATTATTAATTACAACAACCACTTATGTTTATGCGTTTTTCGTAACCCTCCATTATCTTCTAGGTCTGTAAATGTTAAAAATTTTTGTTCCTAAAACCTTTAGCTTTCCAACGGTATATTATACGTCTGTATTACTATTTTTATTTCTGGAAATTTCTTGTCAGCCTGGGCAAATATTTCGCCTTTTTTTTTCTCCTTAAGTTAATTATCTAAGTCTTTCATAGTTTATATGTATCAAATTTTTCATTACTACTAAGAATGGGAGACTGTAAATTATTTCAAATAAAAGAAATGAACTTTAGAGGAATCCATTTCTAAAATTCGGCAATTTATGCACTGTCAGACTATTTAAATGAGGATAAGACCGAGCTTATATAAAAGAGCATTTAATTGTGCATAGATTTAACGAGTTTGATCAAAATCGTTTGAGCCTTTCTCGAGATAATTGTAAAAATGTGTAAAATCTGTATAATGCGCCACATCTGGTAAGTCGATTTTGCCGAAAACGTTGCTATAACATCACAGACACATACCTGCCATAAATATGCAATTTCAGTTTCGTAATACTTTTCGTTTTTGAGCTAGACTTACCACACACACTCACCATTTTTCGAGGCTTCGTTATTTGGACTGGTGATGCGTACCGAAAGGGGTTTAGATCTGGGTGGTAAATATCCGTGCTTGGGTTTGCGGATGATTTGGTATTATTAAGTGAGGACGCGGAAAGTATAAAACTGAATACAACAACGTTGATGAAAGCTGGCAAAGAGGTTGGCCTCAAGATAAATACGGATAAGACGAAATATATGGTTAGCAACAGAAACAGCGGCGATTTTGATGATATAGATATAGGAGAACATAGGTTTGAACACGTTGAGAAATTTATGTATTTGGGGTCTATGATTTATAGAAAAAACGAAATTCAAGAGAAAATACAGGCGCGGTTAAAGGTGGGAAATGCTTCTTATTTTTCAGTATCAATGCGTAAAATATTTGGTCCGAAAAAGGATGAGTCAACTGGAGAATTTAGGAGGTTACACAACGCGGAATTGCGGAGCATGCACCCTGTTAATATAATCGAAGTGATATCATCGCGACGGTTGAAATGGGCTTGCAAAGTTGTTGGGCTCAGTAAGAACGAATTCCTAAAAAGTTAATAAACGCTGAGCCGACTGGTAAACGTCCGAGAGGTAGACCGAAACATAGAGGGGAGGATTGTGTTAAGGTTGATCTAATGGATTTGGGTTTGGACGGTAGTCGGTGGAGCGAGGTTTGTAGGCAGCGATTGGTAGTATCGGAATCGAACCTTCGGGTTCGCTAAGCCTTTTATTATTATTATTGTTATTCGTTATTTGGGCTCAGGGGACCTTAAAACGTGTAATTCCGTTTAAAACTCGGATTAGATTTTTTCAGATTTTTCACCATCGCAATACTTTCCCTTACTACAAACTTCATATATAGGTAAGTGAAAGTAGAAAAATACGGCTTTAATTTTTCAAAATTGTTCAGTTTTTGATTAGCAAGTACATTCGTGTCTACAAGGATTTTATGTTTTAAACATTTCTTAATTATTTTTGTATTATATTAAAAAATATTAGCCTGGGCAATCTGCATTCGGATAACCGGCTGAACTTTAGCTCAATGAGATATCTTTCAAGAGTAATATGTATTTAGATTTTTGTCAAAAATAAATTTAGAGAAAAATATAAAATAAATTATTTAAAAAATAATATGTTTAGGTCATTAACGATTTACTTCTTAAAATATTATTTCATATAATTTTTTCTGAGGTCTATGGTAATAATTTTAACATCAGGTTGATTTAGATTGTTGGAATCGAAATCAAGAATCATGAGGGTAGAACTTAATAGAAAAAAAAAATGTCCTTTTTTTTCTTTTTCTTTTTTTTAGAGGCTTATAAAATAATTAATGGAAATTTTAAGCTGTTGCTGATTTTTCGAGCAGCTGATCCAGGCAGATGACAAAACAGGCAGATCCGGATAATAAAGGCTTGATGAGTATTAAATCCAGGAATCCGGGAATAAAAGCCTGGATCTCCTCTGATACATTTTATTGGATCTTTAGGAAAATGATTTGGTTTCAGATTTAAATACTTGACAACAGATCTCGCCTCGTATCTTGGTTGAGAGTTCATCTGAAACGGGATCCGCTGAAACTTCGCCGAGTTTGTGAACTCCTGTACAGGGCTTGGAAGAAGTTGTACGTTGATGACTTAATTAGCCATTAGTACCGCACTAATTTTAAAACAAAAAGAAAACGCAATAAAGGCACTAGCCCTATTGCAGAGTGCAATATGTCAGAAAATTTACGATGTTTATAAAATTATTTAAACAGAATTATAGAATATTAAATAGAATTACAGAACAATTATTTAAACAGAAATTTCTTAGCTAGAAACATATTGACAAATCAAAAATATTTTATCTGTAGAATATTTGTATTATATACCTATACCAATATGAGAACAGAACTGGTTACCTTGTTTCAAAATATTGGTAATATCCGAATGTAATATTGTACTTTTGATAATCAACGAAAAAAGTATAATGAACAAATTTAGAGTATTACGAATAGGCAGCTTGAACTTCACTAAATTCCATAGATGTATTCTATGATCAATAATAACAGAGACATATTCAGCAATTTTTTAATCAATTCTGATCCCAGCCTATCAAGTATGCGATCTGAGTTCAGTTAAAAGAATGTCATAAGAAGCGAGAAAGAATTTCGCTTTCAGAAAGTGAAGTTGAAAACGAATTTTATAAAATTCATAAAAAAAAAAATAAAATAAAATAAAATAAAAATAAACAGAAAACGAATTTTACTAAATTAATAAAAAAACTAATAAATTATAATCATTCACTAAAATATTATCGTGTTCTAACAGTGTGCAGCATGCAATTGTATCTAAATGTAATACTTCATCTGTACTAACTTAACTTTTAAACATAAATTATACACCATTTAGAATTTATTGAATACGTCTTTAAAAAATAAATTAATATTTTATTACTACATATCTTCCATTGCATTCATATTGTGAACAAATGATTTGAATTAAATTTCTACACCCACTAACAAATAAATTGGCAAACTATGACCCCTACAATGAATGTTCCGTTAAAATAGTGCCGATCTCCAAGGAAACCATATGTCCGCCCCACAGGGGTCGAAAAGTGGAAAAAAAATCTTTAATCGCAACCCTCTCAAAATTCCGAATCAAGCATATCCCATCATTTTAGAATAGTTCACGTGCCCATTTCCGGGATTAATAAGAAAAATTGGCATTTTACAGTTATATTTGATTAGCTCAAACTTGTGGCTGTTGTGCTGTGAAGTATGGAATTTGAGTCAAAATTCTGAGTAACTTCATTTATACATATTTATCTACGAATATGCAATGGTACTGTTGGCACATTTATTTGACATATATGACACTTTTGGGTGGTTGAAGGGCTTTTTTATAGGTATTTTTTGAACTTTTTTTAAAAAATTAATTAAATAGCTTTTTTTAATAGTGTTCTAACTTGTTTCTCTTAACCTATTAGGTTTCTATTTGCGTGAAGAAGCGGCATCCAGCTGCATAAATCTGCTAACTTTGTTGATATTTTGAATTTAATTCGTAAAAGCATAGTTCAGACTGAACGTGCCCAGAAAAGGATCTCCGTGAAAAGTTTTGGAGAAGTTCTGAAAATTTGCTCATTTATGTTTATTAGGGTGCTGATTACGAATTTCAACTTTTACCACCAAATTGTTTTCTGGAAATATCAAAAAAATGTAGATAAATTTGCTTTGTTTCTTCTTTTCTCATTATTTGAAACCATTAATTTGAATATTTTCTAATATTCATTTCGCATTAAACTAAACAAGAGTAAATTACCTACAATTTTGATTATAAATATTTTTTTGTTTGGCCGCTCAGTTTTGAAGCGAAGGTGATTCAATTAAATTAGGAGGCGCAATGCAGTCCAGTCCAATGGGAACTAGAAAGGGGGTGGGAAGTTTTGAAGAAGTTCTAAAAATCTATTTATTTCTTCTTTTTGGGTTGCTGATTGTAAATTTCAATACTATACCATCTCAAATTTTTCCCAGAAACAAAATAAAAACAAAGCTTAAAAGCTCAAAAAATTAATTTTTACATTCCGTCTCCTAATTTTATGGTCATGAAACTACTAAACTATATCCTAAGCCTAATAACATCCACAAGATTCTTCTGATTGGTAACACTATGATTTCAGCCGCTATTTAACCTATTGGGATGCTCACAGAAAAAAAAAAAAAAACAGGATTCCAGGAAAAAGATATTTAGAGTATCGTAAGAGAGCATTCCCGAAATTTCAGTAGGGTCACTAACAATGAATATGTCATAAATTTGCTTCATGTGACATCCGGTGCTTTTGTCAGTAAATTAAAAACAAACCCAAAAACGCGACATGTAATTGATATAACACTACCCCGCATGATTTTTTTTTATTTATATTTTATTTACATTGCACTATGTTTAAGATTATATCAAATGTAAAAAGATATATTAATAATATGTTAAAAGTTATTAACTAATTATTTTTAATAAACTTATATTTTATTAAGGTTCATATAGTTATTTTTCAACTGTCCCTTTTATTTACCCAATTATTTTCCATATCTTTTGAATTATATCATGAAATGTTTAATTTATGTCGAATCGGAGTTTGATGCATTCGGTTCAGCGTTAAAAAATACATTAAAACAACCCTCTTGTAGTGTTATTCAGATAAAGATAAAATAAGAGGCTAGTTTTTTTTTGCAAAAAGGCCGGTTTTTGACCACTGTGCGTCGTTGGGACGGGCCCTACCGCCGGTGACGTACGCAAAGGGGAGTATCAGGAGGATATATCCCCCCTCCCCTCCAATGTAGGAAAAAAAAATTACATACCACCAACATATGATTTGTATTTTTCGTTTATTTTTGGTAATTTTAACAACAGTTTTTGATCCAATATTCATGCATGTCCTTAAAACTCGTAATAAATTAAAATGAGTATAAGTACACCAAGGAAATCATTTAGCAACGCTATCGAAATTTTACCTTTACCATCTGAGTGGTAGAGGTGCCCTTAATTAGACGCCTTAATCGCTTCGGCTTCACATACAAGATGTTGATTTATCTTCCAGGGTACACTACCCCTCATGTTGCGAAAATCGTATCTTAATACCCGGAAGAAGCGGCGACTACAGCCCTCTTATCTGACGTGTGCTCTACCCCGACATGAACCCTATCGATAATTCATAGGATATTGTGGTGGACTCGTTGGGCCATGTTCTTACCCCCTGCCCCCTCCTCCACTATACTAAACCAGCTCCTAAACTCTCTACGCTAGGGTCCTATCTTCTACCAAGTGATCAGAAGCTCTATTTCATTGATCAGTAAAAGGATAAGTACCAAAAAATCTATGAATTCTCCATAGTTTAAAAACTAAATGCATCCCTAAATTGAACCGCACCTAACGAACATGAACCGTATCGTGAGTGGTTCGAAAATTTACGAATATAATCTTCAGGACTTGAGAATAATCTTGTAATACTAAAAGAGGCCCCTTTTCATATATAGATGCCTCACTAGTAAAAATACTTATTTATTTGCGGTTCAACGTCCTTAATACTCCAACAGTATTAAGGTCCAATTATACATATCCGTGGCGTGTCTGTTCCGTGTTTCCGTATCAGTGAAAAAGTATATTCTTAAGTGGATCTAAATAGAGGGGTTTCCACAAGTCCAGCGCGGTTCTGTATCAGTGTTGCCTCAGTGTCCCTTCCGTGCGGTTTCAGATAAATTCCCAGCGATATTTACAGTTTTTTTTTTTTTTTTTTTTTTTTTTTTTTTTTTTTTTTTTTTTTTTTTTTTTTTTTACAATAAATGATGAAATCCTCATCTAAATATTAATGCCGAATTTGAAGAAAAGTGAACATCGCATTTCATTCGCATTCGGCGAAACAAACCGTGTCTTGATTTGATCGGGACCATTAAAACGACCACCATTTTGATGGGAAATAAAAAATTAATATTCCTACAGATAGGTCGTTTTTTCTGACTTCAAGGAACAATTGAGCCAGCTTTGAAGAAAATCAAACGACGCGTTTGGTCGTAATCTCGTAACAAACAGACAAACAAACGAAATGCCAAACGGTCGAGTTGAAACAAGATCTTGCGCTCGGTCAAAGAACATTACATTATTGCCAAAAGCATTCCAGACCACCAGTGCAAAACAGAATTCATGAAAGAAACCCAAATTGAATTAAACGCATCAGCCCTGTTCACAGAATAAATAGCCTTATCTCAGAATTCAATCAGTCCTCTGTTAAGCTTGAGCCTGTTAAATCAATAGACCTATCACCCCCCGTGGGATTTCCCTCCTAAGCCCCACATATTCCTCACAGTTCCAGGTATAAAGCGAAAGGAGCCCCTCGAATCTGAATTAATAAGATCTCTCTCCCTGAAGATGCTTAATGTAAGATTAACTACCTCTACCTCTTGGACTGGGATATACACCAATGGATCAGCTGCAGGTGTCACCGCTAACGGTGGAGCGGGAATACATATAGAATTCCCTAGTGGAAACATCTTGGAGAAAGCAATCCCAACTGGTTCCATATGCACTAATTTCAAAGCAGAGCGGGAGGCAATCTTAGAGGGTAGCAGAATAATGGGGCGACTAAAGAGGGATCTAAACTCAAAAATAGTGTTCCTGTCAGATGCCGCATCGGTGATACAGTCCCTCAAGTACGAATGGAAAGTATTACTCCACACTCTAGCATAGGAAGTTGAAAAGCTCGAGCTCCAGTATAGCAGAGTGGTGCTCCAGTGGATACCAGGGCACTGTGGACTGAACGGTAACAATATGGCCGACCGTTTGGCAAAATAAGGAGCAGCTTCTCCCCAAGTTAACTCCTCTCAGACTCTCCAGGAGGTTATCTCACTGAACAGGGCAGTTATTCGCCAAAGATACCCACTCACGCCATGGCCCAGATGATCCCTACTACAATATGAGCAGGAAGGAGCAGGCTTTAGACTTAGAATCACCTCTACAAAAAATTCAACATTGGAGAAAACTGTAAAACAGGGGATAAAACCACAGAGCACATTCTGCATACATGCACTGAGCTGAAGGACATCAGCAGACAGATTTGGCCAAGACCCACCGACTTGGTGACGAAGCTCTACGGTAGCATTGGAGATCTCAAAAAGACCGTTGAGTTCAAAACTTTAATCCCGGGCATGGGTATAAGGCAAGTTTGAAGAAGAAGAATATTACGTTTTGGATCGAATGAGTATCTAACATTATATATTATATTCAGGAATATGGTCGAAACAGACGGTCTAAAAACATCAATTTGCCAATTTTGCTATGAAGTTCAATATAGTGACTTTTAAACGATTGTACCATGGATTATGGATATGCCGTATACCACGATACAAAAGTCAACATGGTAACACATATCATGGATGCTAAATTAAAAATATTTCGAATAAAACTTATAGAGCATCAAATTTCGTGTTTAAAGAGTTCCATATTTTTCGAATCGAAATATTATTCAAATCCTTGTACGATTCACAGTCAGAGAGTCAGAGGATCACTCACTCATCGGTACAAATTCTAACCTACATTTTAAATGAGCTATAAACTTGAAAATCGGCCAAATTACGCCTGCAATCGATGGGAAAATTTCAAAAAATAAAATTTTTAATGTTTAACCCTCCAAAAAAAAAAAAAAAGCAGCAGGCGCAACTTAAAAATCGGTAATACCTATCTTTGAAGGTCAATTATGACTAAACGGTAAAACCTATCAACAAATGGATTGCCCCAGCAGCTACTGATTTTATGAGGTCTACAATTTTTGTCGAATCTCCATCGGTTATACCTTTGATAGAGCTAGATTTTTTAGGTCTAGAAGAAATTTCTTACATTTTCACCAAATTTTCAATTATTTTTCACACTTAATGAACACTGACAATCATCAAATTGTGTAAGCCTATCGAATTCAGAATGATATACAACTTTGGTCTAATGACTTTTTGCCGGTTATAAATTCAATGGAGCTAATTATTTAGATTTTCTAGCTTTTCATTTATAACTCCAAATCGGTGCTTTCTAGCAAAAACTTTCCTATTTCAAGAGCTTTTCCTAATCGGAAACCTTTCCTGTTCGGAAGAGTACCCAACATTATAAATTTGGTCTAGGATCATAGTGAAAATCGACGGTCGAAACAAAAAAATTTTTTAACCAACTTTTCCAAAATATTGAATACGTGACACAAAATTTTAACATTTCATTATTTTTTTTTTAGTGTAATAAGTAGAGCCCAGATTTCGAGCAGTAAAAAAATTATGAAACGTGCAACAAAAATGTCAACACGTGCAAAAATGTGCAACAAGAAAATAAATCCTGCCATTCACACTTTTAACGCGGAAAACAATTACATCTAGAAATGTATTTTATTTTATTACATAAATTACTATTTTTTACATCATAAAATTAGATAGGGTGGAAAAATATATCAATATAATAAAAATTTCAAAGGAATATTTTTTTTTAAATATCGCGCACCTTTTCCGCCACTCGGTTTAATCAACATGGATAATGTTGGGAAAGAAATTATTTAATGCTTCACCGGCTTATAACGTATAGGGTGCGGCATCCATTACTAACAGAAGAATATGTTTTGGAAATGGTGCGGGATTATCTTCGAAAAGCTCCATTAAACTGCTATGGACAAAGCGGTTTCGAAATGTGTCCTCTCCAACACCTAACTGGAGGTTGAATACGGGTCACGGTAATTTTCCGGATGAAGCATCCCAATTATCAAATTGCGAAAATATAGCCCGCTTGAAACTGTGGTATCGTCTAACGTTTTTAAAAGGTTGTGACTCTAATTTGTTGAAATGAGTATTTGAATTAACCATAGCGTAAAATAAATCTTCCTGAAATTGCTACAGGGCTCCCGACGCTGAGTGAACGGTGAGGATTAACTGGCTTAATTCGTGTAAATAAATTGTTCTTAATGGATTTCAAGCCAGCAGAAAAAAAAGTACAATTGCACGAGAATCCGGGCTCTTGTAATATTTTAATTTGTAAAATGTTTTTAAATTTTTTATTCCAGTTTCTGAGTAATTTGAGATGCACGAGTGTAACGTACAGGCTAGAGTTTATGCCGTATTCGAAACATTAGGAAACCTTCCGATGCAGAAATAATTGCTCTTAAAGTCTAGAAATAGGAAAGTTTTAACTAGGAAGCTCTGTTTTGGAATTATAAATAAAATTATGGGAAAGGTCCGAAAATTTTCCATGCATCTAAACATTTAGCTCCATCGAATTTATAACAGGTTGAGATTCGACAATAAGTCACAAGATCAAAATTGTATACCGTTTTAACATCAATGGGCACACAAAGTTTGAAGACCGTCCGTGTCCATTAAGTGTGGAAAATAATTAAAAAATTGGTGAAAATGTACAAAATGTCTTCTAGGCGCAAAAAAAATTAGCTCTATCAAAGTTATAACCGATGAAGATTGTAGACATCACAAAATCAGTAAATGCTGGTCCAATCCATTTGTTGATAGGTATTGCCGTTTGGTCATAATAGACCTTCAAAGATAGGTATTAACGATTTTTAAGTTGCGACTGCCACAGTGATTTTTTTCGAGGGTTAAACATTAAAAATTTTACGTTTCAGAATTTCCCTATCGGTTACAGGCTTAAAGTTACAAGGCCGATTTTCAAGTTTATAACTCGTTCATAAAGTAGGTTAGAATTTGTACAGATGAGTGAGTGAGGAAGATAATCTGACTGACTCTCTGACTGAGATGTACAAGTGTTTGTGTAATCTTTTTATTAAAAAAAATAAATAACTCTTTAATTAAATACGAAATTTGATGCTCTATAAGTTTTATTCGAGAGATTTTTAATTTAGCATCCATGGTATATCGTACCATGATGACTTCTGCATCACGGTATATGGTATATTCATAACCCATGGTACAAGCGTTTAAAAGCCACTATATTGAACTTCTTGACAAAATTGATGTTTTTAGACCATCGGTTTCGACCATATTCTTATAATACACCTACGCGTTATCCGGTCAAAAGGTCAATTTCGCTCATTAACCGGAGCATATTTAGTTGCCATCCCTCTGAAATATTAAGTAGAGGTCGATAAACACCACATTGTGGAGTAAGTAGGTGTATTTATCAATTTTGTATAGACTAAATGGTTAAAGAAAACTAAATAACTCGAAAATAATAATTAATTTAATCTATGTCAAATAATAGAGATAAAATATTGAGAGAAGCTGCGCGAATACATAATTTTCTTTTTTTTCGAAATACTTTTCAATGAAAATGTAGAAAAACTATACGCTACATTATGGAGATTGGATTTTTTTTAGGGGGTTTTCCATTAAGGACAGTAATAGATATTTCTGGTAGCCAGTATTCTCAATTTTTTTTTTCAGATTTTCCTTTATTCTTTTATAAGAATACTTGTTCCGATCATCCCTAAAAAGGGGAAAAAACTATGAACAATCCAATCTACCTGCTGGAAAGAAGTCAGACTTTCTGTATACATTATTTTTAAAAAAAATCCATTATTATCAATTTTTTTAAGGCTCTAATAATAAATTAGGGAAGTCATAATTGTTTTAGATATTGGTTTACCACAACTCTGTGACTCAAGGTCAATTATCTTCTGTAATTGTTTTTGTTTTTATAGGGTAAATTGCATTAAAAAATTAGTATTTTCGGTTATAGTGGATTACTTTGTTCCTTATGGGATAGCATTACTCCAATGACACGAGTGTTGCTAACCAATGTTTGTAAAAGGCGCGTAAGGTCAGGGAGGGAAAGAGGAGTATACCATGGTGGGTGTAAAGTTCAGTGCAAAGCATAAGCATAGATTATTTGGTATTTTTCTTCATCCTCCTGTCATTCCACGCAAAAACAACTTGTAACAAAGTTTTATTGCTATGTAGCTTCTTCTCGTATAATAAAGATAAGTGTTATATCTATGTTGTTCAAAATCTATCTGTGATTAAGAAACAGATATCAGTTTTAGATGCCAATTTATTCCTTGGTCGCAATTTCCGCAAAAATGTGACTGTGTGTAACTCTGCACCAGAAATTAGGGATACTTTGTTCCACTAAACGTGAATATGTAAAGGTTGGAATAGGCGAACCAGGTATGATATCAACAACAAGAAAATGGTTAGAATTCCTGAATTGGATTTGCGAGCCATCTAAAGTGTAATAAATATTTTTCGTATACTAAAAAAGTATACATACCTTGGATTTATTTTGAATAAAATGTCTGTTTTGATATTTTTAATTATTTAACTCAAGTTTAATTTTAAAGTAAAGTTTATATCAAGTATGAAAAAGGAAACATTGGTGTTTTTCATAGAATTATCAAGCTATAATTTTTTTAATTCTTATTATTAAGTTCTTAGTGGTTCTTCGCATTGATGTAGACAGCCTTAAATTGAAATATTGATTCCTGGCTGTTGAATAATGAGATGTAGAAAGTGGTGCGAATTCTTCCAATCTACCAATAAACTTTGGTCAACTTTTTGATTAAAAAACAAAACAAATATCAACATAGCGTAAAGTAGAGGCTTTTTATTTCACCTATAATCCAAGGAAGCTGGGATATAAATTTCAGAATTTTCTGAGTTCTGTAAGGGGTAGAAAACGCAGACCATCAGAAAACGTCCAAAATCTGGCGCAAAGTCAAAGTTCTTTGACGGTAATTGACCTATCGTAAATGCATAACAAACATTCACAACGATACACAGTTACAAGACGTTTTAAAAGATAAGTTAGAGTTGTTATATATAACCTCCTTGTAGACCAAAAATGTTACATATGTTTTATTCGATTTTCAATATATATTTTTTCATTACCAATTTATAAATGAACGTTAATATAACTATTTCAATTGTACTTGTTGAATTATAAACATAGCAAGAGTAACAAGATAAAGCTACGGATGTTTATCTCAGGTGTACGTAATTGTTATATGATAGTCCCGAAATTGTGTTCTGCCTAAGGCATCTTTGACTAATTTTAGCTTCAGTAAGCCTGAGTAATCTCATCACAACTTAGAGATCATTGATCCTTAATCCTAATCTTCTCAATCTTCGTTCCCTTTATATTGTTTTCCGATTTAGTCCGAAGTGAAAATAAAGGGAATATATTTTACTCGAGAAAAACAAATTTTTTTCTTACATTTCCGTAAGTCGAAAATAAGAAAAGCAATATATTGTAAGCCAGACCCCCATATACCGTAAATGAGACGAAGCCTGTTGTAAAAGTTTTAATTTTAATTATTCTTTTATGAAAGATCCTTAATAAATGCGGGTTTTCAAAAATTAAAGAAAAAATTATACGTAGGTAAAAAGGTGAATATTTTCCATTACATACTCAGTCAATAGATGCACAAATTATTTTTAATTATAAACCAAAATTTTACCCGTTCAAGTTTGGTCAAAAAGTCAAGTAAATTTTAAAAAGTTTAACCCCCCAAAAAATTTGAGGTTTTACGTTTCAAGAAACGCATAATCCAAAAATCGAATAATATAAAATCCGTCCGGCGGAATGATCCTCGGAACTCGACATCACTATCCACCATTTTGTTTCAAAATACCGTTAATTAGAGATTTCAAACGCCCTTATCTCGGTCATTAATATAGATATGGTGTTTTGGAATCATTAGATAAATTTTGGATTTTATACATATCTTGAAACATTAAACCTCAAATTTTGAGGAGAGGGGTAGTTTTTCTTTTTCTTGTTCGATTACAGAGATTCATTAATATTAAACCAAAATAAAATTTTTTGGAATCATTATACAAAAACAAAATTTATTTTTTAATAATGATTACGAATAACATTTTTATTGTTTGTTAGGGTTATCTATTTGGACATAATAAATAATTGTGCAATAATGTACAGCTTTTACGAGACAATTTTTAATATAAATTTAATCTAGAGTTATCTAGGCTCAAAGACATTTTCTCAGTCACCAGATGCCCCAATTATTTTTAATTATAAACCAAAGTTTTGCCCGTTTAAGTTTGGTCAAAAAGTCAAATAAATTTTTAATAATGAACCTTGGTAATAAACAAAAAAAAATAAGTTTAACCCCCCCAAAAAATTGAGGTTTTACGTTTCAAGAAACGCAGAATCCAAAAATCGAATAAAATGAAATTCGTCCGGCGGAATGATCCTCGGAACTCGACATCACTATCCACCATTTTCTTTCAAAATGCCGTTAATTAGAGGTTTCATACTAAAAAAAAAAATCAATTCTAATTGATGGAGATAGTGTTTTGGAATCATTAGATCGATTTTTGAATTCTTCGTACCTTGAAACATTAAAAACCTCTAATTTTGACGGGGGGGGGGGGAGAGATTTTTTGGTCAATTACTAATGTTTAATAATGAAAATAGTAAACCAAAATAAAGTTCTTGGGAATCATTATACGAAAGCAAAAAGAAAATTATTAAAATTTTGATTATTTTTTTTTTAACGAACACTTTTTTATTGTTTGTTAGGGTTATCTGTTTGGGCATAATAAATTATTTTGTAATAATTTGCAGCGTTTACGTGATAATTTTAGAAATATATTTAATTAACCTGGAGCGATCAAGGCTTAAAGACATTTTTTTTTAATTAATTATTTTGTTTATTTACTTTGAAAAATCGTAGATAGTCTATGTGTATAATTTTTAAAAACAAGTTTATAGCGACCGGTCTTCTTATATTTATTATGTTTATTTCTTACAACCTTAATTTTGATTTTCTTGATCACGCCTCTCGACTCAGTTCCATACTTTCCAACATCAATCATATTCCTCCGTATAGATAATCTGAGATGAAATTAAAACTTAACAGTTCCCGAATTCATTATTGCTCTTTCAGCATTATTTCCCTCCATTGGCGGATAAATCAAAGGAATAATAACTTGAAGAAATAAAAACAATAACTTAACAAAGACAGAGCATTTTTCTTACACTAACAGTCTATCAGCGCATGCATAATATTTTACTCGGTGAAGCCGGAAACAAATAAGGGAATTCCATGATGTATGGATTCCAGTTCAAGGTGTTGTGGAATTTTAGATAGCCTAAATGGCACCTGGAACAAATGGTGTTTTGTAACGACATATGAAAAGTCTCAATTGTTCAGGCATAGCCTGCCTTGAACACCTTTAAAATGCCTTAAAAACATGAGCTGTGATATATTTAGAGATTGACAATCATGTTAAATATTTTTAAATTTCAGTATCTATACTGTCATTAGTTTCATGTGAAAAAAAAAAAAAAATTGGTCGAAGAAGTAGGGATTTAGAGAGAATAGTGGGTTCTAGGACTGTACTAATTGCCAAAAAAAGTAAATTGTGATTTTATCTCAGTCCAGGGCTCAGTCCAAGCCGATTAGAGCAGTAGGTTAGATCATTGATAACAGGTTTTTTATTTTTATTTTATTTTTTGTACAATAGTTTATACAAAATATTTAATAGTAACTGTCCTTCAGTTTTTACGACCAAAGTTGGGATATAAAAACCTATGTACACATATGATATATATATATATATATATATATATATATATATATATATATATATATATATATATATGTATATATATATAAAAGTAATTTTTTGTTGTTCCTAGTACTACTTCTATATACATATTAGGGGTAATAGATCAAATCATGGGATGCGCATTTTCGTTTAAATGAGCACAAAAAAAAAATCGTTGAAATCGGAACAAAGTTTCTATGGACTGTAGTGCCAAAGTGTCTCCAACGATTTTGATGAAACTTGTCTAAAGTCTTCTTCTTAAAGCTTTATCGATTTATAGATATAATACATCCCCGAGAAAACAGGTGAGAAAACTTATAAGGAAAAGAATATTATATTTGTCTCGAATTTGAAATGAATATATGTATATATATATATATATATATATATATATATATATATATATATATATATATATACATATATATATATATATATATATTCATTTGAATGATAACAAAATTCACAACAAACTTTTTTTTTTTTTAAATCATCAAAATCGGGATAGTTATATTCCCATATGTATGTGTGTATAAGTATCCTCCCAACTAAATATTTTACAGAAATAATAATAATATTTACAAAAAGAAATCACTACATATCTATAAAAACAACAAAAATGTGTTTATATATATATATATATATATATATATATATATATATATATATATATATATATACACACATACACATACATACATATGTATATGTATATGAAATCTCAATAATTCGTATTTCTAAGGGTCCGAAGGTTAAAGATGGAGATGTTCAAATTATCGAGATTAAAAATAATCCGGAGTAAAAAATTAAAAATTGCATGGCAAGTGCCATACTTTAAAATAAGAATAAAATATTTAAAACATTAATAACAATTCTAAACAATAAATTGAATATGAAAAAGAAAAATCAACTCAAAATATTCTATTGAATGAGCTTAAGTACGAAATAATTTTTTGGCATAAATAACGATGTTTTCAGTTATTCATACAGAAGCAAAATATTAATATTTTTTTGGCTAACAAACAGACGTAATAATAATATTATTAAAGCATTGAAAATAATTCATTATTATCTTTAGCGAGACAGTCATTATAAATTTACTCTCTAATCAGAATTTGAAGAAAGTTATTAGCTTCAACTACTAAATTTTATTAAGGTAAATATTGAAGCTAAAAATCTGGCATTTATTATCAAAGCAATATAAGTCAGCACAAGCTTTAAAAGCAAAAAAAAAATAAAAATTCGTATTGTGACTCTTCTTTCATGTGAGCGAAATTATAAATTGCAAGGATAATTCTTTTATTTTTCAATTATTTTGTCGGTCAATTTTTACATATTTTTTTGATAATTAAACGGGCTAATCTGCTCAAAGATATTTATAAATTTATCTAATCATTATTAAATAATAATAATTATCATTATTGATAGTGTGATTATTTATTCATCGGGCATTGGATTACTGGGTTTAAAAAATACACCATATTCTCCCTCCGAAAAGATGAAGGTCCCGTCGTAACATGCTTAAATGGAATCAATGAGGAGTTATTATTTCGATTTCAGCATATTTGATGGTTCCATATTCAATATATATAATTATAAAGAAGATCCATTATAAGTTTAGATACAGTGGACTCTCGCTATTCCGAACCGTTCAGTAATCGGAACCTCATCGTCCAAAAAAGCGTCAGTATTATATATATCTGTACCAACTTAATTTTAAAATAAAAATTAAGCAAAAAACGTATGAAAGCGTATTTATTTTCTGATTTTTTTATTATCGGTGGATAATAATTAACTTTTTTATTAAAATAAATATTCAGTGTAAAATTGCATTGTTAGTACAATGAGAAATTTACGCTATTCAAAAATATAAGCTGACGATAAGACATGAGTTTTAAGAAAATACAAAAAGGATTGTTTCCAAAAATAGTTTTATTAGCTTTTCAACACACTCCACCACCCTGATGGTATATCTTAATAACTCACTTCTTTACTACCCCCCCCCCCCTACCGCTCTATCAGTAATAAAATAAAAATATGTAGTATTGACATCCTATGTTTAATTTGGGTAAAACTGTTAATTCTTAATTTCAAATTTGCGTTTCAGAAAGGAAACATCTCACATTAACTTTGGAAGAGAAACTAATTATATTAAACCGTCATCAGAGAGGTGAACACGGAACGAAGTTAGCAGTGGGATTTATTATTGGTAAGTACACTGACATTAAAAAAAATAAAAACAAAAAACTAAATTTTATTACTTCTATAGAATTAACAAGTTTAGGATCTACCATGTGTCTCCTAGATTTTTATAAATTATTTTTAGACGACTAGCCCTTAAAATATTGAACTATGTAAAAAACATGATATCAAAATATTCAGCTATTACGCTTGGTAAGAGTATTTAAAAAAAATATCCTCAAAATAGTGATTTGGGGGGAAGGGGGGGGGGGGTAAATGTTGGTTTTCTCAAAAACCGATCAGATTTGGATTTCCCACTTCAAAATTTTTTAAAATGGTATAAATTTTAGCAAAATTTCAAACTCCTGCACTGCCCATATGAAGCAGGAAAAATATGAAACACTATTTTGAAAAAAACCTCAAAAAACTATTTTGAATAAACCCTTTGGTTTGCTGTTTATTAGAAAAAAAAAACTGTTTTTCGAATTTCATAAAAATTTGAAATAAACATTTTTTGAGGCGGAAAATCCAAATATAATCTCGGTTTTTGAGAAAACTAACGCTTTACCCCCCAAAATCACTATTTTGAGGGAGGGGGGAGAGGGTTTCAGTTTTACGTAAGTAAGTCATTAAGTAAGTCCAAGTATTACACAAATTATAAAATTAAGCCTTTTGCCGTTGTTTGACGTAGCAGTTTACTCGTTATCACGAAGCATAATGCCCAGTCAGAGGCTTTGAAAAAGATATTTCCAAATAATCGAAAGTTTCAATCAATTCATCAAGAAAATAATTAAATGATAAATTTTTGAACGATAATTAACAACATTAAAAATATTTTTAATGTTTAATTTTTGTTTTTAAATTGATTGTTACATTTTTTTCCCGTTCGGTAATCCGAATTTTTCGCTAATCCGAACCCCCTCGGTTTTAATTAGTTTTGATTAGCGGGAGTCTACTGTACTATTGCTCGATGAATTTAACAAAACAATTCTTATTGATATGATGTATTAATCAAGCGTTTATAACGATAAAGCATTACTTTTTTTATTCTTTTTTTAGGGCCAGTACGAAAAAAGGTACAAATCAGGAGTTGGGCAGACAGCCTTTACAGCTGTACTCCGTCACTTCGGACTGGAATCGCAATAACAGCTGCCCAGGCACTGGAAAATCGCTGGGTTATCGCAGGGCAAGAATTTATCTCCTATCAGGTGGCCGACCATTCTGGAACCGTAGAAAAATGCCATCGATTGTAGACCCATTCGGATAAAAGGAGCCTTTATCTTTCTCTTACAGGCTATTTCTTCCATTGTTTGAGATTCTGAATGATTATTGATTCATCTTTAGGGTGACAGATTTGACGCGAAATATTTAGCATATCTTTCGTAATTGTTCGGAATGAAATTAGCTTAAAGCTCTATCGGTGATACTTGAAAGAAGATCAACGTCATTGAAAATGAGGCAATGTTATAAACATATATTTAAACCAGAATTGTATTTCTCGAAAGTATGTATCTTTTGGCTTATTATTTTCCATTAATGAATCATTGTAAGGAAACAAGAAAAAAATAAAACTAACCCTCCCCCTAAAAATCTGAAATTTTATGTTTCAAGATACTAGAATCCAAAAAGCGAATTACAAAAAAAAAAAAACGTCCGTCTGTCGTTTTCTCCGAGATTACTAGACTGATTTATTTGAATTTGGCACTAAAATCACAGGTCATTCTAGGGTAATCCACGGAACTCGACTTTACCATACTGGCCGATTAGAGGTTTCATATGCCTATATTTCGGTAATTTGTGTAGATATAGAAGCAATACTAAGTGCTCTGGAATCATTATACTAAAGCCTAAGAAACGGTTTTGTTCATTACATTGTTATACTTATAACTTACTCAAGTCTCTACCAAAATATTTATTTGTAATGCTTGATCTACCCATGCAGTTCATATTTTGTAATTCTTATTTCGATTTAAATAAAAATTTAATCAAAAGCTGCCGGTAATTTTTCTCTTTTTTATGAACTATTTGGAAATAAGCACTATTTTCGCAGGGTTTTTAGTCGTATTTTCCCCGAATAATATAGACTATTGCACTGGGTCGAAGTTCAGCGGTGAGGGGCGGGACTGCGTTTTCTTAAAGATGTCTGAAATATATAATAAATATATATATTTTCCGCAACATTTGAGCACCTCCAGCGGCCCCCTTTGGGTCAAATCAGCTGAAATTCGATATGTAGGGTTTTTTTGAAGTTTTTCGCATCTTTACAGCTCCACCGAATTAGTTTATAGAGCTGAAAATTTGTGAATTGAGTTGGTGTTAAGAAAGTATCTTCTGGGGTCTCAACCTGATTCCCCCACTTCCCCTGGTTTTTAGATTTTTTTAAATATTTGCGCACCTCTAAATCCCCTCCAAACTGAGTTAGAGGGTTGAAAACCTGTTGCATTTGAAAGCTAGTTAAATTACGTATAAAACAAAGGCAGTTTCATCGGACTAGTATGAGCAAAGATGTGGCTACTTTGCCTGTGGCAATACCTTTTTAGTCGTATTTTCCTCGAATAAAAATAGGCTATTGCGCTGGGTCGAAGGTTAGCGGTAAGGGGCGGGACTGCGTTTTCCGGAAAATCCCCCGGGTTTTTCGATTTCTTAAGTGTTTGCGTACCTCTAAATGATATATATATATATATATATATATATATATATATGCCCTCCTCTCCCCCCTCCCGCTACATTTGAGCGTATTTTTACATCCTTGTACGCAGTAAAGGAAGTATTGTAATCGTGGAAATTTTCGATTTTCAGATTTCAACGGAAATATCTATCCCTGAATCCATTTTGACTAGTTTCGTCGTGACGTCTATACGTTCGTACGTATCTCGTATAACTCAAAAACGGTGAGCCGTAGAAAGTTAAAATTGTGTATTTGGGATTGTTGTAACATCTAGTTGTAAACCTTCCTTTTTGGTACTTTGCTTGTAGGTCATAATAGGTTTCCATCAAAAATTATATTAAAATATAGTGCAAAACATCTCAAATTTGGTATATAAGACTTGTGTGTCAATATAAATAATATACTAGATTTTGGTTAAAATTGGATAGCCGGAAGTAGTACTTTACCTGAAACTTTTTTTGTTTTTTTTCTCTCCCGCCTTCTTAGAAGGAATACGAATCTTGCAAATAATCACAGATCGAGATTTTCATTGATAAGCACGTTTCAAGATCCGTACTAACCGTTTCTATAATGGTTTGCATGTGTCGATATCACGATTGTCATTTTTGAGATAGTTAGTAACAAATTCAGGATCATTATTTGAGCCACCAATTTATAGTTTATAGTTTATAGACGTACAAGGAAGCAATGCGGTGTCCACATCAGATATTTTATTTTAGTGATAATACGACCTTAGTGACATAGCTCTGCTGCTCAAGTTTTTTTTTTTTTTTTTTTAATTTCAGCTGTGTTTTTGTCGAGGTTTCCCCAGAAGACAGTTACTTTACAGACCAAATACCTCATCAACTATAGGCGGTATGACTATAAATAGTCGCATATTCAACGCAAACACAACACCGTAGAGACGGTCTGGTTCATAGGCAAGAGAGACTACTTCAACTCAAGCCAAACTCAAACAAGTTGAACTTAAAATAACCCTTCTTGTCCTCTTCACCATCCCTGCAAAATCCTTAAACAATTTCGCTAGTAGGAATTTTCTCAGCACAAGATCTTCTTTACCCTCTAGTATGCATCATCCGAATGAATTTGACTCAATACATGTACTATGATTATGTATTTACAGGATGCTGTAAGCCATACACGTCCACTATATGCTCTCTGTTTAATTAGAAGAATACACAATCAATCATATTTCTAATCACCAACGTATAATAGAATACATCAATAAAGATTAGATGAGCAGCCCCCAGCATTAACTCAGAGATATATTAACTAGTATTTTTATCTCTTATTGAATATTTGTCTCTTTTTTTATTATTATTTTATAAGTATATGTTTAGTTGGATCAAGTATTTTTTTTTTATTTTATTAATAAAAAAAAACGTAAAATCATTAATCAGTTCAGTCATTTATTTATTATTGATTGCGAATCATTTATCAGCTCCTCCGATAATGCGTGAGGCACTTTAAATCAATTGTTCACAAAAGAACAAGCTGAAAACGCATGCGCCTAAGTCACACCCGCAGATTTGACAATATCGAGTCACCTGACCAAGACGAAGATCTTCGCAAGTTCAAAAATAACAAGGGTGTTGTTAGAAGACCGGAGTATGGAGGAATGACGAATTGGAAAAAATGTTGTACGATCTTCTCGGCATCTGAATCGAAGAAAAGATGCAAGCAGGCTAGGGACCATGGATGTATGATACGTCCTCTGAACAAGAAACGAGACCAATAGGAATATGCTATTAACGGGGGAAAATGCGCGGCTCTTGTTCTCCAACAATGCTATGTCAAATTTCTTGTTTGAGAGTTGAGAAACTAGTTCCATTCGTTGAAAGATGAATCAGGATTTGACTGAGCCCGCTCAACCACCGATGAGTTAGCTTTAGTTTGTAGATGATCATGGTAAAGAGCGCTGAATATAAGTTGACCATTCACAATCTTCATGTCGATTTTAAGTCGGCATATAACAGCATTGCAAATTCAGTATCAAGTCAATGTTTAGACAGCTTTATATGAGTAGGGGCAGAATGGCGGACTCCTGCAAGTTACATTAGCTACGCTTCTTGTCTCTCCCTATAAGCTACAGTTGCTTCCATGCTAAAGACTTGCCACCATCCAGTCACAAGATTCATTCTCACCTCCAAGATGGATTCACTCATGCTTCTTCAGAATAATGCAGTTTGTCAGAACAGTACCCCACACTCAATGGGACAACCACCAACAGGACTGAATTCAGCTCATAGCTCAATAATTCAGTGCCTTTGGTGCCCAAGGCTCCAAGTTTGCAACTACCCAAAGTTACGAATTTTTTATTATTCGATTGAATCCTTTCTTCCTATACGAGTAGCTCAATTTCAACATAGGGATATATCTTGGCAGTGGAAAGTGTCTATAAGAGAACCAAAAATCTAGCGAGATTTGCTAATAAATCCTCACGGGAATTCGAAACCACCATAGGAATCCGACAGAGCTGCAGTCTTAGTCCCCTACAATTATCTTACTTCTAGATTCTGCCAGCCTGATACTCAGCCGTGTAATTAGAGTTGACGATAAACCCCTTGAACAGTTACCCCCTTGAAGAGTAAAGTTTCAAGTACCTAGAGCACAACTACATGAAAATGGGTTAGTAGATATGGAAGTAACCGAAAGAATCGGAGCTGCGAGCGGGATGTTCGCAACTGTTAAAAGAGAAACCATGAACAGGAAAGAGATATAAAAGGAGATGTGGTGGTATTCAAAACCACGTTTCTTCCCATTCTGACGTACTCTTCCGAATCATGGACTCAGGCGAAGAGGAATCAATCAAGAATCCAAGCATCAGAAATGCGATTCCTCCGAAAGATTGAAAGGAAGGGAAGAAGATACAGAGTCCGAAACACCACTATTAGGTCGAACCTGGATGTCATACTAGTCAACAATACGATAGAAGAGAATTGGATGAGATAGTTAGACCACCTTTTAACAATGGAACCTGGAAGAATTGCCTGACCAGGTTGAGACTGGTCTATTAGAATAAAGTTGGTGGAAAACGAGGAAAAGGAAGATTAAGAATGAAGTGAGGGGATGAGGTGAAGTGAGACATTCGGAAGCGAGGACTCGACTGGACTGGAAAGGCCAGCTGGTGGAGGACCGGCAAGGGTGGAAAAGCTGCATAGACTTCCTCCTCACACTGCATAAAGCGTTAGAGAGGATCACTTATGATTATAACATTATTACTAGTAATGAAGTATTTTGTTGTCATATATCATTATGCAGATTTTATTTGTAACATTTATGGTTAGGCGAAATGAATACAAACAAATTTTCAGTATTTATTTCTTCATCACACCAGTGAAGTCTCATTGGGCATATTAGCACACGTGTCGGAATTAAATTTATTAATCACTAAGAATCTGCGGCCGTAACAATATATATATATCCAGTCAACCAAAAATAAATACTTTTTACTATTTTCCTTCAGTATTTGTTGAACCGTTCAGGTGATTTTATATGATGAAATGTGAATTCAAGATCACTAAAATCAAATATATAATATTTATTTGAAGGCATTTACGAGTAAATTATGAATTTTTGTTTGTAAATTTATTTCTTCAAAACTAGGAAGGTTTCCAAAAACTAATGAACATGAAAATGATCGGTTTTGAAATCATCCGCCTCATTTAATGATTATAGTGTAATTTATACCGAAGCAAAACGAAAAAATTTCTGCATTTCGAGACGACTAAAAAGGAAGCAGTTTCAAGTAGCACAAGATAAGACCAACAGGGAAATAAAACCTATGCTATTGCATCGATCACCTGAATATAGAAAAGACTTGTGCAGTTCTGGGGCCATTTATAATGCCCTCTAAGGTTTTTATACGTTACGGTCAGGATACCTTTTCCAAAAGAATTTTCTCAGTGGTAGTTTTTTCTCTTCTTTTTGTCTACAGAGCCGACAGAAACCCCAGCTCTTTAGCCATCACGTAACATTGTTAACTTCACCTTGTGATACGTTTCGAAGAGATCCTTTTCTTCGTATAAAAATGAACGGAAAAACAATAATATAAATATCATAATATTATAAAAAAATATCAGTTATTTTTCTAACTGTTTTCTCAAGGGAGGCGTGAGGGGGATTATCTTTCTTATATTTCTTCCCACAAGAGACTTCTAAAGAGACATCTTGTCTTCCCCTGCAACATTGGGGCTAAACATTAGAAAGACATTTCCTCCCCCTGGAGAAAATATCCAGAAATATAACTGATACGACAACCCAGAGAAGAAGCGTAATACCTACATTTTAATAGTATACAGTTTATTAGTATTTTTTTTCTTTCTTCTTTCTTATAATTTTTTAGGAAGTTCCAGTAATTACTTTATTATAGAACAATATATAACTCGGTCAGTGACTTTAGTCTCCCAGAAATATGTAGAATAATAAATGCAGAAATTTTATTATAATCGAGTTAGTTGAAAATTATCAATAATAATAATAATCAACTATACATATTATAATATAATTCTAATTTTGTAGTATTTATTTATTTTTTTAAACTAACTTTGACGGTCAGGAGCGTACGCAGAATTTTTTTTCGGGGGAGGTTTAATTTTTTTTTTTTTAGGGAAGAAGGAAATTTTATAATAAAAAGGCAAGTAATCATTTAAATGTGTATAATCGCTAATTTGGAAGTGAGTTTTAAGAATAAGCATGAAAATTGGATCAAAAATTATTGTTAAACATTTACCAAAAATATTACTTAAAATACAAACTTTTTTTTCCCTTCATTTCGGGGGTGGGGGATATATATCCCAATCCCCCCTTCCTGCATACACCATTGGTGACAGTAATTTTAAGTGATTCAGATTATAGGAAAAGTAGGAAAACGAATGTTTTTTTTTTCTTTCTTCTTTCTGATAATTTCTTAGGAAGTTCCAGTAATTATTTTATTATAGAGCAATGTATAACTCGGTCAGTGATTTTATATGTAGAATAATAGTGACATGACTGGCCACCATGTCTCAACATATTTTGAACAAAGCCAGATCTCTCTGAACTTCATATTCCATTACAATAGAAGATAATGTGAGATCTTCCTGACGGTAACTGATTCGGCTGGCCTTTTATCTTTCCAGGGATGTTGAGCCACGGTCTATGTTAAAGATAAACTTTACAGTTGTTAAAAAAACCTTTATTTTTTTATTGTTATTTTATTAATTAAGTCGTTTCTTTACTTAAATTGTGATTTAGGGGCTTTCCCAGTCAAATATATAAATAATGCAACTAACGAAAAACCTAATACAGAAGTAATGAAATAAATAAAACTATTTCAATTTTTTTAATAATTACACCTTCATACTCCCAATTCCTTTATTTCATCTTGTGCGACGTTTCGAACATACATTGTCCATCACCAAGCATTTATATATTTTATGCATTGGCTTATTCTAATTGAAGAGTTGTCATTACTGCTCTTTATTGTCTTGGTTGCCATAAACTATAGAAGTTTATTTTTCAACTTTTCTTTTGCGTCTTTTTTTTTTGTAATTATAAATATTGTCACTTTATGACATTTCATGAGTCTCCGTTTCTATCCTGTTGTAGTCTGAATCTATTTTTTTTTGTTTTCGATGATATTTTCAACATTAGGTTTTTCGGTGTGCTGAATCAAAATCACCCATCATTTTTGGTGTGAAAAAAATCTATAAGGCTAGTTTACTTAATAATTTAAACACTATTAGGTAATGTTTAAATTATTATTATTGCGTAATGTTTAAATTATTATTAATGTTTTACTTGAGCACGTGTCGACATTTATTTAATGTAGACACACCGTGCACTCCCCTTGTAAGAATTAAATATTCAATACGTAAATAATTAGTTTTTGATCCCGCAAGGCAACAGTGAATTTGCGGCGCAGGGTTTCAGAGTCGAATCTGGACAAAGCCAGTCTTCTAAATACGGGAAAAATATCAGATTTGCCGAATTTACTACAATAAAGTGAAATAAAGGCAATAAATACACTCATATTTAAAGAAAAACGCACTTTTTTTTAGGAGGATTATTTAAACTAAAATAATGTTAATATTTGTTTATTTAGATTTTGATGAGGAAAAGGAGTATGCGTGGCAATTTTTAATAAAAAAAATTTAGGTTAGAAAGCGCAAAATTTTTTATTTATTTATGAAAATATACAAAAATTTGTATCTTACAATAGAAACAGAATTATAAATGACGATCAAATAAACGTAATCAAATGAGAACTTTTTTTTTTTTATTAAAAAAAAATTGAGAATTTGAACAAAATAACTATACGCCTTATAAATAACTATACTTGAGTACATTAATGTATCCAAATTCACTCCAATACCAATGCTGCAAAATAAGTCTAAATAAATAAGGGATTTAGCAAAATTTCCTTGATTTTTAAGATTCGTTATCATATTCTAACTCCTATTATTTCCGAGTACGTACTAATCATATCTCAATCAAGTTAGGACCATATCCCCCCTAATTACGAAAGAGTTTATCATTGTAAACAAATAATCATTGTAAATAAATTACCCAGGAATTATCTTTTTTTACTTTTTTTTTTTAACTATTTCAATATACTTTTTTTTTAATCACGCACCGGCCACTAAGGACCACGCGAATATCATTGGTTAGGCTTCTTTGTGAGTTTTGATTCTCTTTTTTCCCATCGCAGTTTCATGATTTTCGACTGTATTTCTTTTCTTTTTTCAGACCATTTTGTACCCCTCCTCTTTTATCTTCCAATATTGGTGAGATTTATCAGTATTTTCCTGTATGTGTCTCTATTTGCTTCGTGTATCCTCCCATGCTTTTGTAGATAAAAATTTTGTTAAAGATCTTTTTGTTCAATCTTTCCTCCTTCATCCTTTTCATCAGAACATCAGCCTTCTGATTCTTATCTCGGTTTCCAGATCTTTGATTTCTCTGTAGATCTCTTCGTTAGATCTTCGCATGTAACCTAATATGTATTGATATTGGACAATATTATCCTTATATTATATAACCAGCACCAGGTGCGAACAAAAGATAATAAGGGACGAGCAGGTAGAAAGGAGGGTAACTGACAAGCGATGACAGATGTCACCACAGCTCTTACCCTCAGAGATAAGAAATAAGTTAATTTAAAACCCTACCGAGAAGTGGGCAGTGTGACAAAGCCAAGCCTCGGAAGACCAATCAATTTTAAGAAAACAGTCCCTCTTAGGTCCCGGCTGGCCTCGAGGATAAAGTGGAGGCGGTCTGGCAAGGGTGTGATTCGATTAGAGCTATCTTAATGCATTCGCGGAGACCGGACCACCCAGGGGATGTCAGGACAAGGGATGGAGCCATCCGATGAAATCCCAGAATTTCCTCCCGCTATAAAACTAGTCAGCCAATGATGACAAGAATGCCGAAGATCTAACCAATGAACAACGTCTTCGACCCCCTTTTAGGAAGAACAAGAGAGAAAGGGGGGGGGAGAAGCCGAGGAGACAGAAAAAGGAGACTTCCTCTCTAATCTCGCTTGACGCAGGACTTCTCCGCTGATCTTGTTTGAGGGCGGAACAACGACTAGGTCGGTCTTCCTCTGAAGATGAGAGATGCGCTCTGGCTCCATGACTGAAGATATGCAGGGGACCCGAAGGAGAGATGCTGAGGAACCATCAGCACCAATTATTACAGATAAGAGATTTATGTTAGAACAGTTAATGGCTAGGTCTTGTCTGAATCATTCCATGGTTAACCCTTCATTGTAATAGTTTATTATTTTGATTTTGAGAAATAAAGATAAATGTTAGAAAGGAGGTTGTTCTTTAGTAATCATGCCCATTATTAATTTGAATATAGTTCATTAAGTATGATAGCAATAAATTTTATTAGTATTATGGTTATTAGCATTATTATTAAAGTCAAACGAAGGAACATTATCTTAGTTAATTATTAAATAATGGTAACCACAAATCAGACCCTTGGAAAGGTATCCAATTTAGAGGACAAAGTAAGCAATTCCTAATTATTCATAATCTTGCATAATTTTGGGATAATCATCCTCAATGATTGCCCAATGGCATCCCTATATATATAGACTAATATATTAGCAGCTAAATAGATATCAAGCTCAACTCAACTAGGCTAAAACATAGCAAACCTTCTTGTATTTTCCTGGACCCATAGAATTTTCTTAAGATCCTCCTTCTATTCCTAGCAGCTTCTCCAAGTGGATAGGCATATGGTCTCCACCTCATACAAAATCACGGGCTTTATCACAACGTTGTAATGCCTTAATTTTGCATTGAAGGAGAGGTTCTTTTTATTGTAAATTTTGGGGGTATTTATTTGGCTAATTGCCTCTTCTTCTGATTCTGCCAAAATATGATACTTTATAGAAATGAAAAAAAAAAATTTACTATATGACGTCAAATGCACTTGCAATTTATGAAAGTGAAGGTCGTAGAGGGTGAATCAAGGGGCTAACAGAATTTATCACACTGCTTTCAAAATTGACTCATTAGAAGGAAACGTGCACAACATTCGTTATAGTCCAGAAGGCAATTCTCAAGTCGGATTGCCGGTCATAAGATGAATTCAACCGGTAAAATGGAGAGCTGAAGCTAAATTCCCTGAACTAACTTTTTGATGTTGTTATTATGTAATGAAGAATTTAATTGACAGCAAATATTAAATTTAAATTCATTAATCGGACTTTTCTTATAATTGCCGCTTTTAATTAATACATGCATAAAGTAAAATTTGCTCGAGACTAATTTATGAATATTATATTAAATTTAAATAATTAAAATCAAAAGATATTTTTAGACTTAGTAAGTAAAATAAAAATATTTACGTTATTAACAGTTTAGTCCAAACAAAAAACCGTTGTAACTTGGAACATGCTTGTGATAAGTTGAGTATTTAAAACTTTACCTGAATATTAACTAAATAAAAAATATTCTCTATAGTGATTTAATTTCTATATTAATTTTTATGGAAGAAATATAATATATTACATTACACTAGGTGAGCTAATATATATATATATATATATATATATATATATATATATATATATATATATATATATATATATATATATATATATATATATATATATTTATATTAGCTCACCTATTAATCTTCTAGCATGAATCAATTTTTCTCCGATTTGTTAAGCACTCCAGACAAGTCAAATAAACCGAACTAGATTGTCTTTTGTATTTAATTTTTTGGCGCATCAGCTGTTTTTCATTATAACCTCACTCTTTTGCGCATTTTTAGTTAGTTTTTCTTTTGTACATATTTAGTTTTTCTTTTACATTTATTATTTGATTTTCTTTTTGTTCTGGCTTATTAATGAATTTGTTGTTGTTTGGTACGTTTTTTTTCCTGTTTTCAATTGACCAACTCTTTGAAAATAAACTTTCTCAGCTGTTGCGTAACCTCCTTTTCTCCGTGATAACATGTCTTGGAGTGACGTACTGTATCTAGTTGATGCGTCATTTTTAGCTGCTGGTGTGAGATGCGCTGCATACATATGATATTGTTTTTTCTGTCCTGATGATGCCTGAACTGGCGAAACTTTGACTGGATAGTTGTTTGCCGGTATTTTAGAGATTCTAGGCTTTGTGTTTGGAATTCATCAAATTATATCCTATCAATTAATTTGCGTCACATTTTGCTCTGTTATATTAATTTAGCTTTATTTTCATATTAAATTAGTTAATATTACTTTTATTTATTTTTGTATCTGTAAATTATTAATTTTTATCTTGAGTTGAGGCTAACTTTATTTGTGTGAAGGCTTTTCCCAAAGACAAATAAATAAGTTTTGTATGCAAATATTTCATTTCTTTTATTCTCCATTATTTCCCTTCCTTCCTTAACTTCTACCACTAAATGCGGGCATCTTTCGAACGTTTGGCCATATTTTGTATCTTTTTTTGGTTTGTTACTAATATACTAAAAAAAACATAGTCAATTCCCACGAATAACAAACAAACAAGTATATATATATATATATATATATATATATATATATATATATATATATATATATATATATATAAAGCAGCACTGAAGGTTAATTAAACTTATTTGATTATTCTTGCCTCTTCAATATGCGGAAGGGGGAAAAACATAGGACACCATGAAGTATTGCTGCCTTGAGGCTTCTGTACCAGCAGGTTATCGATTCTCAGGGATTTTAGGATTTCCACGGGGCACCAAGCCCCTTTTTTGGGCTTTTCTTTTCTTTTTTTTCTCTCTTTTTTTTTTGGTTCCCCTCTTTTTTTAAGCACCTTGTAAATCACCTGAGTTGCCCGGTTCCACGTGTAGTAGGTACCTCGTGGGTTCCAAGTTTCCAATGAGGTGCGAGGCTCTAGGCTAAATTTTTTTAGCCTAGAAACTTTATAGCTTACTTAAACGACCGATCTGAGTAAATACAGAAAATATAATTAGAAAATATTTCTGATAATTATAAGACAATGGTCCTTTAGTTTATAAATAATTTTGGAGAATTTAAAATAAATAAAATTAAAAAAAAAAATCTATATCATATATAATTATTTATAATCGCGTGTAAAAGAAGGAAAATAAAAGAATAAACAAATTCAACGTTATCACAATTCCAGAATTAAAAAAAAATTATAGGCTAAGATAATTTGATAAATAAAATAATAAACGTGCAATAATGCAATAAAAAAGAATTTAAAAAAAAATGATGTGATTCACTTCAAGGAGAATTTGTAAGTGAATTGTTTTTAATTTATAAAACGGTTCGTGTATTTGACTAAAAATTATTCTATAATTTTAAAATTATCGTTTTTTTTTTTAAACTCATTGTTATTGCTTCCGGACAGAATTTTTAAAAATTAATTTTGAAAATTATCATAAATGAAAAAAAATAACATTAAATTAAAAAATGTGAATTTCTGTTATTTTATTTTAAACATAAAATTCAAGCGTAATTACCTATTTCTTTACCTATAATACACATCATAGGTCTTCAAAGGAATTTCCCTAACATATACCCGTGACTCTTACTTAAATTTCGTATATTTCAGTTAATAGGCATTGTCTACTCTGTTTTTCTGTGTATTAATTAAAAATATATCATAAAAATCAATTTTAAAATACACGAGAGAAGGAAAATCAGATAAGATGGTCGTCAAAACACTGGAAGGCCTTAAAAAAGAATTCCTAAAACAAGAAAATGTGCACTATTGCACTAAACTATTCAATTTCGAACTGAACAGCAAATTCTTAAAGATTATTCCCAAAATTCTTTAAAACAAATAGCAATTTTCCTTTCACTTACCTATCTATGAAATATATAGTAAGGGAAAGTATTGCCATTACGGAAAATTTCGAATCCGGGTTTTCAACGGAAATAGAGGTTTTAAGTTCCCCTGAGTCAAATTAAACAAGTATCGTAAAATGTTCTGTATGCGGTAAGTCTAGCTCAAAAACAAAAAGTTGTGCGAAACTCAAATTGTGTATTTGAGATAAGTTTACACTCTAACCTCTATATATCGAACTTTTTTTAGGAACCTTGAATTTTTATTAGAAAAAAAAATTCTATACATCGAATAAAATTTCTATAAATCGAACAAAAAATTCCCATTTAAAAAATATAAAATGTAATTGTCATCAAAAAGCCCTTAGTTTACGTACATAAGAATGGGTAATAATTAAATAAGAAACAAAAATTTTCCACTGGTTTACCATTAGTATAATGGAAATTCGGGGAAGATCTTTTTTCTAAGGAAGCACAGGAGTACCTAAATTCTCTGAATCTCTTTCCTAACATAGAGTGATGTTTTAATTTTAAATTTTAAATTCAATTTTCCTTTGCCTTTCTTGTAGAGAATATTGCTTCTAAACATGACTTCGGTGATGAATTATACACAAGTAGACATTAGAAGCGATTTTGTGCGAAAGCAAAAATAAATTAATTTTTATGTATGTTTGCATATATTTTAATGCATGTTCTTATTAAATTATTAATGTACCTGCATTCGTAAAAAAATTGCAATCACAGATGTAATTTGTAGAATTTTTCAAAAAAGTGTTATAGAACGTTTCAGTTTTCTTTTTTCCTTAAAACCAAAAAAAAAAACCTTTGTTACATCATTAACCCCAAAAAATTTGCTTTTGATACTTCTTTAACCCTAAATAATAGCTGTAATTGTTTCTAGTCTGAAAAGTGTGACAAATTGCCATCTTTCTATATATCGAAATTTCCATGTATCGATTTTTTTCAAGAAACCTTCATGTTTGATATATAGAGGTTCGACTGTATATGCCTGGGATGTTACAGCAACTTTTTCACCAAAATCGACTAAGCGAAAGTGCCACTTTATATCATTGATTTTACACATTTCTCTAAAAAGGCTCCAACGATTTTGTCCGAACTTGTTATATTAATGTACAATTAAATGATCTTTAATATCAGCTAGTTCTTATCCTCATTGAAATAGTCTGACAGGGCTTAAATGAGGAATTATCAAAAATGGCTTCCTTTAAGTACCTTTAATTTTGTTTATTTGAAATAATTAATCGACTCTCATTATTAGTAGTAATGAAAAATTGATTAATATAAACTCTGAAAGAATTTGATAATTAACTTAAGGAGAAATACTTTCCCATATTGAAAATATATATATATATATATATATATATATATATATATATATACCTTTGGAAAGCTAAAGATTTTAGAAAAATTAATATCTAACATTGTTGAAGATAATGAAGAGTGAAGAAAAACGCATAAACCTAAATGATTCTTGTCGATAATAATTGTTGCTATTATATTATTAATGCAAGCTAAATATTTCCATGGAAACTAAATGGAATTTCATTGGAAACTATAAAATTTATTTCAAATAAGAAGGTAAGTGAAAGTTGTGTGATGGGCGCACCAGATTTTTATTATTGCATCATCTCTAAATTTGGAACTACTAACCAGGAAGTATTTACTGAACTATTTTATCTATAAAACAACTTAGCACTATTACAAGTTTATTTTTGGATAATTGATATTTATTTATGTAAATAGTGCCGAGAGAAAACCTATTGAAATACAGGATCATTTATAAAAATGGGTGGGAGTTGAGAGGGTGGCATTGCACACTACCTGCCAGAGACGTGTCCAATAAAGAAGAGAACACGATCTATCCATTCGGCAGCTCATCGGAACTCTATAATGCCCTCAGGATTCCCAATTGGAATTGATAGCAACGGCTCAAGACAAATTTCTTCAGCACCAGAAGTTAACCAAGTTTCCTGGCTTGGAGTTGTTCCCAGCGGGACGTCGTTAGACTATCTTATCTACTTAACAACTGTCCGCTGGGCCGAGTACTTGCGCACACACCGAGTGCTTCCTAAGAGCTTTACATTCCCGTTGCCCAAGGAAAGCTGATCTTCTCAAAATTAATTTATATCGTACAACGAATTCAATCAGTAAAAAATTGACAACGTATTGAAACAGACTCAGACCATCCAAAAAAAACACCTATGGAGTACCCCAAATCGATCAAGAAACGTACTGGAAGTTCAATTTTTTTTTTTTTTTGCGGCATAATTATTGAAGTAAACATTAATGTACTAATGTCTAACCATTTCGTGAAACAGACCAGAGCTTTCGTATTCGTAATTTTTTTTATTGATAGTAATGCACTGCACATTTTAATTTATCAACAAGCTCCAATGATTGCATAGTCCACTAACCAGTTGAGCCATGAAAAACGAAATGGCCACAATGGGGTAAAAGATCGAAAGGCCTGTGGGGAAAAAGTACGCACTGCTTTTACCAGAATATATACAGTGGTTTATCACTAATTCCAAATTAATAGTTCATATTCTATTCTAAGTTTTAATACCTACAATATATGTATCTCAACCAAAAATTAAAATAAGAAAAAAATGCGTAAAAAGGCATAATATCAGTGTTGTTGACATTGAACCCTAATAAATAACGGCTAGAAGCAGAAGCAGCTAAGAAAAAAAAAAATGGAAACTGTTGAAAAAACGAGGGAATTGGTCTCATCCAAACCAAAAAGAAACTTGCATGATCAAGTTCTAAGTCAGATACAAATATGACCTTGCACAACAGGAGCTCTGTCTGACCTTGATATGCGCTTCTCCGTATTAAATCAGGACGATAAAGAGGATGATGGCTCTCCCTTGCTCAAGAAAGGTAACTTTGTTGTAAAGATACGAGAGAAAAATCAAGGATTCTAACTTTTGATAATTGATTCCTATGTATTTTTTAGCGCTGAATCCGCTGATGGCCATCATTTTTTCCCACCACGTAAGAATTTTTCGCTATCTGGAAATAAATATATCACAAATATGCAAGAAAATCCTTTTCTCTGTACCTAAACCAGAAGTATGAGATGCCAGCTCCTACTTCTCTCTAAACCTCAAACCAAGCAATCCTGAATTTTCCTTGGTCAGATGTAACTCTTAAACCAAATCGTTTAGCTCGGGCTGTGAAAAAAGCTATATGATTGCACAGAGTGAGCCGAAAAAAATGAATAAATTATAAGAGAAAAACGTTTTGAGTCTATTTTGAAGTATCATATTTCCGCAATTTTTTTTTACTTTTTACAAATTTTAAAATTTGCGTTTGCACAAAATCCTGACGCGATGGGAGAAAATGAAGGTCGTTTTCGGATTCAGCGCTAAAATATACATAAGAATCAGTTAACCAAAAACGAATAAAACACAACCATCGCAGGCTAGTGTTATTTTTATCATTATGGCTACGATGGAGTATTTTGCAAACTAGTGCCAAGCACATACCGATTACAAGAGATTGAAGATGGTTACGTTTATCAAAGACATAATAACTTTATATATAAACGAACAGTATACTTTTGCTCCACCCTAAGGGGTAAAAGTTCTGATATGTATCAACTGAATCATAAAAGTTTAGTTAAATTATATTGAATAAGTGGCATCGGTCTGTACCGCAAGGAAGGCGGGGACCCGGCTGACTACATGATACTGATAAAGCGAGAAAAAACAGCCACCCAGTCGAAAACCGTTCAGGCGTAATTGAAGAGTTGGCAGAAGGAGTCACTTCACAGTGACACTGATTTAAGTATATTTAAGAATCATAACAACTCTAATAGACGTTTTGAGGACACTTTCAGAAATAGAAAAATAATTCGATTCTTAGACCTATTAGGGAGTTAGCCAAGATTTAGTTAAGATAACAACGCCTGGGACTAGCTTCTCTAGGAATAAATAATCAATTATCAGAAGCAGACCACCCTCAAGAACAACATCTGCGTTCATAAAAACTAGCAGAGGATCCGAGAAGAGTTAAGTTAAATTTTGGACGCCTGGAGCAACTGTCACAGAGGGAGGAGCTTTATTCTGAATCTACCAAGAACACCACCTCCTCTAGTAGGAGTATTGGCCAATAATAACGAAGTTGGAGATGGAAACTCCACCTCGACAATGTTATAGCCAATCATAAAAATCATATATCCCTACCCCCAAAGGCCTAGGACAAGAAGAGAACGAGGATTCTGGACTCTACACGCGGAAAGACACTCTGGGACCCTCACCTGCTTTGTCCCCCTCTTCAGCATCTAAAAAATATTCCAAAATGTTGGGTGAATCACTTAAGTACTATTTTAACGAGACATCATGGCCAATGAATGTAGTAGTTAAGTGACACCCAATATTTTGAGATATTGTTCAGATGCTGAAGAGGGGAACAAAGCATTCCCGAAACGTCAAAAAAAAAAAATAAACACAATAAAACTACCGAGTTTTTAATTGACCTGAAGGCAAATTTATTTTATGGAAGGTCAAACATTGAAAATCATTAAGATTACAACTGCACGCTTTATAAAAAAAATCATAATAATTAAAAGTGAAGGTCATAAACAAAACATAGATACTTCATAAGCGCGAATCAAATTTTGCTTTGCAATCGTGAACAAAATAATTCAAAATTATTATTAAATAAAGGATAACGAAAAATATGTTATTTCAAACAATCTGTCCACCAATACATATCTACTTGAACTAAAGTTCATCTACAGCCTTTTAGTATAATGTTTACAATAGAAAACGAATAATGTTAAATAACACCGTTAAGTTTATACGATCCATGGGTCACAAAGTCAATAAAAAGTACATTTTCCAAGCCAACAGATCTTCAGAGGTTCATGAGTTGGAAAATGCGGTAGCCGGTAACAATATTTTCTCTTTTTATTTATTAGTCAGAAACAGTTAATAAAACACTTAAAAAATATATTTCGTCACGAAATTGCGATACAATCTGAATGATTAATATTATTACATTAAAACTATATTACATTTTGTAAAATTAGTTACGTAATTATATGGGAAATATTTTTTTGTATTGATAGGGTGAGCTATCTCATAAAAAACGTAACATGAGATAATGATTCTATAAACGTGCTATAAAAGAGTTTATATAAACTATTTTATAATTTTAAGAATATATTAGATTCAGTCACACTTAATGACAATGAGTAAAAGTGCTATATATGTTAGAGCCAAAACCAGAATTGAGTCAGAACTGGTTTTGACCGGTCAAAGTTTTATTGATTACATAAACACAGGTATATAAAGTTGTGTTTTAGGTATAAGTGGTTTTAAACCAGAGATTTAAATTAACACTTATTTTTCTCTCCAAGTGAATTAAAGTCAAGGTATAATTTTTATATTTTGCATCAGAAAATAAAAAGTCATACCTATCAATTTACTTTAAGATTTCGGATATCCTCGATATTGACGCCCATTATTGGGTTATTGAAGGTGCTGATTATGAAAATACTATCGATTTTAAGATCGCGCTCTCGCCTATCGATTTATTAAAACATTTCGGATTTCCACGATATTGAAGTCGTTATCTAATTATTGTCGTTATTGGATTATCGAAGGTATTTGAATTAAGCAATATTAACAGTATAGCTAACAGTGGGCGCGTGATCTTGAAATCGAAGTATTTTCATAATTAGCACCTTCAATAACCTAGTAATGGATCTCAATATAGAAAATATATCTATTTTAATGTATATTGATTTTTTTTTCACTACTAATAGAATATGTTTTTTGAAGATGTTGATGTTCAGCCAATAAATATATTATATTTTGCCAATTTAATTTTTTTTTTTTTATGTTAGAAGTTGTGTATATAATTATATTATTACGTATATCGCGAATGAACATCTTCCTTCTATATTAATTTTCCTTTATTGCTTCTTACATAAATTTTTCATGGACTCTAATTGGATTCTCGGTTACAAGAAGTTATTAGACGGTAAAAGGATCAGTTTTAATTTTCCTTGTAAGATAAACTTTTTAATTAAAAACCCGACAAAATATTAATATGTATGGATAAAAATAGAATCAAGGAATCATAAGATCTTACTGATGTGAGATGTCCTGATGATGAGTAAAATGCCCCAAAACGACGAGAAAAATGTGATGTAAGATGCAATAAAAAAAAGTAATATGGGAGGAAGATGTTTATTCACAATCTACCTAATAATATAAAGATATTTTTGGTAACATTTTGAGATTTTATTGTTCTCATATTCATGCCCTATGGAGAAAAACAGTTTATATAATTTTTTTTTTATTTTTTTTTTAATAGAGAATTTCCACTTATGATATATAACATGAAAATTCCAAGCAAATAGAATACAAATTGAAAATTATTCAGATATTATATTTAAAGTAAGTTAGAAAGCATGATATAACTAAATTGCACTTACATATTGTTAAAAAATTAATCTCCCTACATTGAACAACTAAATGGTAAATAACACTAAATGAACAAGATTCTGAGTAATACTGATTAAAAATGAGTAGGAATGGTAGAAGTTAGATACCAGTAAAGTGGTTAATCTCAAAACGCCCCCGTTTACCATATACAGTTGTATATTTATAGTCTGAACGTCAAGATCCTAAAACAGCATATATACATATATATATAAATGTGTATATATATATATATATATATATATATATATATATATATATATATATATATATATATATTCACGTTGTTTTAGGATAAGTAAATAAAATATATATAAGATCATTCATCCCAAATTCACAGAAAATAAATTAAAAAAAAAAAATTAATATTAAAATTGAAATAAAATATTCCATCATAAAATAAAAACAGCCGTACTTATGAACAATAATTTTCACTCAACCTGGAGAAGTCCGAATCAAGCTTGTCCCACATTTTCGAAGAGCAAAGTAGGACTCCAGGTAATCCCAGTCAGTGATATTAGGCTAATAGAGGCTGGGAGTAGGTGATATAATTACGCTGACTATTACCAAAACTACAATATTTATAAATTTATAAAATGTATGGAGCCCACTGCTGTTTCAACCTTCCAAGAGGATTTCAGGGATGAGTGTAGCTGAAGTTTAGATGCTGTTTAAATTTAAATTCATTTATTTGCAAAGATTTACATGACTTTTGGTTATGGCTGAATATATCGTGTAACTGTGTCGTGTCTAATAGTTTCTTCGTGAAGAACGTCAAGTTTTTCAAATTTATGTAGGTTGATTATCAGGTCTTCTTTATTGTATATATATATATATATATATATATATATATATATATATATATATATATATATATATATATATATTGAGGATTGATGATAATATCGGTGAGAATCCTGATTTTCAATCCATACGCGATCTGAAGGTGTGATAATTTCTATTAGAAAAATACGTTTGTAATTCGTCATTTAGGTAAATTCTGCTGTTTCTCCACCGAACGTCGGAAAATCCTGGATACTGGTTACAACCGTTGGTTGTTGCTATGGATCGGAGAAACCCCTAAGTTCCGAGGAGTCGGTAGGTAAATTATCGAGGGGTGCAAAGTTATTGCTGGTCGGGGTGGTTGGTGCTGGTTTTATTTTGCTGGCTGCAGTAGATTTATTGCGGGTTATAGGCTGTGAAGAATTTTTTTTTTACCAGGACCCTTTGTTCTTTTTTTGTTATCACGGTAATTCTCAGCTGATTTTGGTTCAGTATTTCGGAAGCGTTTTCGTTTTTATTTTTTTTTTTTCAAGTAATATGAGTCATGCCTTAAGGTACCTTTACACATTTGCTAAGCCTAGGCAAGTCAAATGTGTAAAGGGGGTAGTTTCGCTAAAGACCAAAGAAGGATCAAATGACCTGGTCCTGTTCCTCTCCTTCAACGTCGGTAAATTATCCTGACCTAGTATTAATTAAAGAAACGGTATATAGAAAAACTTCCTATCAAAATAACTTTATTAATTTTTGTGATTCATTTATTGGTAAGGGTATAAATTTACTAACTATTAATAAAGAGAATTACTTAAAAAATACAATTATAAAACAAAATAAATCTTATGAAATAAATGGACTGAACATCAAAAAATGCAATAATAATAAAGTAATTACGATTTCTAATCAAGTATACGGATAAACTATTCAAATACCTATATATTTACATTTTTAAGAAACAAAAAAAAAATTATTATAAAGTAAATACAATTTTTGAGAGAAAAAGTTTTCATTGAGAAATAATACAATAATTATTCGCTTCTTGATTAAATAAAAATAGGATTACCCAAATGTTAGATCCGCTAGAGTTTGGGGGTCCGCCATACTACTTCTCTCGAACACAGTAAACTGAGTATATACGCCAAGTGGTTTGTTTCCCAAGCTTGTGGTGCGTTCACACATTTGCCAACCCCCCTTTTACAAGTTTGCCGTTTGGCTTGGCGTTTGAACTCTCGACTCTTGGCAAATGTGTAAAGGCACCTTTAAGCTGTGAGATTGTGGTAAAAAAAACAACGTTCTTTTCGTAGTCAAAAAGCAATTCAAAGTATTTGCAAATATATATAAATTACGTCGAAATAGCTATGTCTGAAGATATTGTGTATTTAGGCTGGACAAAAGACAGAATTGAAGAATCCTAAAACGAAATACGGTATCTATCCAGGTCACTTGAGAGCCATTCAAAATTATCTTTAAATAACAAACTAACAGATTTACATATTGCAAAACAATTTGGAGATTGTAAATTTTAGTTACTGTCAAATTTTATTTACATTGTTAATAAGTTATTATTATGTTGGTATACAAATAGAAAATACTTCTCAGAGCTATAGTAAAGTCCCTGTACCAGTGAGCTGGTTCAGATATCAATCAGTCAGCAGGAATCAAAATTACACAGACCAACTGTGGTTTTGATACCGAGGTATTTGGAGCTGATTTCATATTAATTTGATACCCTGAATTCGAATATTGCATTCATTTTTGCCCAGGAGTTCAAATTTCTAAGATACAACATCGTTGTGACACTATTCTCAGATAAATCCAGTGATCAAATAAAAAATATCTGATGTGGACAACACATGACTTCCTTGTACTCCTATTAAACTATAAATCGTTGGCTCAAAAAGTGATCCTCAATTTGGTTACTAATTTCCGAAAATTGCAATACCTCAAAAACGAAATTCGGCGTCGGGACACCCATCTATTGACACACACACATACTCTTGTTTCTGGAGGTTTCATTCCGTTATTAAATGTCGTTTTTTTTCAGTAGGTAACTAGTTTCCAAGAGATTTCTTCATGTTCCGTGACAAAATTAAAACTGTCAATATCACTAGATAAAGCATTAGAAATCGACAGTTTCTAAATTTTAAGCGGAAGAACCCACTTAACTTATATCTTATTCTCCTGCTGCAGACATGTTCATCGCACAAATGGGGAGGAAAACCAGTATTATATGCCCAATATTAACACTTAAAATAAGTAATAAAAATGTTTAATTAGAGTATAAACAAAATCGCGTTGGTAACCTTTATTACCGAAACATATGATTTCTCCATTTAATTTTAATATAATTTTTGATGTAAGTTTATTATGACCTTCAAGTAAAGTACCCTTTTCGGCTCACCAATTTTAACCAAAATCTAGAAAATACATTCATATTGATATAAAAGTCCTATTTATTAAATTTTAAATGTTTTACATTATATTTTAATATAATTTTTGATGAAAGTCTAATATGACCTTCAAATAAAGTACCTCTTCCGGTTTTCCAATTTAGACCAAAATCTAGTATGGTATTTAAATCAATATATAAGTTCTAAATACCAAATTTGAGAAGTTTTCCAAAGTATTTTAATATAATTTTTTATGGAAATCAATTATGACCTTTAAGTAAAGTACCACTTCCGGTGATTAAGCAGTGACCAAAAAGGGAGGTTCACAACTAGATTTTACAAAAATCCTACATACAAAATTTCAACTTTCTACGGCTAACCGTTTTTGAGTTATGCGAAATACGAACGTACGTACGTACAGACGCCACGACGAAACTAGTCAAAACGTATTCAGGGATGGTCAAAATGGATATTTCCGTTAAAATCTGAAAACCGAAAATTTTCGCGATTACAATACTTCCTTTACTTCGTACAAGGAAGTAAAAAACTAAACACGGAAATTTTCAATATAATTATATTTTAAAAAATAATGTTAAATAAACATAAAAATCATAGAGAATATTGCTGTAGTGCTAATCTAATTAGAAAGAGCAAAGAAAGAGGAAAAAGAAACTAACTAGTCACTTAATACGTCAGAAGTTTCTTTTCTGTGACATTCTTCACATCCAAGTGATCTGAAACTGTTTCAGCATGCTCTTTACCAGTTCAACATGGTTTACGACTTTGGGTATGCCAAGAAAATTATTGACGACTGCAACAAGCGAAGTCCAGACTATTCGCTCAGCCTCATTCATGTTTTCCGATTCTTGATGAGTTGAACTCATCTTATTTCAATTTAAAACAACATACGTTTTAGGTTAACTTTGTGACAACTGTTTCCTAAACAGAAATATCACGCGAGGCCGACTTCGATCTACCCTCCACCATAAACTCATAAACTACCTCAAATTTAGTTGGAACGTTGAACTTCACTGCGGTACCGCAAAAGTTATATTCCTTCTAGCAGATTTTTCTGGAACTAACTGGACGGAGCGGTTAATAAGTGGATTTAAGTCACCCATACAAGAACGTATTGAATAGAAAAACACGTTGATGAGTAAGAAAGAGGGTGTATTTCAAAAATGAATGGAGGGGGGTAGAGAAAAACTGATTTCATACTTATATTCAGCGTACCAAATATAGCTAAAATCAGTATTAAAATCCTAGGCTCAAAAAAAATATTTTTTTTTTTTTTGTAGGCCTGTGTTAACTATTTGCCGGACTGTTATACTTGTAATCGTTTTCATATCTAATAACTTACCTTATTGGTAGATCATGAAATCAAATGTAACCACTCCCAAGTCAACAACGGATCTAAATCAAACAACGCAGCAGCATCATCTTTCGTAACCCCAAGGGATCAGCCAAGAAAGGTAAACCCCACAAACTATCTAGCATATCCACTGCCGAAAATAATGCAACAAAAACTTTACTTTTTTATCTCTTTGACTTATAACAATATAATAATAATTACACAATCGTTAAGTTCGCGTGAGGGTTCAGATTTGATCTGATATGTGCTAAATAAGTCAGAGCAAAAATAATAACGAAATATATTTAGTGTTTATCTAGAGAAAGTTTGAGGCGAGCGTATCTGGGCGAGGTCACAACATTAAAAAAAAAAAAGGGACCACGTGTCGAAGCCAATTGTCAGGATAATTGACGAGTTGAAAGAAGGTCTCGTCAAAGAAATATAAAAACGTTCTAATGGAAGGTCACACATTGACATTGCTTTGGACTTAGGATAATAATGTAACTGACGACTGACCATTAGGTAGATTTCGGAATAGAGAGAAGAAATGACTCGCTTCTCTAATAATATACTAGATAACTGATACAACGAATAGGTCTACAATGCCTAGACCTCATGCCATCAGCCTTTCTAAAGTCTCTAAAAAGAATCTGAGGAAGCGATTCTTCAAGAAAGCGCGCGGTTTCACTGCAAATAAATCAGTCGAGCTCAAGAAAATTATAAGCATGACAGAACCGGATTTAGGACGCATTCTGAAAGCAGTCTCAGATAAACCTGAACTCTTTAGTCTTCCACGATACCAAACTTATATACTCCATCTGTTCGAGGCAAATCGCATCAGGAATAATAGTAACGCGGAGTCATTAATTCTGAGGAAGGTAAAGATGAGGAAAACAATTTCAATAAATGGTCAAATAGATGCAATTAAATTTTCCCAATGAAAAGGTAAACTTCATACGTCTATGCATATATACTACTCTGACGAGGATACGGTTCGCCCTAGAAAAATATCACAAATTACTTCAAAGTTGGCATTGTTAAAAATGAAGAACACGGAGGCGAACGGAAAAGGTTGGCTCATTGTCCTAGGGATGAAGGATTCACTCCTTTATAAGAGAATAAAATATTCTAAAACATAAAAGAACAGGGAAAAAAGAACTTTCCGATTCAAATGATCCCTTCCGGTCTTACCTGTAATAATATTATTCTTCGTGGGCGGGATTCAGATGTCTGAGGTTTCCTTCGAACATTTGCATACTGCTCCGATTAGAATTCAGCATAAATCACCTGTCCTTTTGGCCAGAGCTTTTCCACAGTCAGAGACCATTTCCCAGCCAGAGAAATTCAGAATCAATAAGCCCGCTCTGACCTTCTATTGGCCCGGAAAATCGATGGAAAATATATTCAAATTGCGTGTGCTTAATGTTCAAAGTAAGCACACACAGTTAAAAAACACTTTTATTCAGTTTTTGGGCTTACTAAAATTAAACTATAGGCAGATCCCTAAAATATGACGTATTATTAAAAAATTGAATAAATTAAAAAAGTAGTACAATTGATAACACAAACATGGGGCATACTTGATTTTTATACTTTCGGTTATTTTTATACATACAACTAAGTTTTATACTTACGTTATTCGTTTTATACTTAAACTTAAAACCTCTTATAATATATAATATAATTACTTCGATCATTTAATTAGGGCATTAAAAAAAAAAATTAAAAAACAGGTACTACAATCCCAAGATCTCGGATTCAGAGTCCTTGGGAAGGAGGCACTATTTCGTGACCAACGGTTGGACAAGTAGTTGATGTGGAGAGCATCCACGCTCAACTGCCAGGTCTTCCCCCTCCCAAACCCATTGAAGGAACAAGTAACCACTTTATAGAGGTAGGTTGTACCCCACTGAAACTTATTGTGCTACAGCCGGTCTATAACGTGGGCCCGGGTAATAGCATTCCAGTGCCTCGCACGTTGAGGTGCGCAACAATATCTATATCTTCATTTCTCTCTATTAAAGACTAACAAAGACATACAAATATGCCAAGTCACGTCAATGTTTTATTTTTGTAACTATTTTTTATAACTTTTTTCTTTAGAGGTAAACAATGTTTACTTCCATTTATCTATATATCAAATATATAGTAATAACCAGGTCTCGAAAAACGGTGTGTGCCTGTCCGAGTTTGATGATTCTAGCCCCAAAACAAAAAGTTGTAAGAAACTGAAATTGCGCATTTAAGTCTTTGATGTTACAACAACTTTTTCACCAAAATCGACTAACCAGAAGTAACACTTTATACCATCGATTCTAAAACATTTTTACCATTTTCTCAAAAAAGACTTTTTTGATCAAACTCGTTATATCAATATACAATTAAATGCTCTTTAATATCAGCTAGGTCTTATCCTTATTGAAATGGACTGACATAGAAGGCTTAAATGCCGAATTTTCAAAATGGCTTACTCTAAAGCACATTTTGGACATTTGAAATAATGAACCATCTCTCCATTGTTAGTAGTAATAAAAATGAATAGATATAAGCTATAAAGAAATTTGGTAATGAACTAAAGAAGAAAAAAATGAAAATTATTTTTCCATGTTGAAAAGGAATTTCCGGAAATAAAAGGAAATATAATGTTGGAAAGCTAAAGATTTTATAAAAAACATATAAAGCCACAGAAGGTAACGGAGAGTGACGAAAAGCGCATAAATTTTTGTAGATAATAATTTCTACTTTTATATTATTAAATGAAAAATAAATGTTTCCATGGAAACTTAATAGAAAATTTATTTTCAGTAGCGTAAAATTTGTGTGATACGCCATCAGAATTTTTTTATCTCGTTTGAATCAAACATTTTTTATAAATAAAGGAATATTTTTAATCTCTCTACAATCCTGAAAGTCTCCTGTTTTAAAATAAAATACGCAGAAATGTTATTATGACATAATATTAATTTATTGACGTTTCGACCATTTTTATAATGAGATTTGGCCTCAGTACACAGGGTGTCCCAGCGGACATGGATCACCCCCTGTAGGTTCCAGAGTATTTAAGATAACGGGATGAGACTCAGCTGGGTCTTTGTTATGTATTATGAAGTATCTTTTTATGGCAGCAACGCCCCCATAACCTTCTCCAGTTCTTCTACAGCGCACCTAACTTGAGAATTTCAAGCATAATTTTCAAGACGAATTCGTTTCCATAAAAAAATTCCAAATCTCTCTGAAGGAACAAATTTTTGGAAAACTTTTGAAGTAAACATTGTAGAGAATTAAAACCACTTTGAAATGAGTTCATTTTCATCTCATTAGGCAAAATATTAGAGTGGCAATAATAAATAAGAGACCAGCAGAAAGTGTGAAAAGTAAAAAAAAAAAAATTAAAAAAAAAAAATAAATAAATAAATAAATAAAAAATGTTTGGATAAGCTTCTGGTTATTTGTTATATTAATGCATTTTCATTATTCAATAATTACAAAAAAGCATAATAATAATAATTAACCAATAAATATTTAAAAACATTATTGTTGTTTTTAAAATTTATAATAAGACTTTATTATAAGGTAATCATTCCATTGAATATAAAAAAAAAATTATAGTGATACCTTTCATGAGTTATTTATGAAAGTAAGTTGCCAAGAAAAAGAAATGCCAATTTCTGTTGTTTAAAACGTTTAAAAAAATTTTTTTTTTGGTAAAAATCACAAGAATAAAATGCATTAATAAAACAAATAACCGGAAGCTTGTCCAAAAAACTCTTCTTTTTTTTTTTATGTTTGACAGTCTCTTCTGTTCCCTTATTTATTATAAGGGCAACTTTAATACTTAGCGTTATGGAATGAAAATAGACTCATTTCAAAGTGGTTTTAATTCTGTACAATGTATACTTCAATAATTTTCAAAAAAGTTGTTCCTTCAGAGAAATTTGTATAAGTTTGTATAAAAAACGTATTTTTGTGATTATCGTCCACGGGGCACATCGGATCAAAACAGTGACCGGTTATGAATTCGTCCTAAAATTTTATTTTCTATCAGAATCAGTAAAAAAAAAAAAAATAAATAAAAATAAATAGATAAAAAAAAAAACACCATTCCATTTGAAATTCCAGAGTTAGATGCGCTGTATAAGAACTGGAGAAGGTTGCCGAGGCGATAATGCCATAAAAACATATATCGTAATTAATAACAAAGACCCACCGAGTTTCATAACGTTCCAAATACTTTGGAATCTATAAGGGATGATCCATCCTACTGGGGTACCCTTTATTTATATATTTTTTAAATAGTGTATATTTTTACATAATTAAAAGGTGCTGCCCTTTTTTATCAGTGTATTTAAAGAAAAAAAAATGATGTTACTGCTAATAAAACATGCAGTCTTGTTTTTAATTTAATGTATAAAACGGTTTGTTTTTCAGAATAATAAATAGTTGTTTCATCGTTAAAATTATCGTTGATTTTTTTTCTTTGTATTTTTAAAAATAAATCGCATTTGCTTCAAATTGTAAAAAATTTCATAAATTATTAAAATAACCATAAATGCTCGAAACGTCAATAATCGTCTTAGGTAATTATGTGAAGTAAATTATCATTATATTAATGATGATTACAATAACATTGGCTATCGGAAGGGACTAGGGATGAGTTCCTCTAACTTTTACCGCAAGTGTGCACCGGGTCTTAAAGCTGACAAAGGAGTGCAACGATTCACAATTTTAACACAATAAAACAAGTTTCATTAGATATTTTTAATAAGTTTTAACGATTAGCAGATAACAGTATAAATGTTGACATAAAGAATATATATATATATATATATATATATATATATATATATATATATATATATATATATATATATATAAATATATATAAATATATATATACATTCTAATATACAAATCCGTTTCAGATTATAATAATAATATTAATAATGTTATATGATATATAAATTAAAATATAATAGTAATTTAAAAAAATTTAATGTAATGATGAATGTAACAGTCCTAAAAAAGAAAAATTGATTTTAGTTCTGAAGGTGTGGTATAACACCCCGAAACGTTAACAATGTATTAACAATATATCTAATAATAAAGATACCAATTTTGGAAGTAAAATTGTCATTACTTTTAATTAATAATAATAATAATAATAATAATAAAAGGCTTAGTGAACCCGAAGGCTCGATGCCGACCATCAATCGCTGCCAACTAACTTTTTAAAAATTCGTTCGTTACTGAACCCAACAACTTTACAAGCCCATTTCAACCGTCGCGATGATATCACTTCGATTATATTAACAGGGTGCATGCTCCTCAATTCCGCGTTGTGTAACCTCCTAAATTCTCTAGTTGACTCATCCTTTTTCGGACCAAATAATTTACGCAATACCTTATTCTCGAAGACGTAAAGGCGTTGTTCGTCCTTCAAGGTTAGCGGCCAGGTTTCACACTCGTACAGACCAGTAGGTAAGATAATAGATTGGTATATTCTAAGTTTTAAGTTTCTGAACAAAATCCGCGACCTACGTAATGTTGATACCGAAAAATAACAACCATCTCCCGCCTTTAACCGCGCCTTTATTTCCTCTTGAATTTCGTTTTTTCTAATAACCATAGAGCCAAAATACTTAAATTTCTCAACATGTTCAAACCTATTCCCCTGCTATATCTATATCATCAAAATCGCCGCTGTTTCTGTTGCCAAACATATATTTCGTCATATCCGTATTTATTTCGAGGTCAACCTCTTTTCCAGCTTTCTTCTACGTTGTTGCATTCAGTTTTATGGTTTCCGCGTCCTCAATAATACCAAATCATCCGCAAGCCCAAGCACGGATATTTTACCACCCAGATCTAAACCCCTTTCGGTAAGGCATCACCTTTCTAATGACATACTCTAGAGCTAAATTAAATAGGACAGGTGAAACGGAATCGCCTTGTTTTGCGAACTTCAAATTTCTCCGAAAAATAATTACCGATTCTAACTTTACTGAATGTTTCGATCATGCATATACTTTTAATTAAATGTCTAAATTAAACCTGATGGAATGGTTGATTGAAATTAAATAAAGTGATTTAGACCATAAAAAAATAATTACTAGAATTGTATTATGCTTTGACACTATTTCTTAACATGAAATCATTTGTACAATAATCTTAACAATGAGAATTCTTGTGAACGATCTATTTCTACTAAAAAGATTATTGTAATCATCAGATACAATATTACTTTTGTAGTTAAAGTTAAAATATTGATTAATTTATTTTATTAGCGCTGTAATCATAAAATAACTAAATAAAATTGAATTAAAAATTCGAGAAAAAAATTTGACAAAAGAAGAAAAAATGACGAAAAGTCAGCATGTTTCTTCTACTTTATTCCGTTTCAAACTTTTTTGCCGATTTAATAATAGAAAATTTGCATATTATTGATATCGAATTGATTAAAAAGCATCTCCTACTTAAAAAAAAAAACTTGATGTAATATACCCGGTCTTCCTCAATTTCAGTTCTTTCGATTAAATTGCTTTCTAAAGAAGAGTTTCCGCCATAAAAATTTAGCTTCTTTCCCAAATCTTATCATTCTTTAGTTACTATTAGCGCCATCATCAAAAATTAAAGAGAAACAAATAATCCCATAACTTTTTTTTTTTAAATGTGTGCGTGTTGACATTTGGCAAATGGTTCTCGGACCTTAATTTCAATTTTAACCACACAGCTCGAAAACTTTAATTTGTTATCATACTTTTAATAATTTATAGAGTATTAATTACAAATACATAATTTATAGAGTATTAATTACAAATACTCTTATTCAAACTACTTTGGGATATGGATTCCCTGTACTCATACTTAAAGTTTTTCTTGAGTACAGATCACTTTACTTTTACTCGAACATTTTGAGTACGAATAATCATAATCAGCTACCTATTACTCTTGTACAATTTTCTACCTAGACTAAATGTCCGTTGAGGTTATTTGGGATTGAAGTTCAAAATTTTTTCGGAGATATGGTTTTGTTAAGCCAATCAGTATAAAGTTTGTCCAAGATAATTTACGCATGGGGAACAGTTTTTTTTTTTCCATTTTTCGCCAAATGCCAGGCAATAATCGTTGGGAATTTTGATGATTTCTTGTTCCAGCGGGACAGGGCATCCGTATATTATTTTTAAAATATACTTCAATTGCGCGTGGCAGCCGATAATTTTCTCTTCTGATTGTTGGCAACCCGAGTTACCAACAACTAAGGGTTTTTAACGCTTTGATATTAGAATAGAAAAATAAAGAAAAATTAGTGTCTTTGTCAGTCGCTGCTAAGATTTACAGAAAACAAAATAGAATAAGGAACGAACTTAAATCAATTTAAAGTACAGGATATTTTTAGCCAATGTTGAGATAATACGATTTGAACATTAATAGCAATAATTACTTCCCTCAGCCATTTTTTCAATAGAAATAACCAACTCACAAAATCAAATACGTTTTTCAACAATTAAACATAAATCCGAGAGAAATTTCAAAACTCGACTGCCCAAAAATTGATATCTCTTTAATCCTGTATGTATAACTATCGAGTCATCTAAATATAAAACAAAGCTTTCTATTTGTTTACAAGTACTTGTTAATTCAATAACATGCATCTCTGAAATAGACTATAAAGTTAAAAAATGACAGCAAAATGCTTCGATTTTTGATTTATGTCCATTGAAGGACGCAATGGGCGATGCAATAAAATCCTTAAGTCAGAATAAATAGCAGTTCTAATTATAATTTTCGTAATAATAAAAAAAATGGAAATACAATTTTTTTTTAAATGTATATATAATTGTAATGATTTGAGGTCAGTAGAACGTTTTGTGAATTTAAAAAACAAAAAAACTTTTGAAACCCGGTTTTATACATTAGTATGTAACATTATATATATTAGGTTGTGAATAAAATATCTTTCTATTTTAATAATTGATTTACAGAAAAAAAATGTCTTTCAACATTTCGGACGATTTTCACTCCATCATCAGGATACCTATATTAAAGCAGTAATTAAGAATTAATATATAAATAATTAGTTAGCGATATTAGCAAGCAAACATTAATTTCATACATCATTACCTAAAATTTGGTAATTTAAAAAAAAATTAAATATTTAACAAGGAATACTCCAATTATTGTATCCTTTCACTATCACACAACTATGATATATGTATATATATATATATATATATATATATATATATATATATATATATATATATATATATACACAACTATTATATATATATGCACAATTGCTTTTACAGTCTACTCATTTAAATCCACCCCTCTACTCTCGATCCTATTTCGCTATTATTAAGATTTACTTTTTTTTTCTAATTATTATTTTTTAATTAAGATTTAATTTTCTATGAAATTATTAGAGAATAAAGGCAATATTCCAAAGATTTATGTGATAGTGAAAGGGCATAAAAGTTGGAGTAAATAATATGTAAATAAGTAATTTTAAAAAAACTGACAAAATATAGTGTATATGGATTAATAGAATCAAGGAAATAATACGAAGGCTATAGATGTGAGGTAAAATAAGATATATAAAATTAATGTATGGTTGCTAATGTGGTAAAATAATTAATTATAAATGAATTCTTAATTATTTTTGCAATCTAGGTGTTCTGATAATGGGGGAAAAATGCTGCTAAAGTTTGAAAAAATGATGTGAAGGCCAATAAAGGAAAATTAATATAGGAAGAGATTATTATTCAGAATGTACATAATATATATAAAACATAATCTTCCATGAAATCCAAAATTTTAATTGAAGAACCAAATATCAGTTTTAAAAGGAAATAAAAGCGTTTATGGTATACATTATTTCAAATCTTCAGCCCAAACAAATGAATATTTTAATGGTACACAATCTGGTAACAGTTTAATGTTTTGTCTTAATAAATAAAAATTTTGCGATACTAGCACACGCACTTATCCAATATTTCGAAAGCATCTATATTAAATTAAGTCCATAGTCCTTACAACATATACTAAAACGAACAATAAATACATGACAAGCCAAACCTGACTGAAGAACTAAGTTGGACTTACCGGCATAGAGGTGCTGCTGGTTCCGATAGTCCTCTGAAAAATAAATAAATTGTTAGCATCATCAGAAAAATGTAAAATATTACAAAAAAAGAATTAATTTACAAATAAATTGAATTATGCAATAAAGAATAAGAATTGGTGCCGTAAACATTCAAACATAATGTGCCAACCTCAGTCGATAAACATAGTGTTCTCCAAATCAGTTCACCCATCACAAAACTGTGAGAACTCTTTTATAGTTGTCTATAAAATATAGTTGAGTTAGAAAATATTCCTCCAGATTCAGATACTTTATTACCAGGTTGTTACAACTCATTATGAACTCAAACCTTAATTCTAACTCTCACAATTAATCCTATAAAAATGTTTTTGTTTATGACTGTTTATGTCAATGTTTACTTTGACTAATCCTTTAATTCCTTGTGACTTGAGCTGGCTTTATGGGGTCGTATACAGTTTTAAAACGCACCTGTAATGCCAGAAGTCTTAACAAACTGTCTGAAACCAACAGGGTAAGGATTGATTCACCTTGCAAGGAGAGGCTCTGAGATGAAACCTTGTACACCAGAGCCCATATGTAGTATAAGCCTTAGCTATGCCAAAAGGCGCATCAGAGTGGCTGTAGGCAATAAAGTTAAGAACTACTGGGAAAATACTAGGAAACAGATACATTTCAAACTGTTTTTAGATGGACCCTGCTCCAAAAGAAGTGAGATTCTTCTGTTAATGGATATGTGTAACATTAGGAGAGTGACGGGACAATATACAGGTCACTGTCAACTGAATAAGCTCCTCCACAATATGGGACTAACTGAGTCACCGACGTGTAGACTAATGTGGGATGGAGGACGAAACGGCTTTCCACATAATCTGAGGATGCGATGCTTTGGCAAGGGTGCGGTACCTCCACTTTGGTTGTGACCGGATCACTGACCCTAAGCTCTGCGAGATGATGGACCCGATGAGTCTACTCAGATTTGCAAAGGCTGCTGGCTTGCTTTAAACGGTTTAGGCCAGCGCACAATAGGCCTTAATAGGCCGCGGTGCAAATATACAGGGGAAAAAAAATGCCAGAAGAAAAAATCGTGATTCGCGGTCTTCTGAGACATTACTGGAAACAAGGTATAAGCACAAAGGCAGGCGTCGAAAAAATTAGTGCCATAGAAGGAGAGCCAATTATCCATCGAAATACTGCCACACAACCCAGATCAAGTCGCCCATCGGTCGTCGATGGTAAAGTTCTTCTTGAATGTGTGAACCAGGACCCTCATGAAACTACTCCTGATTTATCGGCCGTGGTAGGACCTCAAACCTTTACTGTGATCAGCTTGACAGAGGTTTAATTATTGAAAATTATTTATTTTATTTTATTTGAAAAATTACCAGAGTTAGAATACAATTAAATACAAATGGAAAATTTAATACTACCTGATGTAAAAAACCATTACTAACAATATAATACTTAATGGGCACAGCAATCACAACCCAAAACAGAATACCAATACCGCTAGAAATTTAATAGATAGAGCCATATTAACGACCAATGATATACATAGTAAGGTGACGAAAATTCAAATTTTTGAAATCCAACGTGATAATTGGTATCCTAGTAGACTAATAAACAAATTACGGCATAAAAATAATAATAGAAACGATAATGACAATAAAAACCATAATAAATACGAAATCACTGATCAAAATAAAAAAAAAAAAAAAAGACAATAAGGATGATAAAACACCTAATTTAATTACTAATTTTTTCCAAATTAATAATACTTGTAAACAAATTAATAAAAAGAACCAAGAGTTAAAAACTCTAAAATAGTAAAAATAACAGAAATAACCAAAAACTGTATGCCGAGAAATATTTTTCAGTAACTTACATTAATGAATTAACAAGAAAAATTGAAAAGACACTTCGATAATATGACAATCAAAATAAAATTTGGAAAAAAAAAAATTAACAAATTAGATGAAATATACTCAACAACTAAGGAAAGTGTACCAAAAGAAAAATTAAAGAATGTCATATATAAAATAAATTCTAAAAATTGCAAGGAAAAGTTAAAAATATTAACTTCACAATGGTTTCAACGCAGAATACAACACACTTCAATAAACAAACAAGATTTCAAAAACGTAACCATTTTACATAAAAAAAAACAATATTAATAAAGGTAGAGTAATATAATCCATATTTATAACTGAAAACCTAAACAGATCAGTAAATCGATAAACTGACGTCAATAATTTAAATACGTTCAAATAGATAAGTTAAAATATAAAACAGTACAATTAATAAAACTAATAACATTTTAAAATTCATTCCCCCTCCATTTGAATTTCATAGAATAAACCACCCCTCCACTTTATCTTTCTCCACTAAATTAAGGCAGTCACACTTCAATAGAGAACCAAATATGATGAAATGAATCAATTACCAGTAATAATAAAATATGTTATTAGCCTTACATCAATGATTAAAATTAATTTAATTAGTGTTATGTAATATTTTACCATAGAAAAAATAATATCGAATAAATAAGACAAATAAGTAATGACGTGTTTCATGTAAACGAGAAAATAATTAGTAGTTACTAAAATAAAATATAGTTAAATATTGATATAAATGAAATGAATATATTCTCCTATAGTATAATAATTAAATGTATGTATTAACTGAACAACTATAATTTTTACAGACTTGAGAATGGCTCAAGATAGCCGAAACGTCGAATAATTCGAAATAGAATAAAAAATTTGGTGACCTATTTATTTTTATATTTACTTATAATTATCTATTATGGCACCAAAAACTGAAAGTACAACCAGAACATTTTAATTTAATGTACTACCCGCTTCATTAAAAAAAAGGCGGCGAGCATAGAAAAATTCATTCATAGATTTAAATATTAATTTTTTTTTTTCTTTATCTTTTTTTGTGATATCATTTTATGAAATCGTCAGCTTTATATTTTCCTATAAATCTCGGATGACGACAGAAAATAATTTTTTTTTTTTTATTTTGTTGTTTTTTTCTCATTTCTTTTTTTCATTTTAGTTAACGACCATACATCATGTAAATATGCTGAAAAATCGTTATAAGATTGGAAATTAGTATTAAAAGAACATTGATTGGTTCATGTTGTTGTTACTTTTGGTAAGTTCTGCAGCAATTAAACAAATAATTATACCTTTTTTATTTATTTTAAAAATGAACGGTTAACACAATTAGAATAACTCTTGCAATTACCATAGCTTCGTTACGCATAAGAATAAAACGTATGATTTTTTATCACTAAGTTAAAGGTTACAAGAGGATATTTAGTGAATACATCTGCTACAGCTACATTAATATATTTTTTTTGATAATTTTATTATTGGCATAATTAAAAGGACCGTCTTTGTAAGTGAGATAGAAATTGTCTATAAATTGGTTAGCATTTAAATTCTCTTAGCACTTGATTTGTATATCGTGTACCCCTTATACGATATAAATCCAGCTACATTTCAACTTAAATGGAAAATATGACAACCATTTCTCTCAGCCTGATCTAGATTCCGAGAACATTAGGTAGATGAAATGTCAGATAGGCGGCTGGACTTTCTCACAATATCTAGCCCTTTGCCAGGAACCAGTGGTACTACGATACTGATAACGTTACGTCTCAATAGGACAGTACTCAAAATGTTAATTAATCATAATAAATGCAATAAAACTTCGATTAGTTTCGTTTAATTATTATATTATAAATTAATAATAGCCTTTAAGTATTAAGCTGAAAATAATTGTTTATTTGTTTGTTTTTTCTTCTAATAAATACAAAACTGTCAGTATAAAAATAGTTTAAAATAGCTGGAACAATGACTTATACGTATACATGTAACTTATACGATTATAAGTGAAAAAATAATGAATTGAACAAGTACTTATTTTTCCTTGTTCATCATATATATATATATTGATATAAAAAATTGACAAATAAAAATAAAACTTTTGAACAGCTATCACAAAAGAATCCTATTTTCAATGGAAAAACCGGTAAATAACAAATTGAGATTTTTAGATATTGAAATAATAATTGACGAAAATAGATAAATTAAAACTAGATGGACCAAAAAAGATATAACAAGCAAGAGACTTTTAAAAACTTCTTTTAAAAAGAAAAAGATTCGAATCACCCTTACTATCAAAAGATCAATGTTGCCAACAACTTAATAAGTAAAACTATAATCTTTATCAATAACGAATACATAAATGAGGTTAAAAAGAAGGTATACAATATTTTGTTGGAAAATTTCTATCCAAAAAGATTAATAAATAAGATATGGTACAATAAAATAAGTAGAGATTCATTAGAAATTAACAAAAATAAAAACCATCCAGATAAACTAATAGCCCAGACTAGCTCAAATATTCATTATATAACTATTAATAAAAAAACACCTTAATTGCCAAAACCAAAACAATATATATATATATATATATATATATATATATATATATATATATATATATATATATATATATATATATATATTGAATTAACAAAATTGTTTTATTCTGAGATAGTTTAGGGTAGAGAAAATATTACACACAAAAATACGACGTTTATTTTAAAGCTTGGAAACAAATAAACAACTTCGAGGTTCATGTCACTGGCCCTGCAATTTTGGAATTGCGACATGAAACTTATACACGAATTACTACCAAACAGGATCATAGAGTTATAGAGTATCCAATTCTGTGGGGTCAGCGAAATGGCAGCCCGGCCTGTTGGAATTTCCAGTTGAAACTTAAACACGAATTAGTACCTAAATAGTATTGATAGTACAGACAAATGTTTTTTTTTTTTTTTATTTTTTTACGTGGAATAAGAAAAAAATCACTAGAGATTTTAATGAACTTAGGCTACTGAAAAGACCAAAAAACATGTAGTAGCTTTAAGTATAGTACGTCAAATTTTTTTAAAAGTAAAAAAACAACTTCATACTTGTTTTCAGCATATCGAAAAAACTTTGAATTTTTGTACCTGTTCAATCACAAATTGCTCTGGTAATGGTTCGAGGTGGTTTGAATATCTTGTTGTTCAAATGTTTTAATTTGTTCAAGTGGAATTAAATGTAAAAGAAAATTAATAAGGCATAAACGCTAACAAAATTATACGAAATAAAATCATATATGGACTACAAAAAAAAATAAATAAAAGAATGAAAGAAATAATGTCATATTGGTTGACTGTTCTAACAAGGGGAGCGCACGATGTGTCCGTCACCGATTTTGATCAAATTTTTTATGGTGATTCTACATCGAAAAGTCAATCCATAGCCTACCGGTTTAACCAATGGGCCGTAGTGTTTTAAAAATGATATCGACATGGTATTTCCTGCTAAATACAGTGGAGCGTCGATTATCTGAACGTCAATTATCCGATCAAGTTCGATTATCGGAACGGTTTTTTTATTTTATTTTTTTTTTATTTATGTAATTTCAATTAATTTGATCATGTAAATTACTTATTGGTATTGTTAAAATTATTGTTATTTTGAATAAAATTAAAGGAAAATAAAATTATTTTTCCCAGAACGTCTATAAAGGAAGCCATCTTTAATTATTTATCAGAAACTGCTTCGTTAAATTTGTATACCTAATTAATTCATTGCATTTGTTTCTGTGAAACCCTTTCCGTTCATTTGGCTGGTTGTAGATAGCTTACTTTCAGTTTTAAACCGTTCTTTGTGAGGTGTATACCGCATTGTGATCACTTTTTTTTAAATTAAAACATGTCAACAAAAAGAAAACGAGTGGTTCTTTCATTAAAAGATAAAATGGAAATTATTACGCGGAAATTATATATATAATTATTAATTATATATATATGTGTGTGTGTGTGTGCGCGAGTACGTGAATTTCAATTATCCGAACTTTTGATTATCCGAACCACCACTGACAACATTAGTTCGGATAATCGACGCTCTACTGTATTTTTTTTTTTAGAGTATAGTAAAGGGAAAATATAAACATTTAAAAATAATTGATTTTTGGTCAAATAAATTTTTAAAAAAGTGTTTAAATCATTAAGTTAAACTAACCCTATAGATTTTTCAACACCAAAAATGATGTCAGATCGGCATTCAGCACATCAAAAAGTCTTTACTTTGAAAACAAATTTATTTCCGAGTGTGCTGCAAGATTTTAAAGCCACAAAATTACGTTTGGGTTGGAAGCTTTGTACCTCGTTTCTAGTTCACCCGATATCGACGTTCTTGGACTCGTTAAAAAGAAGGTAATTTCTTCTTTCGATACCTATAAAAAACTAATGCATTATCTTAGAAGATCTGTGTAAAAAAATGTGATTACCATATAAAAACAAAATTGAAGTTTTGTGCGGATAACGTTAGTTCTAAAACATGTAGGAACATCACGGTTAAAGCAAATACCATAGTTTAAGATTCTTTACCGATGCCCCCAATTCGGTTTGAATCGTTTAAAGGGTTCCTGATTTATGAGCGATTATTTAAATTTTCAAAAACATTTTATACCTGATATGCTGATTTATTCTGGTTTTTAATTTCTTGGATGATTCTCCTACGTACACACCTTCACAATCTAGACATTGTAAATAATATTTTGCTTATCATTTTTTGCTATAGTGTCTTTCATATTATTATAATTCTTCAATTTACTATCATTATATAATTCCAATTTGTAAAAATTGTGATCTTATGTTATCTGTCAAGCCGGGCACACAATTCATCTTGAAATATTGGTTAATTTTGTTATTATTGGTTAATTTTGTTGTTATTATTATTTTGTTACTATTACAACAAAATATGGTTATCTTTTTAACATCTTTTATGTATTCGTTATTTGTTAAGGTTATAGTTTTACTTAATAAGTTGGTAGCAACGTTGATCTTTTGACAGTAAGGGTGATTCGAACAGAAGTTTAAAAGTCTCTTGCTTGTTATATCTTTTTTGGTCCATCTAGTTTCAATTTTGCTATTTTCGTCCATTATTATTTCAATATATAAAAATCTCAATTTGTTATTTACTGTTTTTTCCATTAAAAATAGGATTCTTTTGTGATAGCTGTTCAAAAGTTTTCTTTTTATTTGCCTATTATTTATATCAATACTAGGTCATATATGTATTTTTTGATCAATACTGATTTAGCTTATTTATATTTTTATTTAATAAATCGTTCAAATATATGCCACTGAGAATAACTGATGGTACCCCTACCATGGGAAACCCATGTGACTGCTTGTAGTATTCATCATTATATTTAAAATAATTATAAGTTATACATAGGATTATTCCGTCAATGAACGTATTTTTATCATTAATAGTGGTACTCTTTTTTATTATGTCCCAATTATCTTCTGATATCTTAAAACATTCTTCTGTAGATATGCTCCTGAATAATGATTTCACATCAAGGCTAATTATTTCTAACTTTTTGTTTGTTCCTATTGCTTTGTCCATCATTTTTTTTCAGTTCACATGAGTTTGTTGATTGATGTCGTATTTATTATTCCTATTCAGTTAATTTAAAGATGGATTTAAATACTTAGAAAGGGCCTCTGTAGGCCCATTTATGTTATTAATAATAGGCCTTAATTCTTTACTTTCTTTATGTGATTTTAATAACCCATGGATCCTGGGCACGGTGTAATCGGTAATTTGTATTATGTTTTTAGTTTTTTTCAATATATCCTTTCTTATATAAACTTGATGCATATATATATATTGATTTTATTCATTAACTCTTTAAAGGGCTCAGTTCTTATTTTCCTTTAAGTATTGTTATCATTCAGCATACCTTCCATTTTACTTTTATAATCTTTTAAATTCATGATTGCCAGTTTTTTAGTTTTATCTGTCTCGATCACAATTATCTCTTTGTTGCCCAACATGAATTTTTTTAATTGTCTAAGTTGTTTAGATATTTGAGAGTTTAAGGGGAATATATTACTATTGTTTTTGTTCATATTATTTTTATTTTGCACGTGACTGTTTATAATAGTACAGATGATCCTGGTGAATAAGTTCTAACTAAATTAATGACTTACTGGAAGTACAAATGATGTTAACATTTTTATGCATTTCCTAATGATGAGCAAGACGCATATCGCATCCTTAAATAAATAAAGACGTCTTGATTTCAGCAGATTTTTATTAAATAAGCTGGAGACCTCCAGGCGACGATAAGAATTTGTTTTCTTTATCAAAAATATAAATTAAGGGTCTCATATTTTTTTAATTAAAAAAATTTCCAATCATACCTCAATTACACTTAGTATAAAGTATGGCCCACCAGAACAGACATTTCTGAAAGGCTGAAAAATATTAACATGGCTATTATCAGCATTCTTGAACAAACACATGCTTACTGATTTTTTTCTTATTCTTACAATAAAAATAGTTATGTATCATTGCCAGTAATTTTTAATTACTTTTCTTTTCTCCTGGTAATACAAACTTGACCACTACGTTATCCATAATTCGTGAAGATCGGTCCCTTCCGCCGTGCGGAGGAAACAGAGCAGAGGAAAACAGAACCGGTTGTTGCCAGCGAATGTGATTTATCACGGCACGTCTTATCGTAGTCTGCGAGGGGTGGCGTGCACTGCTTCAACGCTTTCTCCGCTATTGTATACTGAATCCCAAAAGTCGGTAAGCGGAAGGCTGGTCAGCTAATATACGGTGGCAATTTTAATATATCAGCAATGCATATGGTGTAAAATACTTAAAAATAGAAAAATCCAAAAGGATAAGACAGTTACGATATACTCATATTAAAAAAAAAAGTATCATTCAGTAAAAGTCCCACCCCATAATTCCTTTCGGCAACACTGCGTACTGGCGTAACTTGAATAGGCGAAAAAAATAAATGGAAATACCAGGGGGAAGATTAAAAATTCAATTAATATCAAGTTTAATGAAAGAAAAATCTATAGTTTAATAAAGGATGAAAGATGAATCTAATTCAAAGAAGCAGTAAAAAAGGAATGCTTCAATGTTTGTTTTAAGAAGTTTAAAAACCAAACAAACTAAAGAAAAACTGGAGCAGCACCGTCGCTCCCCGCTCATCAACCCTACCACTTTCTCCCTTCGTCCCTCCTCTAATACAGCTGCTTCCAAAATACTACATGAGTGTTTTTGTTATTAGTGATGCCTTCGTTTGGATCGGGCATAAAACTTGAGCATACAGTTTGTATTTTGTTATTATTTCTAAGTATTGTAATCAATTGAATTTTTTAATTATTGCTAATTATTCTTTGTCGCATAATTTTTTCATGTTGTGTTAGCTGTAGCGTGTTGCGTACACGGAGGATATTCATGTAACACTTCTACCAAGAAACTAATTATTTTCGGAACGAAAATAACGAGGTTTTGTATGATGGTTCACGTGTATACGTGACTGTGCACCCGTCAGGTTAAAGAACTATCTAGGTGTATTCTAGTACTTTTGGTGGCAACATTGCGCCACGCAATGGCGTTGAATTGCTAATAATATTTCTAATCTAGACTTGGTCCATATTGCCAGGGAATACTAATGGCACCAGAAGATATCTCCGAAACCACCACGACACGACTCTGCTCATTCGAGTTCCCCTACATGGTCTCCGGACTTCGGAACTCGCCAAAGACCTTTCAAAGCTACATTAATGAGGCACTAATAGACCTAAATTGCCACTTTACGAACTCACATGACAAATTAATCTCCTTTTCAACACATGGACCAACACTTGAACGACCTCAAATACATATTTCAACTACTTGCAGAACACGGTTTAAAATTAAATGTGTCAAATGCGCTTTCAAAACATTATTGCGTGACCCGCTTGGAACATAAAAATAAACAATGGTATTCTAACAGCGACTGGAAACTATTAGTTCGTTAAGACACCATAAAAAATCTCAGATTTCTATTGGAAGGGTGCATCTTCACGTATACGTTCAAGAAAACAACGGATCAACTGCACCTAGGCAATCCCGACAACTCAAATAGCTCTACCTCAATCAAACACGTCCAAGGGCTCAAAAATATAATCGCCGTCACTTATTGAAACAATAACCAGAAATTATTGCAAAGACAATGATTTTCCACAACTGCTAGTGATGAAGTTTTCTTTCAGATTAATTTCTGTAAATCTGTCTGCAGACAACGTCCTCGATCGCACCCACACACCCATGGTTATAACACACCCTGTCTTCCAAATGTTTGATGACCTAGAGTCTGCACTCAAATTCATAATTTTTCGCATCCAAGACGAAAAAACACCATACACAAAGTTCGGAAGAGATACATCTGACCACCTTTAAGTGGCATCTTTATAACTTCATAAGCATTTCAACGTCTGTTATTAATCAAAAAGTTTGGCAGGCAAATGGCTACTAAGAACAAAAAAAGAAAATTTGAACCTCAAGAAAACATTATACATGAATCATTCCCTTCTAAATTCACGTATCAATAATAACGTAAAACCATTACCTTTCCCTTCTTCAGGTGGCATTTACTTTTTTAATGGGCTTGTCAGGGATCGCGGGACTCAAGGTAATCTTAAGGATACAACTTTCTCACATCCTCTCCTGAATCTTAATGCTTATAGAGTGTAACCTATAACCTAATGATCGACCATTTCATTAGCCTGATTTGGGTTTCAGCAGCACCCATTCTCTTCCTGTCTAAGAGCAAATGCAGCATTCAATTAATATACCTCAGCTCCACAAGCATCAATGTTATCTTCAATAATGAAACCTGCCTATAGCTTATATTATAACCCTGTGATTACTGGCTTGAACAGGAAGTATTATAATATCGATTAGGTCATAAGAAACACAACTTTCTCAAGGAGCCGAACAGAAACCCTACCTTGATTATACCTATGATCAGAATAATAACTTGGTTGTTAAGTCTGTGGCGTTAAGGCAAATGCTTATAAGTCATTTTTTTATGTTTTAGGCAAAATAACTATTTCTTTTAAATTTAAAATAGCTCAATAAAGTTTTTCAATCCAATTAGTTTACAGTTAATACTCATGTTCAACTTCAAGACTATAAAAAATTGGATTGAAGAAATTGATTGAGCTATATTTCAGAAAATAAGTTACTTTTTCCGAAAAAATGACGTGTCAGTATCTGCCGTAACGCCACAGAAGTATAATCCCACCATCTCATCAATTTATGGATTACAATAAGACTGACGATTTTATAAATGAAATTTAATATGTTCCAAAGGCAATATTTTTTTCATAATTAATCCTTCTTTTTTAAGTCGTCCATAGTGAAATATAAAACAAACCGAATCAAGTTACTAAGGCGATAAAGTATTAATATTCATAAATTAATTTAGAATAATGTATGTTAAGTGTACAGCTTTAAAATGTTCGATAAGAACCTTAAAAAGTTCCCTAACGATAACTCCTAAGAATTAAAATTCTTAGAAGTTATCGTTAGGGGCGGATTTTCATGGTTGTTTTAAGATTACGTATCTCATAATTAAATCAATTAGAGCATAACAAGTGCAATGAACCTTTTAATATTCTTGATGAATATTTTCATTTTATTTATGAAAAAGCGATGAGTCAATCAAACAGAAAGTTGACATGCCTTGTTCGTAGGAGGTAGCGTCCATACGGATAATTTGCCGCACTCTTATGAATATTTAAAGACTGATTATTAATTAGTTTATTATTATTAACTATTCCTTATCATTAAGTTGAAGGTTATCAAGTGGAATTTTCAATGAAGGTTGGAGAAGCCAACAAAGAAATGATCGTCAACACAGAAGTCAATAATGCAAGCTGTTGTCATTTTTCTCTTTCGCTTTAACAATAGAGAACTATTTCATCATCGGTCTTGTCATTCTACCCGACCTTTGTGTTGGAATACTCGTTAAGAATCTCATTTTCGTTTATAATACAATACATATTTCAACCGTAAATAATATATTTTAGTAAAAAATTAGTAAAAGTGTCAGATGTAAAAATTATATTATATATATTTAGAAAGAGCATTTTGTTATTATCATAACCAATGATGAAAAAAATCGGAAGATATTACCTAGCATTCAGAATATTAATATATAACAGATGTTACTAGCAGCTTGATTGTTTTTTTTTGTATTTTTTTTTTTATATTGGGATATATATATATATATATATATATATATATATATATATATATATATATATATATATATATATATATATATATATATATATAAGTTTAAAAAAATAAAGAATATATATATATGACGGTATTTCCTCCAATGGTTACATATAGCCTATATTGCATGTTAGGAGATATGAATCCTAGACCTTCTGAATCCAAAAGATTGCCACGGAAGTTACTGGAAAGAAAACCTTATGGAGTAAACTGCTTATAGAACAAACTGCTGAGGTTGTTCTGGGATCAGACAGACATAAAAGTAAAAAATACAGCCTATGAGTAGATGATCAACAGGCCTACATCAAAGAATAATAACAGGCATATATCAACAACGGAACGGTGGAAAAATATGGCAGGAAAATAAGAGCAGAAAAGCGCTTGGACCGGAGGAAGAAAAGAGAAGGAAAAAAATTGAGAGTTGAAGGAGTTGGAAGAATCTAGGACCAGTGGGGACACCAGGAAGTTCCACCGAAGTGGTAATAGAAGTAGGTAACTATTCAAACGAATTCCTTCGTTATGTATGGATAATCAGGGAGCTTTCCGGGGTGACAGGGTGATGCATGATTTAGCGTGCTTCCTTTTCCTTTTAGCCCTGGAAAGAGCAGTCCGCGATCCCCACATTCACAGATAAACGCTATATAACAGGATGGGGTAGCTGCTTGCTTTAGCAGACGACATCGATATTATTAGACGCCATCGGCAAAAGGTTGTCCAATCCTTTCTGGAACTTGAGGCTGCAGACAAGAAGCTGAGCTTGGTTATCAGTGAGGAAGAAACAAAATGAACGGTAACCCAGGAGATCCCAAGACAAGATGGAGTCAGAGTAGATTCCGGATCCTACAAGTTTGAACAGGTGTCGACATTTTGATATCTAGGTTCACAGATAACCAGTGATAACCGAAAGGATGTAGAAATAAGTTTGAGGATTTTGGTTGCTAATCGTTGCTAATATGAATTTAGACAGCACTTGAGAAGCCAGCGTAGTAAAATTATCCTCTACAAAACAGTTACGATTAACGTACCCAAAATCTGGAGCAGAAAGTCTTGATACATAAGATACTAAGGATTAAGGGCACAGTAATTTTAAATGGGGAATGGCAACGCAGAAAGAATCAAGAGGCCTACGAAAGGTATAACGAGCCCGATGTTTTGAGGCTCATAAAAGCGGGTCAACTCAGATGTGCAGGCCATGTAGCCAGGATGACAGACAATAAGATCCCAAAAATTTCCTGTCTAAGATCCGGCATGGAAGGCAACATGTCTGGAGACCTAACCTGCGATAGAGGTGGACAACGCTGTGTAGATGTGTGGACAACGATGTCAAAAAACTTGGAGTGGAAAATTGGTTAGTGGTGGCACAGGAGAGGGACAGACACATAGGAGATACAAAAAGCATTCTGCACTGTTATTTCCTTAGAATAGAAAAGAAATAGAAAATATTATAATATGCAAAAAAAAACGGAGACAGGACGAAAATATAAATATATATATATATATATATATATATATATATATATATATATATATATATATATGTGTGTGTGTGTGTGTGTGTGTGTGTGTGTGTGTGTGTGTGTTATATATAACACAGCATAAGGTTGAATCAAAAATATGATTTAAAACATCCGCTAATTCTAGATAAAGAAAAATGTTTGAAATATAAAAAGTAAATTTCAAAACGGGCACTAAAAAAATAAGCATCCATACCGTATATAATATACCTCGTAAATATAATATACCTGGTATAAATATCTTATATAAGGTGAGTCGTATACCCGGGGCACGTGCATAAATGGGGATTTATTTCACATCTGTTTTGCTGGAAGAGCTGCCATCTTTGGGAATTTCACTAATTACTTCCTATTTACTTCAAATTCCCATGGAAGGCAGCTCTCATAGATTTGAAATAAATCTCCATGCATGCACTTACCCCGACTTACCTTATTTATATACACACATACATGTATCGATTAAACGATTAGAGAGAAACAGTTCAAAATAATAAAATAAAAAGGCTTTTGAAAAATTAAAGTTGACAAGGATTGTAATTTGATGTTAGACTGTAGAGGAATACAGGTCCTGAGTAATTTTTAATATTGCGGATAGAGTGGAATAACCCCAACAGAAACTTGATTGGAAAAGATTAAAGAGAGCATTATGCTCAAGGAAGGAGGTGATATGATAATGGACTAATTTTTCAGAGGCTTTGATAAATTTGAAAGGATAGATATGGGTCTAAAGTCGGATGATGTAGAAGGAGAAGGGATCTTGTTCAGCGGGCGAACAAGTGTATTTTTCCATCTGAGGGAAAAATGGAATTTTTAAGGGAAAAGTTGTAGATGTTTAGAAATTGCGAGAAGGATGGGGGGAAGAATGAGTTAAATTATTTTTAATGGAATTTGGTCTTGACCATAGTCATTCGTTCGGGATTTAAGTAAGGAAGCGATTAAGTCATTAGGAGTAATGTGAAGGAAAAAAAAAGCAATCAGAATTAAATGGGGTTGGGGGAGTGGAAAAGGAAAGAGGATGAGACTGAAGCTCATTCGGAAGAGGAATAACGAAAAACTAATTTGCGTCATCAGGAGAGACTGGATAATAAGTACAGTTTGTGGAAGCAGGGACAGAGAATTTCCTTAGTATTTCCCACTTAGATTCAGAGTCTAGAACTTGGGAAAAGAAACTGTGAAAATACTGTGCCTAGGAACGGCTTAAAGAGGACTGGGCGGTTTCTAAGAAACTTGGAGGTAGGATAATCATCAGAAATTCGGGTACGCCTGAAATGTCTTTTAGTAGCATCTCTTCTCTTCATCAGTTCTCGGATTCCTGGAGCTGGGAGGCGTCAGAAAGTAAAGGTTTTGAGACGTTTAAATTGATTGAGACATATAAGAAGATTAAATGTGAGGCATTCGACTATTTTATCAATTGGGTGGGAGGAATTAACGGGTTCAATAGAATGAGCTAATGAGTCAAGTGTAGGATTAATGGTTTCTGAGGTTAAAGAATCGACGTTTTGCCAGGAGACCAGCTGTAGGCTGGTTACACTCCTTCCTTGTCTCTCCGCTTTCCTCAACATGTCCCTTATCATCACTACTTCTCTCAAGAGGAGTTCCTCAGCATTCTTCCCTCTCTCCAACCTTATTTCCCATCTATATAAATGACCTTCCAAACTTTCCCCGCTACTCTCAATATCATTTGTATGCAGACCAACTGCAAATATACATTTCCTTCCACCCTTCCGACGTGCTGGAAGACTCTCGTAAGCTCCAGGATGATATTGACAGTACTAACCGCTTGGCTTAAAAACCTCTCTTAATGCCCATCCCTACTATCTATTGCTATACCTTAACAACATTCCCATCCAGTTCCAAAAATCTAGGAGCTACCTTCGATCATTATCTACAAAGATGGCTTTATGCTAATTTCCGACGATGCCTTCTTATTAGGGATTGATCTTTCTACACCATCATGCGGATGTCAACTGAATACCTTCTTATTCCAAACTTTATGAAACATAAAACCTTTCGATATTCTTGGCCTTCTCACCATTCCTTCTTCCATCCACCTCTTAAATACAAGATCCCATATCCCTTCACATAGAACCGCTTGCGTTGATAGATAAAAGTTTTATTGAGAACTAATACAAGATGCAACCCTGAAGAGTAATGGGTATTAGTGTTGTAAGAATTCATTCATATCATACCTACAAAATGAAAAGATAAAATAGAAATCGGTGCTCGTAATGCTTACATAGAAGAACATCTCATAAAAAAAAATCTCCCTTCCTGGCGCTAGCCATCCAGTATGGTGCGAAACTTCAAATTACCAGGCCAGACCTCATATCCCTCAAATATTCCGGCACCGCTGTCATGACAGTAGCCATCCAGGAGTACGAGCCAATCAACGTCTAGTCGCAGATAAATATTTTTAGCCTTCAATAAATTCTGATGTAGTAACTGAGCCAAAGCGTTTGTGTCCAACCAGCGTTCTAAGGTCACCTGACACACCATTACGCATTTTAGGGTGTTTACAGGTTTTGGACGATTCGAACACGTCAACTCATTGGTCCTTTGCCTCCATCGAAGGGTATGAGATACTGCCTCACCATTATTAATCGATTTACACGCTGGCCCGAAGCTGCTCCTCTTCCAGACATGACCATAGACACCGTCGCTAAGGTATTCTTCGACATGTGGATTGCACGATTCGGATCGCCAAGAAGGCTCACTACTGAACAGGGCCGTCAGTTCGAGTCAGGGTTATTCACCAGCCACAGAAAACTCCTGGGTACTGATCGAGCTCGCATCACCGCTTACCGGTGTCCGCAAACCAACGCTTGTGTAGAGCGGAGGCATCGCCCACTCAAGAGCGCACTAACAGCTCCGATGGACCCAGACCATTAGGTAGACAAACTTCCCACTGTTCTATTGGGTATAAGGTCTACAATCCGGCAGAACATCAATGCCAGTGTTGCTGAAGCAGTGTACAGCTAGCCTCTTCGTCTACCTGGGAAGTTCCTTGTTTCACCTCCTGACCCCAAGAACCTCAGGAGACACATCATGGACACTCTACAACCTGCACCCTTTGGGACATGGACACAGAAGCCTTCTTTTCATCCAGCGCTTGGCTCCTGCACGCATGTCGTTTTCAGAGATGACAGCGTGAGAAAACCTCTCCAACCAGCTTTCTCAGGACCTTACTTAGTGATAAGCAGAGACACCAAGGTGTACTAGCTGCGGTTTCCAGACCATTCCACTATCAACCTGCCCGTTGATCGTCTTAAGCCTGCATTCCAGCTACAGAACTCTCCAATAGCTTGTCAGCGGCTGCTAGAAGTTGCTCCACTCTCACTCCAGGTACCAACACCTCAGCAACCAGTCGCACCTCCGTCGGAACCGGTATACCGCATACGCACTAGACGTTTTATCCGGCACGTTAGATTCATGGACGGTGTCGATGGGGGGAGGGGGGGGGGAGGGAGTAATGTTATGGCCGTGACACTTTCATAACTGTCATGCAACTTATCAAGGTCTACCTGCTGTCATAGCCTACCTCTTTGGGCTGTGATCAGGTTAAGTCTTCTGGGAGGTTTTTCTGCAACCACATTGTCAGTTTTTTAAAATTGTACTATTATATAATGATTTATGTAAGTAGTATTGGCCACTGCATGGGTTTGTACATTTTGTGAGCTCACCCGTAAGTTGCGTATGCAAGCAGTTTTATTTTTTTTTAGTTTATCATTATTATGTCAGCTATGCCCCTATGTACAAATTATCCCTGTTGTAAATAATTATTGTAGCTTTTGTTTTTTTGCAGTGCACGTTATTTTAGTAGTTTCCTTTTTTATTTATTATACACTACTTTCTTTAATAATGTTACATATTATTTTTTTCTGTTACTTGAGCTGTTTATTTAATGAACCCGGCATATTCCTAAAACTAGTTCCACTTTCTTTATTAAATATTTTTTTACAAATAAAATAATTAAAATGTATAAAATTCAAATGTTATTAAATCAATTATTGTTAAGTGACTGTATTTGTATTTCCTGAGGAACGTTTATTAGAAGTATGTATTGGAGTGATTCTAAATCAGAAATTTTGATGCCTCAGGTTGATATCTTGAGAACTGTGTGTCCTGGAATTCTATGTTTTTTAAAGCAATTTCAATATATATTCAGGTGTTTAGATCAACCATTATTTAGGGTGATTTATCTTATTAAAGGGTAGTTCCTTATCATAAATATAGAAAACGTTCGTACCGTGGATGTATCCACTAACGCTTTCAGAATTCAAAACCCAATTCTTGGCTCCAAAATATACAATAAGTCTGACAAGATTTCTGTTCCAGTTAATAAGCTACTGAAATGATAGTAATGAGGATTAATCCTTTTATTATAACAAAATTTCCGAGGTTTACCGGAAAAAGCTCTCTCCAAACCCCACAGTGGGGCGAACGGAGAATTAAAGAGTGTATATTTGTCGTGACAGCCCTGCTGTCTTGGAATAATCTTTCATTCATGGTCCTCAGCTCTCAGTTTTCAACAAGTATAGCAAGGGAGAACGTCACGCAGGCAGATTATTTTATTAACATCCATTCCATGCTTCAATATTTCACTTATTCAAACTATAATATATATTATATAATTACTACAACTTTCAGAAGTTTACATTACTAAATTAAATTTTTTTTTTTTTTTAACAACCACACTTCCCTTAATATATCTTTATTATTATTATTATTATTCTAACATTAACATTTTTTTACCCACAAACAAACCAACGTTTCGAAACTTCCTTTCATCCTCAGGGTTTTCCTTTCTTTCTTCCTAAAATTCAACAATACAACAACAACGCTGTACATATTTTTCAATTATTAATGCAATTTTAACATAATAATTCAAAAACTAAATTATTTTACCTTAATTATGCTATTTTTTCTAATATAAAATAGTTGGCAGTATTTCCCTGAAGTCTGTTTTTTTTTTTTGATAAATAAATTATTTCGTCTATTGTGCCCACAATTAAAATATTTTTTTAAGTAAAAATAAAAAAAAATTATCCCCTTTAAACAGACAAATTAACAGCGATTTAAAAGAATTTAAAAAAAAATCATAAAAATTAATAAAGACATTATAATAATGGAATCGGATAAAACTAAAAAACTAGTGGTCATGTACATAGATGAATATAAAGAAAAAATGGAGGAATTATTAAGTGATAAGAGGACATATACAAAATTAAGAAATGATACCTTTAAAGAACTGATAGAAAAAAATAATATATATGTAGCCAAATTGTATAAATCCGGATACATAGATAAGAGAATAAAAATCAGATTACAGTTTACCGACTATATAACACCTAGAATATACGGATTGATAAATTAAATTAGATTAAATTTCTTTTAAAATCCTACAATTCCAAGACACACAGTTCTCATGATATCAAAATTCCTGATGCTTAGAAATTTCTGATTTAGAATCACTTCAACACATAATTTTAAAAATTCTTCAGGCAATACAAATACAGTGACTAAAGAATATTTTATTTAATAACATTTGAATTTTATACTTTTTAATTATTTTACTTGAAAAAAAAAATTTAATAAAGAAAGTGAAACTATGTAGTTTTAGGATTCTGCCGGGTTCATTAAATAAACAGCTCAAGGAACAGAAAAAAATAATATGTAACATTATTAAAGAAAACAGTAAAATAACGTAAAATAAAAATAAAAAAGGAAACTACTAAAATAACGTGCATTACAAAAAAAAAAAATAATAATAAAAAGCTAGCCACGTTCAGAACTTTAATTAAAACATGAAAACATTATTCGACCATCAGTTGTTTGGGCTTCAAATGAAAATTAATACCACAGTAAATCGTAATTTATTCATTTTTTATTTACATTCTTACATTTTAAAGTAACATTAGTCATACATGCAAACATGACTAGTTCATTCAGTTCAGTATGGACAAAGTTATGAAGATCAATAACAAATTGTTACTTACCTCATATCATTAATCGTTTACGGAATTTTGTCCGCAAAATAATGCTTCCGACATAATTTGCATCGGTTAGGGTAAAGCCGCTTTAACTTGGCGTAGTATACAAGAACGATATGGGTGGTCAGGAGCATTTATATCTATAATTAAATTAAATCTACCACTTTATTTCGTTATTAATGCTCGTACACTATTTAAGGAAGATTTTAACCCAAAAATTAGACTGAAATCGGTCCCTCGCTTGTACGCAATCGACATATCAGTTGAGAAAGTGCCCAGATTCGACAAGGAGTCCTCGCTTCAGTAAAAGGTCTATAAGAGGAGGGTTCGAGGTAGGCGAATAGTAAACAGCTCAGCAATTCTCTCCACGCAATGTCTGTTTGCACCACAAACAAGGAATAAAATCTCAAAGAACATATAGGAGTCATGGCTATTTTACGTCGCTGCATAAAGAAGGCATAAATAATATAAAATGAAAACGGGGCTGAATTATCAATGTTCTGTTTAATTTTGTAATATTAAGTACCACAGCGGTAACGAAAACATGCTGCTGTCAAATCAAACGACAGAACTTTTGGAAAATGAAGTGATAAATATTTGATTCAGATAATAATGTATTCAATGACTAATTACTCATTATACCATAGATTATTATTATTATTACTAAACATGTTACATCTACAATTTTCGTATTAACAGCATATTCCAATAACTCGTCTGGCCGTACAGCAGGCACATACCTTTTTGGTGGAGCAAGATGTATTACATAATTTATCAGTAGGATTGTTGCTTTAGTACGCATGCGTTCGCTTAAAATTAGAATAGATTATAAATGCACCTGTAGTTTTGTAAATAGTTATAAAAAGATAGTCAAACAGTTCAGAAAGTTTAATTTAAAAATAAAATCTGTACCACTACAGCCCATGAAAGGTCTTGGGTTCAGTGCTTGGTAAGGACGTACTGTTTCTAGGCCAACGGCTGTGCAAGGAGATGATTTGGCCAGGATCGCGCTCAACTACCAGGTATTCTCCCCAATTAAGGGTGCCCGCTTCATAGAGGCTGGATGAGCCACAGGAGGGTCTCCCGACCGCAGGGTATAACAAATATTTAAGAATTCAATTGAATGTTTTGAGTGGTCCAATCACATTTCAGTTATTGCAGAGTTTCCCCAAAGTCACTTTGAGAATATTGCAGCCATGAAATCAATGGACTTGCAGAACGAGGCTTACCGTGGCCTTGCTCAAGCTTGATCCTCAGACTCGGAGATGTTTTGAAGAGTCTGTCATTAGCAAACAATTTCCTTCATTCCAACAGCTAATTGAATTTATTCAAGTTAGATGTGGGACCTTACAGTAGTCCGAATAAGGTGGGTCTTAGGAAAGGATTAAGTGCACTAAGGATAGACCTTCGGTCAGGTCCAGAGTGCTTACCTCCACAGTTAAACCTCGCTCTAGGCCAGCTATAACTCTGTGCGTTCCTGTAATAGTGAACAGCCGCTGTTCGAGAGTTCAATTTTTCGAGATAAGTTTCCAGGAAGTAGGAGAGCTTTCCTTTCCGGAAGAGTCATTTACTATAATATGCCATTTGCACCTATCATCCTTCTGTCTTCTCGTTAACGTTGTAAGTCAGGCAATATATCCCACCAAACTATACTCCATGGGTCAATGTCAACACGACCTTAGAACATTCAACAGAAGGGCACTGATCCTTCTTGCAATACCGATGATTGTATATCTGAAACAGTTGCAGATGGCTTAAAACTTAGAACTGTTCAGGATTCTGCAGAACAATCTTCTCTCTTTTGTAGCGTAACAGAACATGGTTGAACCTTGATTGGCACAGCGCTTGATCACATTTTAGATGCGAACAGAAAATTCAAGCCTTTCGTTTAACCTGTCGATACAGAGTCCCACCTCTCACTCAAATCAACCAAATGTGATAAGATACTGCGTTTGCCCTAGAAGGCCACTTGTCACAGGCCAATTTTATACTGTTTTAATCTGTGCGATGTAACAACCCGAACCTTGAGATTTTTTTGTTAGTCCAGTATTTGTTCAGATTCTACGAACGATATTGATATTAACGAGATGTTGGTAAATCTTTTTTGATAGTGCATGTATTTCCATTGTTCAACCCGAAAGTGTGGGATATCTTCATATTTAGCACACGTTTATGATTGTATACACACTTATTTCTGTTAAAATATAAATTAAAAAAAAAAAAAATAATATGCCTGTTTCATTCACCTTGGTCGTTCTAAGACGATCGTATTAAAGATTCATATTGCACGGTAAGCCATCATATGTAGAGTTCAACATTCATTTAGGTTTCAGACAACAAACAAAGTAAGTAGTTGAGGTCCGCAGCAGAAACAAAAGTGTAAGAACATGATTTCAGGCTGTGAGTACAAGTTTAAGAAAACTTAGGCCATTCGTTCTACACCCCGTGCACCCCCCAGTATAAAGAAAATTATCGCTACTCCACCAACTCTGGAGTTCTCAACTCATTTGCATACTAAGACACCTCTGAAAGTGTTATGGCTTTTTCAAATTGTCTCTGCCTCTTAAAAATTCGGAATAACTCAGGAAGAAAAAAAAAAAGGAGGAGAAATAAATGATAAATCAAGTTAGGAGAGAGAAATTCCCTCCTCACCCAATAACTTAACTGGAAATATTTCATGGAGAAGAACGTTAAAATTGAGATATTTGACGAGTTATTTTTCAAATTTCAAAATGTTGTCTAATCAGTGCGCACATTACTTTCTAGCACCTTCTTGTACTATGTTGATGAAGATACAAAATTTGACAGCTAAAATTTAGAAAAACTGATCTAAACTTATAATTCCTGCAATAAAACAAATATAAAAAATAATCGTAACAATATCTTGAAAATAATATATAAAGGTTGCGGCAAAAGAAACTTTTATAGAGTAAATAACATCGAAACTAAGTATAAGATGCCATTTTAGTTACAGTAATTTATTAATTAATTAATTTCAGTTACAATAATTAATTCGTTTCAAAAATGTCAGATAAGTGAGCTGTTCATCACGCGACTGATCATTTCCAGTGGAATGACAAACACCCTTGACAAACCACCCGTAACAACGACACTCACTTATCCAAAATTATTTTTAAAACGAATTAATAACTTGACTAAAACTAATTAATTGATGTAACTAAAATGACATTTTTTGAACTTTCAGATAAGAATTAAAAAAAAAATTCATTATCTTATTTTGAAATTGATCTAGTCCAAAAATGAGTCAGTTACTTTTGACACCCTGTATAACTAAAAATGTGGTCAGCATTAAATCAGATAAAAAAGCTATAGGTTAATACTATATCGATATCATTAATATTTAATAATTATAATTGAATCCTAATAAACAAAAAAAAAAATTAACAACATTGCGGACATTATAATATTAAAATCCTCATAGAAAATATCTAATAGTTAGCACAGTTCAATTTAAAATATGGAATCTAAAAGACTGAAATAATAAATAAGGTATGAATATTATAAATTTAATACTTGAAATGAAATGAAATAGCCTTTATTTGAACAATATAAAGTTGCTACGTACAAAATAATTGTTAATAATTTACATAAACTTAATATTAAAATTCACCAATTTTTTTAATAACAAAAATTAAACGGATAATGTTATTCCAGGAACTCTAATAACAAAAAGTAATATAAAAAATTCAATTACATACTAATATAAATAGTAATTTGTTGAAATATAATTAATTTTAATTAATGACGAAAAATCTCAAATTCGGATGTTTTAATGATTTTTGTCAATGGAAAAATATGGTAAATATGTAAAAATAATTAATTTGGAATTTCTCATTTAGACATTTTAATGGTTATGGAATGCATAAAAGTATAATTTGTTGAATGTACAATAACATAATATGTATTAAAATCTTATGTAATTTATATTAAATTTTATAATTTTTTGCAATATGTTTTTAATACAAAGGCAATTTAGTAGATGGGAAATTTAAAATGGACAAACATTGAAGTTTGAAGGGTCTATTATACTTCCTTAATTTGTAAATACTATAAAAAATTTAAGTAAGGCAATGTGGGGCAAGTGCGTTTTCTGGGTGCAGTATTTAAGATATCCTGTACGCACTTACCCCTTAAGGCAGGGGCAAGTGCGTACTAAGTACTACTAAATTAAATTATCAGTCTCATCAAAATGGAAATAGAAAAAAAAAAAAATTAAAGAAGAAAAATCTAGCTTCAAAAACAAAGATTTAACTGTCCCACTTTCATTGCCTTACCTCATATTATCCTTACATTATCTTACCTTTAGAAACAGAATTGATAACACTTGAAAAGAGTAATAAATTAATAATATGGATATGGAAGATAGGCATACAATGGATAAAAAAAATGATATTTAGAAGTACTGTCAACTATAATATATATATATATATATATATATATACATATATATATATATATATATATATATATATATATATATATATATATATATATATATATATATGTATTAGAAGATGAAAATGATGTAAGAGAAATCAGCAAAGTAATCATTAAAAAAAGTAAAATTGATAAACAAGTATATTATTTAACAGAATGCAAGAAGAGAAATGGCATCTAAGCATATTTTTAAAGAAATTAAAAATATATGTGCTTTATTTATAAACTAATTATTTTATAATTAATAACAATAAGGTGACATTTTGTGATTCTTCTGCTTCTTCGATGGCGCTACAATTCTCATGAAGAGTCAAGGCCTCCAGCAGCAGGAGCCGCTAATCTTCTCTATTGATGTTTTGTGATTAAATGATAAAAATTATTATCAACATGAAAATTGAACAAATATTGGTCAAAAAATTTAAGAATTACAAAAATAAATTTCATACTAGGTGGTCACAAAAATCTTCATGCATAACATAAGTTTTTATTTAAATCTCAGTATAAAATCTACACATTAAAATTAGTTTTCAAAATAAAGGCCATCATTGTCAATTATTATACTTTGACCCATCTTTCTGCCGTAAGTTGAATTAGTTGGTGATAGAATTTTTTTTTTGTTCCTTTTGTTTTTCGAGGAAAAAAACTCTTCTTGGACGAAGCGCGGACGATGCGTAAGATGTTATAGCTGAAATATCGCTTTATTCCGATTGACCAAAGCAGGTCGCTTCTCTTCTGAAACTCCATACACCCTTTCGAGTTCATAATAAAGCTCTGCGTCAATAGCCTTCTGGAACCAGAGCAAAGTGGAAAACACCCTCATAATTCCACCAAATATTGAAGGCTGTTGCACCCAGCATTGAATCGCCTGAACCAGAACCAGCTGCCGCGTTACGATGCACCGCATTACCACCTTTCACCGCACAAATTTCTTCGGCTGCAGACTTCGCACTTGAGTAATTTTTTTCCATTAGTGCCTCAGAAGAACACGAATGACAATTTTTTTCCTCCGACATATTCGGTGAAATTGATAAAATGGGATGAAAGGCAGAAACAGTTACTATACATAATTAAATAAAAGATTAGTCAAAGTAAACAATGAATAAGGATCAGAATGGAGACTTTAATGCCAGCAATCAATTAATAAACAAAGACTTTTGAAACGACCTAGTATTAACGGTCTTAAAAACTAAATATGGTAATAATGATTAAAAAAAAAAAAAAAAGTGTTGATGCAATTTGTGAAAATCAAATCAATTACTTAGTACAATGCAATTTCGTAATTGCGATGATGTTAAAATATACTGTAAATAAATTTAATAGGCAAATTTATTCCAAGATCAATAAAAATGTACTTAACAAAAAGTAAATTAAAAAGTAAGTTAAACAATATCCATGACAGTATCTTTTGGATTAGTGCTTAAAAAAAATAAAAGAAACTACATTATACAATACAAAAAAAAATCCTTTAATTTCCATACAATTTTGCAGAAATACAATAGTTTATATATAATTAAAAATAGAATAAAAAATTTAACAAATTACGATATTCCAAATAACATAAACAATGTATTTACAATAGGCGATTTTAGTTTTGACAACAGAAAATCAACAATGGCATAAACTTATAGCTGATTTGGAAAAAAAAAGAAGATAATTTAGATACTTTAGAATGCCATATTAATGGCACGATAAATTACATATGCAATGTAATCAGTAATTATATTTCTAAATTTAAAAAGTATCCAAAAAATTCTATATTAAATAACCAAATAAATAAGGATCTAAGTATTTGTAAAAATTATTTAAATAAAAATACAATTGTAATAAAATCAAATAAAATGAAAAAATAATCATAATAGCAAAAAAGTGGGTATATACAAAAAATGGAAAAATTATTAGAAGCCAAACAACTTATAAAATAATGAGAAATAACTCTTCTATAAAATTGGCTGAAAAAATGAATATATATTTGAATAAATTACAAAAATATAGATATAGCTATATCTATATAACAAAAATATAATATGCTATATAAATATAAGAAAAATAGGCTAGCTTGTAACAAGAGCAATACATGATTTAATCAAGTTACATAAACCTAATAAAGACTTTAGACCAGTTATTTATAACATAAATGGTCCTAATGATGGTTTATGCACATTTTTTAAAACGGCATTAACTTGTTTACATAATAATAAAGATTATGAAGTAATGAACTCTAAAGATGTAAAATAAAACATATTATTTTAGTCAGCAATATTAAATACAGTTTAGTAAGTTTTAACATAAAAGAATTATTTATTAACGTTTCTATAGGAGATTTTATTAAAATTGTTGATTAAAATAGAAATATAATCAAAGAATTCCCAAAAATAATAATATATTTTTGGAAGGAATTAAATTATGATTAAATAACTATTTTAAATTAAATAAAAATTTGTATAACAACTTCATGGATTGGTATTGGTAATAAGAATTGGTCACCTTTTCAATCAAATGATAACTGAACAAATTAATAAATTGGATGATAAACCAGTAATGATTCTTAATATATTAAAGATAATATTAAATTAAAGATAAATATATAAAGATAAATGAATAAAGTTATTAAAAGAATAAAATTAATAATTGAGAAACCTATCAATAACATAATATTATATTCAGACATAAATATAGTTTCAGGTAGTAGTAAAATAGAAACATATTAAAATAATATATAAAATCACTGTATTGATCAAATTTCAAATTATCATTCTAACCATTGAAAACATCAAATCTCCAACACTGTAAACAATTTTATTAAAAAGTCGATAATTTTAACAAATGAGGCTTAGTTAAAAAACACTGAACACAAAATATTCGTTAAACAATTCCTACCAAAATAGACTAGTTAGCTATACATGGTACAAATATATAAATGGCACTGATAATGAATATTAAGGAAACAGCACAAAGAATAAAATAATGGTTCATAATCATAATAATAAAACTAAAATTATTACAAATGAAAACAAGAAGAATGTGCTTATAAATGATTACTTTAAAATAATTAATAACGATAATATTAATAATTTTGAGGATAATCGTAATACATTAAGAGTAGCTAAATATAAAATAAAAACATAGATTAAAATATATGCCAAGAATAACAGCAAATATAAAAAGAACTTTCGAGAAATATTACCACAAAAATACTGTTTTTAGATTCTATAATAATAAAAAGAATAAACTTAGCTACCATATAACTAATATAAACAACAAAATAATAATCCAAAAACTGAAAAAACGACAGCATGTGAAAATAGCATTATCAACAAGCATCAGTTTGATTTTAACAATGTAAATTTTTGATATAGATGAGATAATAATAAGATTAGAAAATCTATGGAATCATATATATATATATATATATATATATATATATATATATATATATATATATATATGTGGTTAACTTGAAATCAGATATAAAAGGTATAGGTCAACACTATGTTGGCATCATTAATGAAATTAATATTTAATAATAATAATAATAGAACCCTAATAAATAAACAAAAACAACAGTGTAGGACTATTAGAACTTGTCTAAACTATTAGACAATATCTAATAGTGAGCACAGTCAAATTTAAAGCATAGAAGAGAAAAGAGTGAAATAATAGACGAGGCATGATTATAAAAATACATAAAATTCATCATTTTTTTTATAACCAAAATTAAACGAATAACCTTATTCTAGGGACTCTAATAATAAAAAATACTAGCAAAAATTCAGTTACATACTAATATAAATAATGATTCTAATTAAAATTCTGAAATTTAGATGTTTTAATGATTTTTGAGGCTAGTAACTTATGATATATAGGTAAATGGGTTAATATAATTAGTTTGTAAAAATTTGGGATTTTTCATTTAACCGTTTTTTATTGTTATAAGATGCATAAACTTGTTTGTTGAATGTGCAATAATATAATATTAAAATCTTATGTAATGTAAATTAAATTTTATATAATATGATAATTCTCTACAATATGTTTATGATATAAATATAATTTTTTAAATGAGAACTTACAAATAGACAAATTGGACCGAAATGCAGTTCACATGTGATAATAAACATTATAGTTTTAATGGCCTAATATACTTCCCTGATTTTTAAATCTATAAAAAAAAAAAATTGAATACCCTTAACACTTGAAAATAAAATAATTTATTCGGAAACGATTTAATAAGACCATTAATAAAATTATTATAGAGAATAACCATCCATATGCCTGCTTAATGTTTGATGTACCTTTAAATATAAACTTGCAAGGCGTAAGAAGTGTTTTGTACGCATCCTTGTAAGATGCGTTACGCATCTTTGTTAGTATTTGCTAGTAAAAGATAAAAACAATAGTCGTCACGAAAACTTTTCAGTTTCTATTTATTATAAAGAAGCACTAGCGCACATTTTTATAAATTACCTATGTTACTTAAAATATAAAATCAAATATTTACTGAAATGTAATAATTTCATATATAGCGGGAAATTTGTTGTTTTTGAAAAATAGAAATCATAATTTGACATCTACTGCTTTGTTTCTAAGTTTCTATTTGCAATTTATTTCTACGTTTTATTGCATGTGTAAATAATATATAATAGTTATCTATTAATAATCTAGTATTGATAATAACATAATTGTAATTATCGTAACGATATCAGCGACTTTTTCTTCACATTAGATGCAGGTATTCTAAATAATTAACTAATTTTGCACTTTTGACTTCAGATTTCACTTACCCAGAGAGCTTATAAACAATAATAGCAGATTATGTATATAATCATGCTAAAAAGAGTGGAGAAGAATGATTTTAATTAGTGCTAGAAGGTATTAAATATATAAGAAGTTTGTCATGAAGATGGGGTAATCCCTCGAACATTGAAAAGAATAATGTAAGAAATCTTTTAATAAAAAGATCCATGAAGAAATTTTCGCTTTCATAAAAATTACCCAAAATATAATTAATATAATTCTTCCATAAGAAATAATCAAATCAAATTTAAGTGGTTGTAATAAATCTTAATAAATAAAATACAATATGCGTCCATTTTCTTTTTTCACAGTTCAACTCTTCGTGATCGTTAGTGTTCCTTTCTGCGAAGGAAATATAAGAAGATGCCTAAGACGTGGGTTATGCCGCGAAACTTCAGGTTACTCGCAGATGCAAAGAAAGAAAAACCTAATTTAATACCATGGAATCCCAAGGAGACTGGGTATAAAGATAATGTGGACACGTCACGTATGTAAGAATGCCGCAGACCAAAAAAAATATGACCATCGACCACCAGTCATTGACCGTTTCGTTAGGCAGTTCATTCGGGACGAGTAAGCACAGCGAAGTAGCGCTACGACCGTCATAGAGAAAGGACCTACGGCTGGCCGCTCCGTGGGATTAACCCCAACTTCAGCTGCTGATATCAGAGCTCAGTCTACTCCCAGACACCGGTAAGGTAAGAAGTGTTTTAAACGTTGTCCGTCTTTATTGGTGTACTGGCAGGAGTGCGTATGAGTGGATGAGTTCTGAGGGACAGTAAGGGGCGGATCGGGAAGCCCAGAGGACATGAGAGTTGAAATTTTTTTTTATGTTCAACGAAGTTTTGATCATTTTTAGAAATGAGTTTGTTTATTTTTTGACTTTGTATAACCGGTGGACAGGAGATTGTATAATTGTATATAGTTATAGACCATAAGGAGTACGAAAGACCGAAAACCGCGAGTGGCAGGAAATTTTCAAAAAAAAAATTTCTGAAAATCCCTCGTAAGTAATATATTACGCAAATGGGAGATCGAAAAATGACGACGGAAGGAAAAGAAAACTAGGCCGTTTCTAATATGGATTTTGTAGAGGAGTCACCAAAACCTCAATGACAGGGGAAAATGGCCACTAATATTGATCAGGAAGGCAAAATGGCGGCGGAAAAAACAAGGAATTTTGACGCCCATGTGGCTGGAAAATATACCTCACCTGGTGTGCGATCTTAATAAAATCATTTCCTACATTTTTTAGTAATTCGCTAGGTATTCCATCAGATCCACAGGACTTATTATTTTTAAGCTTTTCAACGCATTCTTACACTTCATCATAAGAGGACGGCAGGGTTTCTCTGTCATTCGTAGTCGTTTCCATATCATCTTCTTCAGGGGTTTCAGTTATATAATGCGTTCCTAGGAGTTCACTAAAGTGCTCCGTCCACCTTCCTAGTATGTCAGTTATATTATTCACGATTTCCTCTTCTTTATTTCTGCATGCTCTAGTTCTAGGTTGGAATTTTGTTTTCATGTCATTTACTTTTTTATACATATCCCTACTTAGCTTCTTACTTTTATATTCTTCGATCATTTTTATTTGTTCTTCCATATACTTCCGTCGCCTTGCTTTATGTACCTTCTTTTCCTCTTTTCTAGCTTCACGATATTTTCTTTGGCTGCTCTAGTATATTTTTTCTGTATCATTTTTCTATACGCCGTGTTTTTTTTCGATGTCATCTCTTCACATTCCTTATCAAACCAGTCATTCCTATCTCCGATATTTTCCATGCCAATCGTTTCTTCGGCTACCAGTTTGATGCTGTTTTTTAGTCTATTCCACGTGCTCTCTATGCTATCTTCAGGTTGTTCCTCTACATTTATTTCCCTGAATTTCTCAGATAGCTTCGTTTCATAGTTTATCCTGACTCTTTCGGATTTCAGCTTCTCCACGTCATATCTTTGAGTGCGCGCTCCTTTCTCAGTCCTTAGGTTGGAGATTCTGGCTTTTATATACCCAACAAGGAGGAAATGATCACTATCTATATTGGCGCTACGGTACACTCTGACGTCCAGTAAGTCTGATTTATGTCGTCCATCTATCAGGATGTGGTCTATTTGATTGACTACTGTGCCATCTGGCGTTGTCCATGTGCCTTAGTGTATGTTCTTGTGATCAAATAGTGTGCCCCCATCACCATATTAAGACTTGTTGCGTAATTAAGCAGTCTAAAGCCATTATCTGAGTGCTCTGGGTGTAAGATATGTTTACCTATGTTCATGCTGGTGCTATCTTTCTCCATTTTGGAGTTCATTTTCTTGGAGTTCATCTCTAAATCATTTTCCTCCCCTAAAATGATTTTTTTATCATGTCTGGGGGGCAATCAAGGTATACGTTTTCAAGAGTTTCACTGAAGGCGAGATGGGTCCTCCCTGATTATTGGGTCTCGCAGATGCTGACAGGACACAGAGGGTTCCGGGGGAAACTACAGGAGTATGGCAAAGACATCGAAGGGGTCAAGGATTGAGGAGAGGCATTGCTTCACTCAGCCCAGGGGGGTAGCCGAGAGATCTATGAAGCTTTTGTAGAGGTCTTAAGGACGTTACAACCAAGACCTCCGTGCGAGAAGAGTTGCACCCTGCTCGAGGCGACCCTGCTAAAACAAAACATGGCGGATCTATACTGGGAGGTCGATAAACATCCCCCAATTCAGGCCGAACATCATAGGCTGTGGATGAATGGCTGTGAGTTAACATTGGAATTATCCGGACTCTGCATACCAGGCGACCTTCAGTTTAAAATAACCTTCCTGTGGTATGCGGGGCTCTGCCAAAGGCGACCGTTCTCCCTAGCTAATCGTGGGAATAGAACTCATCTTTCTCGTCCTCGTGTTTATCTTCAGTAGGTGCATGCGCATTTATCAGACTGTAGTTAAATACGAGATATGATAAAGAAAAGAAAAAGTTGGTCTCCCCGACTGTAACAGGGTGGATGAGATTATAGATACCCTGAAATATCATAGTAACAAACACAACTGAGGACGAAGGAGAGGGGCCATGGATAGAGGCCAAGAGGAGATGAAAGCCGAAACCTACGGGAAAGGCGGCAGGAACAAGGAAGGAGAAAACCCAGAGAAAGATGACCTTTGCGAACGTACTGAGAAAGTGGCCCTAAGAAGAGTCCCAAGAAGAAACAGTGACTTACATCACGGTAAAGGAGGAGAGGACAGATTGTAATTGGTCCCCTAACAAAATTTATAAACAACTATCAGCGGAGGGGGACCTGGAGGCTATAGGGGGACAAGCCAAGATAGAAAAAGACACAAGTCTGGTGCGGTTCTAGTAAGGACGGAAGGTGCCGAACAGGCAAGAAAGCTTATGAATTAGGATAAGAGTGCGGAAAAAGGGCTCGAGGTGAGCATAGCCAAGACAAGATGATCCCATATAGAAATAAGAAGGGTTCCCAAACATTGGGAGGAAGCTACATTGGAGAAATACCAGTAGGGGAAGATCCTACAGGTAAAATGTGAGGAGAGGGAAAGGAGAGGGTGGATAAGACCCTGCGAGAAAAGGACTAACAAGGATTTGCGTGATGGAGACTCGCCCTTAGAAAAGATATGCAATAATGAGCCTATCAGAGAAGGATGACAGCGGAAGATGATGGAGCCTCACCATGAGAAACTACCTCAACTTCCCCGCTCTGCCAAAAGTGCCAGGATTATGGACACCCAGCGGAGGCCTGCAGCAAGGAGATTGCATGTAGTTGGTGCACGGGTATTGGGCACAATGCAAGTGAGCATCCGAGGAGGAACAGAGGAGCCGGAACTGCAAAGCGAAGAGCAGAGAGGGGAATGACCACCAGAATTGTGCGGGCAGAGAGTGCAGAGAGGTAGCTCCGTTGGATAACCCCCACCTATTGCTACAACTTCATAGCTTAGTCTGCTACCGGACACAAGTGAGATAAGACGTGCTTTTAAGAACCAGGGAGTGCCCTATACACCTAGAGATGATGGAGGTGTTGGCGAAGAAGACACGGTATGCGTAGGCTGCAGATTCTGCAGGTCAACATGGACAGAACCCGAATTGTCGCTGATGAGTTACGAACTCTGACGAATGAACGAAACGTTGACATCATGGCGATCCAGGAGCAATGGTGTCAGAACAATGTAGTCACTGGATTTGGTGAAACGTCGAGGGTCGTCACTCTGAGCACTGGAGCGAGGAGGGCCAGAGCTGCAATGGTGATTGTCAATTTTTTATATATCTAAAAAGGAGTTGTCAATAGGACCACCCTAAGGAGTAAAGATGACGAGATGAAACTCACAGAGGCGAGAGACAGGGGACAAAACATAGGTATGGGCGAAGAAAAACCCCTAGAGATGAGCCAGATGCCCAACAAAATGGCGCCCGAAGAAGAACGAGATAAAGCTGAACCAGGCGTGCAGAAGCACGTCGTAGGTGCGTTAAAGGTGAGAAAGAGATAGTCCTCGACGAAGACGTCTCGGATGAGATGGCCGGGTCAAAGGTCAGCCACTTCAAAAGACCAAAGAGGAAGAGACCGATAAAGGAGACGCCACCTCTCCACGGCGATGTGGGCGAGGACCATCAGAAAGGACGGCGAAGATTGCTGAGGGCCTCAGGGAATACCTAAGGACCAAAACCAAGATCCACTATGATCAACAGGCCTTCATAAACATAAAGATCATGTAGGTCAGGGATACGGTGGTGGTCCTTAAAGAGGGAAATGAAGGAGTCACGGAGATTATAAGGAGGTTAAGATTATAATAATATCACGTAAGGTCTCCCAAATAGTAGCGCACCCGACTGTCAGAGAGGAAGGACCTACGCCGGAGCGCTCTTGCGGATTACCTCCACTTTTGCTAGTGCCTTCAGAGCTAGTCGCCGGCTGGACTCCGGCAAGGTAAGAGGTGTTTTTCCCCCTTTCGGTGCGGTTGTGCGTATTGGAGGGTATGGGAGTGTGTGGGTGAGCCCCGAAGGACTCTTGTGAGATTCGGTACTAACAGAGGACAGGAGCAGAGAAACAAATATTGAAAAAAAAAAGTGTGTTGCGTTTTTTTAATTTTTTAAGTTTTTATTATTGTTATAGTGATTGTGGACAGGATTATTTATTTGTTATTGGACAAGTGCTACCGAAATCCAAATTTTGGTTAAAATCGACCCAATAGAAAAAAAAGTTAATTTTGGAATTCCGTTTAACGTAAAAAGGGTTTTTCAGGATGACAACCCGAAGGAACTAAGATACCGAGCTGAAACTCGCAGAGGAGAGTGAAAGGGGTCGGAAAATATGTTTCGGTGAAGAAAAAACCGCAAGAAATGGGCCAGGAGCCATATAACATGGCGCCCGAATTAGAAGCGGAAGAACGACCCAGGAGTCCAAAAACACTTCGTAGGTGATGAATAACGCGAAAAAGACATGAAACTCGATGAAGACGTCACGGATGAGGTGGCCGGGTCAAAGGCCAGCCCCTTCCAAAGACCTAAGATTAAAAGGAAGAGACCGGTAAAGGAGACGCCACCTCCCGACTGAGATGTAGAAGAGGCAGAGGAGCCGAAACCGGCAGAAAGAGCGCCGAAGATTGCCGAGGGCCTCAGGGAATACCTGAGGATCAAAACATAAATTAATAAGGACCAACAGGCCTTCATACATTCGAGGCTTATGGAGGTCTGGGATATGGTGGTGGTCCTCCAAGAGAAGCAAGTCGTGAATGTGATTAGGAGGGAAGTAAAGGAGTCCCTCTGGAGGAATGAGATCCACGAGATTGTGGTGGACCCGGAGTAGGGAGAGCAATCAGCTGAATCGGACGGTAGTGGGGAGCGGCGACTAGCTCGTCGCCCTCCACCCTCGCCGGTCGGCTATATATACGCGCCCTGGCCTCACTCCTCAGAATGGTCCCTCCCCATTCCGTCAAACTAATGAGGCAATAATGCCACAAAACATAACCACAAACAGCGGACAAAGAAAAACATTACCTTAGAATACCATTAGGTAACATAAGGTCTTGTATATATATAAGTGTACATATATTTATTGTTATTATGTATTGTAAGTTGTTTGAAATAAATAAAATCGGAGGGAAAGAAAAAAAAAAAAAAAAAAAAAAAAAAACAGCAATCAGTCCTGGTTCTGGAGCGGCGCAGTGGCTAAGCTGCTCTACTATTCCATCCTTCTCCTCTGGCTTACGGCCTTCTTGGTCAAAGCTAATAAAAAATTACCATACCTAGTCTACCCTTTTCTTTTTACCTCTCTCATCCTTCTCTGAAGGCAGTGCGGTCCTAATCAGCCTAGTTTCCAACTTACCGGTGAGGCTTTAATCAGCTGATGTAAGGTGATCCTCTCTTAATCGAGACAATGAGGCTCTGATCAGCCGAGTCTCAAACACGGTCGTGAGGTGCTCATCCACCGAGCCATGGGAGCTACCTTCGGGTTGCTCATCTCCTCCCTGAGCGGATTGCACGAGCACGCATAGTACCTGGGCCCTTCTGGTTCTTGAGGAAACCAATAAACACAGACCCAGAGTACACTGGTGACCCCGACGAGATAGCGCCGTCACCTCCTAGGGAACGCAACCCACACCAGCGGACTTACATACTTAGAAAGCACCATGATGTCCGACCCTCCCCAGCCACAGGACGAAGATATGGATGCCACAATTACAAGGCAACAGTTGGAAGAGGCACTCGCTCGACTGCAACCAGGCACTTTTCCGCCTGCACCGTAACACGCTCCAGATCCTGAGGTCTCTGCGTTTAGAGGTGCTACTAGTCGCCTGCCAACTTTCTGGAAACCGAATCCGAAACTATGGTTCGCGCAGCTCGACTGCGTCTTCAGCTTATCCAAAATAACCTCGTCGATTATTAAATATGAAGGGGTAGTATCCGTCTTGGACATGGAGATCCTTACACAGGTATCGTTACGAGCCCCGGTAAGACACCCTACGAGACCCTTCGAGATCACCTGATCAACATTTACGGCAACTCAGAGCGTAGGAGAATCCAGCAGCTTTTAGAAGGAGCCGAATTAGGCAACCAAAAACCCAGTTAACTCCTCAGGCAAATGCAGATGCATGCAGGTAACATCGTCAGTGACACTGTCCTCAAGACATTATGGCAACGGAACCTTCCTCGCACGATGCAGGAAATTCTCGCAGCTACAGGACTGGAAGACCTAGATAAAATAGCAGCCTGTGCCGACAAGATAGCCGAAGTAGAGAAACCTGAAGCATTTGGGATTAAAAATACAGCGGAACAGCTCGAAAAATCCACGGCCCATCAACCAAACATCTCAGAGCTCATTCAAGCCATGAAGCGTATGGAGGCTAAGTTAGCCAGCCTTAGTAGACATCCTCGATCAAGGAACAGTGATCGGGATAACACTGATCAGCGCCGCCAGCGTAATCGATCGAAGTCTAGCTCAAAGCTCTGCTTCTATCATCAGAAATATCGCAAGGCACGCAAATGCGAGAATCCAAGTGCTTGGACTCCTTCAAAACCCGGCCAGGATTCTTTAAACGACAAAAAGTGATGGATGAGGCGGCATCCATCACACCGCAATCCCACCGCCGACTCTTTCTCACGGATGTTAGGACAGGGCAGAGATACCTCGTGGATACCGGTACATCTATATCGCTAGTACCGAGACTGCGCAGTAAGCGCCGCAAGCCCACGGATTTCGACCTGTTCGCGGCCAACAACACCATTATCCACACCTATGGAGAAGACAAACGGGAACTCAACCTCGGTCTTCGGAGGCCATTCCGTTGGACTTTTGTCATCGCCGACGTGAGCCGAGCAATCCTGGGCGCCGACTTTCTCAGCCACCATCAACTTCTCATCGACATGCACAACAAAAGGCTAATCGACGGGAAGACTGGCATGTCGCGACGAGGCTGAATATCAACTCTATCAGTTCCAGCGATCGCAACGATTCCAGAAAGTTGCTTTGAGCGCCTCAACTCGTTGGACACGAGTTCTCCCTTCGGTGCTCCTAGGACTTCGTTCCGTCTTCAGAGAGGACATACAAGGAACCATAGCCGAAGCTGTATATGGACAACCTCTACGACTACCCGGAGACCTCTTGCAAGAAGACACCTTCAAGAACGAACCTATCGCCGCCTTACAACAACTGAAGGAGGACCTCAGACGACTTAGGCCCGCGGAAACAAGAGAGCGAGCCCAACAACAAACCTTCAGGCATAGGGACCTGGATACGTGTTCGCACGTTTTCCTACTAGAGGACGCGGTCAAAAAACCGCTTACTCCACCATATTCTGGTCCCCTCAAGATAATCAGGCGAAGCGATAAAACATTCACAATTGCGATGGGTGAGAAATAAAACGTTGTCCCGCTCGACCGCCTTAAACCAGCATACCTCCTCAGTGAGGACACGAAGCCTCAATCGCAAAGCGCTCCACCAGTTCCCAGCCAGCCAATGGAAGGAAAGAAAATATCAACCAACCAATCAGACGTAAGAACCAGATCCGGACGCGTAGTGAGAAAATGTGTAAGGTTCGGGGATTATGTTATGGACCCTTAATCCCTTTGATAAGACAGGTGGGGGAAGATCTATAAAAAGAGCCCTTAGGGCAGTCCACATCATTCAAAATGGGTAAAATATTTCGTCCAGTACTAAGACTTCCAACAAAAAGGCCTAGTCCACCATCGGCGGATCCAATATCGCGGAAGAGGCCGAATACATTACAACTGGATGAGGAGTTATCAATCATCTTCGGAAGAATGAGGATGACACCGGTCTCACCACTAACATCACTACCACCAACACCGGAATACGACCCGGGACCTCCAGTAGTTGTAGCGAGCTATCAGCCGACACCTCGCGCACTCCTGCCGCCTCCAGAAAAACACCGGCCTGGCGTCGGCCTGATGACACCCAAACTCTTTTTCGTTTCTTGGAGGCAGAACCCTCTGCCGAAACCAACATATTATGAGGATGTAGACAACACGAAAGGGACCCAAACGTGGAGGATCTATCCCGAAGAACATTGTATTATATAGTTGTATTTTATAATTGTATTGTATGTAAATAGTATATTGTAATATTATACTCCGTATTGTTGGGGGGAATGATGTGGCGGACCCGGAATGGTGGGAGCAGTCAGCTGAGCCGGGCGGTAGTGGGGAGCGTCGCCCCCCCCACTTCTGCCGGCCGGCTATAAATAGGCGCGCCGGCCTCACAGCAATCACTCCAACAGTTAGCAGACAGCAGCCGAAGTGACAACATCTCCGGAAGTGCTCTTGTGAAGTGAACCTGTTCGCTACTTTTTCCGTTTGCTTAGTTAGCGTCCTTGTGCTGCTGAGGTCCATGCATATCACTTGGATCTAACCTCGGCAGCCATCCTATTGGATACGGACAGCGTTGTACTGGCAAGCTATCTCCCCTCCGACAGTGACAGTAGTCGTGTGGTGCGTTCGTTGTGTGAACCCCCTCGTGAGTGTTAGTTAGCGTGTTACATCCAAATATGGCTGAAGGCGGTCCAATGGACTTCGAATCGTCCGGCCGAGAAGCGAAGAGATCCAGCGAGAAAGAATGGACCCAGGTGACCGATTGGTTCAAGCCTCGGCAGACTTCAAAGAAGGCGAAGGAATTGCCCACGGCCAATAGGTTCACGCCTATTGCCCCAACCGAGCCACCGAAACCTAGGCGACCACCACCCATCATTGTATCGCCGCCCATTTCTTTGACCTCGTTGAAGAAAATATTACTGGTAAATGGAGTCCAGAAATTTACCGTCAATTCGTCTGACCGAGAGACCAGAGTCTATCTGGAGACTGAAGACGATAGCATGAAGGTGCAGTACTGATGAGGAAGAACGACCTCGTGCAGTTTCACACCTTCGCGCCTCGAGGGACAAAAAGATCAAAAAAGTGGGTCCTATATGGATTCGACCTCGATCAAAAGGTTGAGGATATAACGGAGGAGCTTAAGGAAAGACTACCGGGCTTCAGGATGGCGAGGAGACTGACGAAGGTCATCTGCGGTCGGAGACAGAATATCGAACTCATCCAGGTCATCACTGACCACAATGTCCGGCAAGAGGACATTTCTAAGCTCCGTGCGGTGGACTACACGCAGTTTACCGTCAGCCCGTTTAGAGAAAACGGTGGACCGGTGCAATGCCGCAACTGCCTGATGTACGGCCACACAATGAAGTATTGTGGCCGAAAAGTCCAGTGCGCCTGGTGTAGTGGTGAGCACGAAACCGAGCGCTGCCCAAATACTGCCCCTATGAAATGCGTCAACTGTGAAGGGGAGCACCTCGCCTCATCAAAAGACTGTCCTAAAAGACAGGCACTTGTGAAAACCAGAAGAGAGACGAGAGTGGACCCCTCTACTGCAGCTGCCCCTTCAAGAAAGCCGAGTAGGCTAGTACAGCAGGGCACAACCTACTCCTCTCTGATTGGCGGATCCCCTCCAGCCAACAGCCAATCACAGCGAGCCTCTCGACCCCACCGCTCTGCTCATCCCCACCACTCGGCACAACCCCAGGAGCCAGCAGTACCACCGCAGCACCATCATTCCGCCGCTAGACCTCAAGAAGAGAACACCGACTTGACCAGCCAGATAAGCGGAATGATGACCATGATGGCCCAGCTGATGCGACTCGTGATGAGACTGTTGGAGAAGCAGAATCATGACTGAGCACCTGGTGATCAACATGAATATCAGAGGTCTAGCATCGAAGCTGGCCGAAGTCGAGCTCCTACTGCAGCAGCACAGACCATCAGTGGTGGCGTTGACAGACACCCTGCTTCCCGCCTCGGCTCGCCTACACTTTCAGGGGTATACTGTATACCGAGAGATGTGCACACCTGGGATCTCCGAGGGCGTCGCCATCCTGATCAGACGAGATGTTCCTTCCAGGCTCATCCCGAACCCAGTGGAAACTACTCCTGGTACTCATCTAGTCACAGTTGACGTGCGACTGAAGCATCGGTTCACGTTCGGCTGTGTCTATAAGAGACCAAGGGCTGTACTCACATCTGTGAAACTACTGCTGCAACACGCCCAGACGAAGAGTCGGTATGTCGTCCTTGGGGACTTCAATGCCCGACACTCCGCCTGGCTGTGTAGTAGTAATAATCCACTGGGTGGATCTAAGACCAGGATGTCCGTCTTCCACCCGGGGTGCACACCTTCAGGCATGCATCCCGACCTGGCTGTACCTCAACGCTGGACCTGCTCCTGACCAGAGATCTGCACACCGTAACGGACTGCCTAGCGCTCCCGTACGGACCGTCAGATCACCGGCCTGTGCTCTACATCTTTGAAGGTACGCCCGCCGCACCGCCGGCGAGCAAGTACCTCTTGCACAAGGCCGACTGGAAAGGCTATAGGTCCAGTATTGAAGAAATACTACCAACCTCTTCGGACTGAAGCCGAGGTGAATGCAGCGGTGGAAGTCATCACCACTACTATCCAGGACTCAGCCAATAGGAACATCCCCAGGTTCAGCCCGCAGCCCAACGCGATGAGGAAACCTCCACGGCACATCCTCGCTCTGATTGGCCAGAGGAACAACCTGAGGAACATCTTCCAGCGCACTCGTGACTACAGTTTGAAACCGGCCATCAATGCGATGACCCGGCAGATATGCGTGACTGGAAGACCTCATTCTGGCATTAAGAATTAAGGACTCATGACGACCATTGCCAGTTCTGGAGACTCGTCAGGACCTTCGTAACCAAGAGGAGGACTGTGCACTTGACTTCAGGAGGTGACCTGCTGACACCTGGGGAACAGGCTGAACTCTTGGCGAAGAGCTATGAAGAGAAGGATACTGATCGGCTGAAAGATGCTCCACGACTCCCAGTAGGGCCACTACCGTGCCCTAACGAGAAGCCTATCTTATCCACCTCCAACCAGCTTGAGTCGGTACTACGCCGTACTAAAGGGAACAAGGCCTCGGGATAGGATGATATCTCGTACGTGCTGATGAAGATGCTTCCCAGGAGAGGTAAATCCTTTCTGTTGAACATTTTCAACTCATGCCTACGGATCTCATACTTTCCTAAGGTCTGGAAACAGGCAATCGTAGTGCAGTTACTCAAGCCGGGAAGTAGGCTCCCGACTGTCATAGAGGACGGACCTATGCTGGAGCTCTCTTGAGGATTATCCCCACCATTACCAGTGCCATTAGAGAACAGTCATCGGCTGAACTCCTTGAAGGTAAGACGTGTTTTTCCCCCTATCCGTACATTTGTGCGTACTGGAGGGTACGGGAGTGTGTGGGTGAGTCCCGAGGGACACACGTGCGAGCTGGGATTCACGGTGGACAGAAAGAGGGAAAAATTTTTATAAGAAAATTTTTTCCTTCTGTGTTTATTTTTGATTTTTACAAATTTGTTGATTATTTTGTTAGAGTGAGTCTGGACAAGGGTTTTTAAAGTTGTTGTTTGTTATTTATAAAGTGCTGGCAGAACCCGAAATTTGGCGAGATTCGGACGAATAGGACGAAAGCTAGTTCGAAAACCCGTTTCTACGTAATTTATTACGTAAAAGAGGGTTCCTAGGATGACCACCCGAAGTAAGGAAGTGACCGAGGTCAAACTCCCGGTGGAGGAGGAAAAGGCCTCAAAACGTTGTTCCGCGGAGGAAAAAGTAGTAGAAGTGGGCCAAGAGCCAAACCAAATGGCGCCGAAGCAGAATCCCCAGAAGAGCGACCTAGGGGTCGAAAAGCAGGTAGTTGATGACGAGAGGGAGATGGAAGTTGTTCTCCTCGGAGTAGGCTCCCGACTGTCATAGAGGACGGACCTACGCTGGAGCGTTCGTAAGGATTATCCCCACCTTTTTCAGTACCATCTGTGTGCAGTCATCGGCTGGACTTCCTCAAGGTAAGAAGGTAAGAGGTGTTTTCCCCCTTATCCGTAGATTTATGCGTACTGGAGGGTAAGGGAGTGTGTGGGTGAGTCCCGAGGGACACACGTGCGAGCCGGGACTCACGGTGGACAGGAAGAAGGAATGTTTATTTTCTATAATGTTTACTTCTATGTTTATTTTTGAGTTTTAGAAAATTGTTGATTATTTTTGTTAAAGTGTGTGTGGAAAAGAATCTTTATTGGTGTTGTTTATTATTTATAACATTGTGGCAGAACCCGAAATTTGGTGAGATTCGGACCAATAGGGCGAAAGCCAACCTAAAAACCCATTTTCTACGTAATTTATTACGCAAAAGAGGGTTCCCGGTATAACCACCCGAAGGAAGGACGATATGGAGGTCCAACTCACTGTGGAGGTGGAAATGGCCTCAAAACCATTTTCTGTCGAGAAAAAAAAGGAAGAAGTGGGCCAAGAGCCCAACAAAATGGCGGCCAAAGAGAAACCCCAGAAGGGGGACCTGGAGGTCGAAAACCGTGTAGTTGAAGAAGAGAGGGGGATGGATGTTGTCCTCCTCGATGAAGATGACTCGGACGAGGTGGCCGGATCAAAGGTCAGTCCCTTCTAGAGACCAAACAGTAAGAGGAAGAGATCAATTAAGGAGACGCCACCTCTAGCCGGCGAAGAGGACGAGGAGCCGACCCTGTCGGAGAAGGCAACGAAAATTGCAGAGGGCCTCAGGGAGTACCTGAGGACCAAAACAAAAATAAATAAAGACCAGCAGGCCTTCATAAATTTGAAAATTATGGAGGTCCGCGACATGGTCGTGGAGTTGCATAATTGTCGCATGCAAGGGAGGAGTTGCCGAGATGATAAGGAGAGCGGTAAGGGAGACCCTCTCGATGGATGAGATCCATGAGACGATCTCCCGAAAGGTCTCGCAGATAATGGCCCCCATGGTCGCGCAGGCGATCGGCGACAGCATGGGGCTGGCACCTGCGCCGATGCCTCAGCGGAAATCCCAGACCCCGATATATAGGGGAAGAAACCAGCTTGACGACACGGAGGAGGAGGAGGAGGAGCCCTTCGTGGTCGTCAAGAAGAAGAAGAAAAAGAAGGTTAGGATCCACCTGGAGGACCCGGAGACTGAAGGGGAGAAGGAGGAGAAGAAGCCGGAGAAGCCGGGGAAGAGGCTGACCTTCGCCGATGTCCTAAGCCGGGTCTCAGCGGTGGTTCCCAAGGCGTCCGCCACCACACGGTGAAAGGGAAGGACCCGGCGGAGGGACAGAAATGGGATGCCGGAAAGATCTTCGAGCAGTTCCCCACCCAGGAGGAACTGAGTAAGGTCGGCGCCGAAGTCAGGATGGTGAAGGTGACTCAGGGGGGCGCCGTACTGTTCAAGACCGAGGGGCCGGAGCAGGCGAGGAAATTCCTGGAATGGGGAAAACTCGGCGAGAGAGGCCTGGAAGCCAAACTGGTCATGACCCGGAGGCCTCGAGTGGAGGTCAAGGGTGTACATTCCCACTGGGACGAGGCCATGTTAGAAAGGTACCTGTGGGGGAAGCTGCACATAGAGTGCGAAGAGAGGAAGAGGAGAGACTCGCTCCGACCTTGCTTCTCCACCACCACTAGAAGAAGTGCGACCAAGACTTGGGTCTTGGAGACACACCCAAGTATGAGGTTCGCCCTCATGAGCCTGACCGAGGCGGATGTCAGTGGAGGGTGGTGGAGCCTCACGATCAGGGACTACATTGACCCCCTTCTCTGCCTACGATGCCAGAATTATGGCCATCCCGCCAGGACCTGCACGAAGGACGTCGCGTGCAGGTGGTGCACTGAGACCGGGCACAAAGCCAATGAGTGCCCGGAGAGAAAGAGAGGGATGGCGCCCTGTTGCAGGAATTGCAAGGCAGAGAAGAGAGGAGGGAAGGAGGCCCAGCACGTGACGGGAAGCAAGGAGTGCCCCATCCACCTCAGGAACATGCAAGTGTTGGCGAAACGAACCAGATATGCCTAGGCTGCAGATCAACATGGGCCGAAGAAGAATGGTCGCGGACGAATTACGTACTCTCGCCCGTAGTGTCGACATCATGGCGATCCAGGAGCCATGGTGTCAGAACAACGTGGTCGCAGGATTGGGTATAGCGTCGAGGGTGGTCGCGGCGATAGTGATTGTTAATCCAGCCCTCGACGTGATGGAACTGAAGAACTTCACCACGGCAGATCAGGCGGCATGTCATGTGAGATGGGGGGGGGGGGGCCATCACATTCGCCCTCGCGTCCACATACATGGCGCCGAGACCGCCTAACGCCGAGGATAGCATAGCTGCGGTGGAGGCTGTCGCGCAGAGATACAGGAACGCGATAGTCTGTTCCGACACGAATTCGTGGAGCACGGCCTGGGGTTCGGTTCGCACAGACGCCAGAGGAAGAGTAGTGGAGGATAGCCTGGCGAGGTGTCAGCTCGTGGTAGTTAACGAGCCCTCTGGCCCGACATTCGTTGGAGCGAGGGGCCAGAGTTGGATAGACGTGACACTCGCCAGTACTACAATGGCGCGGCGCATTGCGGACTGGACCCTACGGTCCGACACGAGCTCCGACCACCGGGTCATTGCCTTCAGTGTGGTGCAGGAGGAAGGGGGGAATGCCCTTGAGATAGAAAAGGGCTTCGTGACCCGAACGGCGGATTGGAGGGCCTTCCCCAGTGAGCTGGAGAGCGTACTCGCTGACAGAGAGTGGGAAGAGATGGCGCCGATGGAGGTGGAGTCAGGAATTGACCACAGGATGGCAATGCTGACGGGCGCCATCACAGAAGCGGCGAGTGCATCCCTCCCCCATCGGAAGGCGAGAGCGTCCGGTCCCATGGTGGACGCCGGCCCTAACCCAACTGAAGAGGAAGTACTATAGGGCGAGGCGTAGGTACCAGGTGTGCAGAGACGACGAGTCGAGACCTGCACTCCGTGAAGAGACCAAGCGTATGTAAAGGGTGTACCGAAACGGAGTGCGTCACCAGAAGAAAAGGTCCTGGGACGAATTCATCGTTGAAGAGACGGAGAAGAACCCCTGGGGAATACCGTATAGGGTGGCACTGGGCAAGGTGAAGCCACTCACGATGATGGCTTCCCTCAGAGTGGGAGTAGCCCAGGCAACCACCCTTGAGGAAGCCGCGTCAATGTACGTAGACTTCACATACCCCAGGGATGACCCGTCCCAGGACAGCGAGGCAGACGCCATGGTGAGACGCACCACGGTATACCCGCCAGGTACCGACCTATGCCCACCATGGGACATATGGGACCTTCGTCTGGCCGTGGAGAAGCAGAGGATCGGGAGAGCTCCAGGACTGGATGGGATAGACGCTGCGGTCCTCAGGAACAGTGCCCCGTACGTAGAGGACGAACTCCTCCGGATATTCAACGAGTGCTTGGATAAGGGGTACTTTCCGAGCAAGTGGAGGGCCGCAGATTTGAGATTGCTCTACAAGGGAGGAGGGAAGGACAAGGAATCGCCTAAGGCGTATAGGCCGATATGCCTCCTCCCTGTCATCAGTAAAGTCCTGGAGCACCTGATCGCTCGACTTCGCCCGATCCTCAGCGCAGCTAGCCATCCACGGCAGTTCGGCTCGACCCGTGGCAAGGGAACCACAGACGCGCTGTTGAGAGTGCGTAGGGACGTGGAGGAGAGGGCGGAGAAGTACGTTATGTTAATCCTCTTTGACATATCCTCCGCCTTCGACAGTGTATGGTGGCCCTACGTGCTCCAGCGGCTGCAGGAATACGACACCCCCAGCAATTTGTACTCTCTCGTGAGTGGTTACCTCAGGGAAAGGAGCGTGAGGATTAGAGGTAGCTACTACGAGGCAGAGCGAAGGATCGAGAGAGGCTGTCCACAGGGCTCTGTCCTGGGTCCGGCCCTTTGGAAGCTCGTCTTCGACCAGCTGCTGGGGGAACTGGAAGAGAGAGGGTTCCTTGCCACGGCCTACGTCGACGACCTGGCGGTCATAGTGGCCGAGGATAGCAGAGCCAGGCTGAAAACGCAGGCGGAGAGGTGCGCCAGTCTCGTATCGGAATGGTGCGTGAAGAGGAAGCTGAGCATGGCAGCGGCCAAGACCCAGGCCATGCTCGTCAGAGGCTCCACAGACAGGGCACATACTATAATACTGGATATAGGCGGCCAGAGGGTGAGGATGGGTGAGGAGGTGACATGCCTCGGAGTGAGGATGAGGAGAAACTTCGACGTCACCCCTCACCTAGAGTACCTCAAGGATAGGGTGACCCTGTCTGTCAATGGTTTGTGTAGAATCGGGGGTGCGTTTTGGGGCCTCAGATACCCAGCTACAATGATCATCTACAAGGGAGTGGTCATGGGCATTCTGAGGTACGCATCCCCAGCATGGAGTCAACACCTCACGCAGCTGCAGAGGAAGAGACTGGTTACGATCCAGAGACTGGCTCTGCTTAGGGTCACGAAGATCTATAGAACGGTGTCGCACGAGGCGGTGCAGGTGCTGGCCGGAGCGATGCCTCTGGACCTCGTCCTCAAGGAGGACAGAACGAAGTATGATGTGAAGAGGCAGGGGCTCGACGCGCTTCCGGAGGGACTCCGTAACAGAATCGGCGAGACCTCCAACCAATGGAAGAAGATCTTAAGGGAGGATACCATCGAGGAATAGAACAGACGGTGGGTAGGTAGCCAGAAGGGAGCTACCTTGAGGAAGTTCTTCCCACCGTCCAAGCAAGATTGAAGGCGAGATGGGTCCTCCCCGACTACTGGGTCTCGCAGATGCTGGAGGTTTCCGGGGGAAACTGCACGCACGACCATGCTGTTTCAGGAGTCCCTGAAACAGCAGAACACGTCATTGTATCCTGCATCGCAGTAGAAGGACACCGTGCCAGGTTGTCGAGAAAGACCGGGATCTTCGCCCTCGCCGAGTCGGACTTCCCCCGTCTGATGGAGGAAGAAGTGTACCCCTTCTTCAAGGAGTTCATATACGGGTGGAAGGAGGTGGTGGGCCCTGAGCACTTCACATTGGGAAGGGCCAGACCGCCCAACGTCGGCGAGCCTGAGGATGGTTGATGGGACCTGGACGGAAGCAGTGGACCGGGAAGGCTGGACCGGCTTCCGGACGGATGCAGCCAGTGAGAGGATCCGGACGGATGCGGTGGACCAGGAGGGCTGGACCAGTATCCGGACGGATGGAGTTGAAGAAGGGATCCGGACGGATGGGGCTGACCAGGAGGGCTGGACGGCATCGGACGGATGGAGAGGATAAGGTGCAGCCCTAAAGTGCGCAACTGCGCACCGGGCTGCTCCACAGTAGCGGACAAGGTGCAGTCCTAAGGTGTGTAAACGCACACCGTGCTGCACCACAGTAGCAGGATAATTTTGTTCCCAAAAATAAATGACCCTCAGAAAAGTCTGTAAAATAAGAAAATAAAACAAATTTGTTGATTATTGGTGGCAATGGAATACGCTACCCCAGCGTAATACCCCACTGCCGCCACGACCCCGTATGACCGAAAGGTCAGGTAGGGGGAAAAGAAAAAAAAAAAAAAAAAAAAGGTTTCTTGTGGCAGCGGTGGGACTTCTGATGATATGTTCAACGTTTCCGGCCGCAAAACTCCCTCTGGCATTGCCGCAACGAAAGGGGAAAGAAAAAAAAACGGGCCCTCCGTTCCTTGTTACTCGGGTATTCGCGGTCCCGGGTTTCGGAACCAGTTAAGCTCCCGCGACTCAAAACTGATAAAAAAAAAAAAAGAAAGGGAAAGGGAGCAAGAAGTAGCACTCACGAGATCTGAATTAAGACTGATTTATTTGCCTCAGTAATCCTCTATATATATTATCTGTGTTCTGTTTACATTTAGGGATGATATTAAGTCTTAAATTGTATTCCTCCTGGCCTTAACAAAAATATATATATATATATATATATATATATATATATATATATATATATATATATAAGCAGACTGTTTCCATAATCAAAAATTTTGTAGAGATCAGTCCTCAACAGAAATATCAAATAGCAATAGACATAGGAAGGAGACCCCACCACTCCTTGGTAAACTCGATGGAGAGGAAAGACCGTCAGATGGTCGCGAAAACGATCGGAGAAGGGATTGAAGCCCTTTCTATAATTTTTTCTGATGAGAGAAAAAAAAAGTATGATTGACCAGCTACGTTTGAACAGAAGGTAAGATTTTCGGCTACATAGTGACTTAGAGAGCGGAGGAAAGAAGGAAAAAGGCCCCAGACAAGACATGGGAGATGCAGGTAATGGTCGGGCCGTCAGGTGTGGCCCCACAGAATAGCAAACATCAAGGTATGGCATCGGCACCAATGCCCCAAAGAAGTAGCCAGATCTCAATTTCCGGGGCTGAAACCTGGACACGGAGGAGAAGAGGCCCGGACGATCATGAATAGGAGAAAGAAGAAGGTAACCAAGAGCGTGAAGAAAAAGGAAGCGCCCAGGGAAGCAAGACCGAAGGGAAAAAAGGAGAAAAGATTAACATTTGCTGATGTCCTAGGACGGGTTCTATCGGTGTTTCCCAAGAGCCAGGAGACCACTACACATATTTCAGTAAAAGGAAAGGACCCGCCTGGAGGAGAAGAGTGGGACGCCAGGCTAGGATGCACCTGGGACGGAACAAGTTGAAAGACAAGAGGCTGGAGGCGAAACGGGCCATGACGAGAAGACCCCGAATCGAGGTCAAGAGTGTCCCCATTCACTGGGACGAACCTACGCTTGAAAGGTTTTGTGTGAGTCTAAATGAAGCGGACGTCAGCGGAGAATGGTTGAGCATGAGGATACGGGGCTACCTTGATCCAATGGTCTATTTCCGTTGCTATGGCCTGTGCAATAGGAGTATGGCCACTCAGCAAGGACCTGCACGAAGGACATAGCATGCAGGTGATGCATGGGGATCGGACACAAAGCGAATGAGTGTTCGGAGAGAAAGAAGGAGGTGGTCCAATGCTGAAGAAATCGTAAAATGGAGAAAAGAAAGAACTTCAGCATGTTACGGGCAGTAGGGAGGGACCGATACACATAAAGATGGTGGAAACGCTGGCGAAGAAAACCCGGTATGGATAGGCTGCAGATCCTTTAGATCAATATGGGACGAAAACGAGTGGAGATCAATAGAGGCTTCAGGGTGTCGAAACAACGTGGTCGTTGGATTGGCAGTATCGTCAAGGGTAGACACTTTGAACAGTGGTGAGAGGAGGCCCAGGGCTATAGTGATAATTAATCCTAACCTTGACGTGATGGAACTGAAGAGGTTTTGTGCCAGAACTGAGACCAGGAGGGCTGGATCACACTGACGGATGCGACCAGCAAAGATAGTGGCGCCAATGGTGGCAACTGTTATTGGAGAAGGAACAATGGCTACCATCGCTGAATACGGGGCGGAGAACTTCCCAACGTAGCAATTTGGTGTCTTCTCATAGAGCATTCAACAAAGCTGCAGTTATCTACCTCTTGCTTGTCCATAATCCTAGATTGTAAGATTGTTCAGCCCTAGTCCACATCCCACAGAATGTGAGCCCAGAGTTCACAGAAGACCGTCATTGAAGGTTAGCGCAGCGCCTAATTTCAAATTCAACAGCCAAGGGCGTTATTAGTAGTGAACTTTCAGCATTTTCATCATATTTTAGAAAGTTTTTAGAGGAAATATATCATTATTCTGAATGGCTAAGGCACAGACACTCACATTTTTCCCACAGAATAGCAGTACACAAGGAATCACTTGAAAAATTCCAAAACTGTGAAACAAAGAGATGCCCGTCTGAATAGTTATTAGCCGGCCCTAAAATAGATTCAAATATGCTCAGTAAAACTAAGTCTCAAATAAGTCTACACTTAATACTATATAGGACAGTTGTTTCAAAATTATAGACTGCCTACTAATGAACTAAGACTGGCAATTGTTCGTAATATATCAAATTATATGCAATGAAAAGTATCTTTCTAATTAGCAATATTTGCACTAGAAAATTAATAACATGATGTACTCACGTTTGAGTTGTAGGTGTGCACGGTCTGGAATCTCTCATCGCCTGCGTATGTTGCAGCGCCTACCGTGAGCAGATTATAGTCCTTCCTACGAATCCAGGAGATCTGAAAAAAATATATATTATACATACTAGGCTTAATGATGGAAAAGACAATATGGATAAATATGGTAGGCAGCGCACAGAATGAAAGGGCGGGAAGCATCTTTTAAGAATAATACATATAACACTATATATATATATATATATATATATATATATATATATATATATATATATATATATATATATATATATATATATATATATAAAATATATATATATAATGGCTAATGGTAATGACCGTATAAAGCCATAAATGACCGTAGAGCGAATAAACAATTTATATGAAATTTATAAATGTAAAGTATCAGGATTTTCGTTTCCGCAGATTCTGATATGGGACTTTTTGGCTCCTTCATATGGGATTAAAAAACGTCTAACTTTGAAAGTTGTTATTGAAGACTTTAAGTAATTTATTGACAGAATTGCATATTGCATTGCATAATATAGATCTGCACTTGATTTATTAAGGGTTGGCTGAATAAAAGGGAAGAATTATAACTGCTATGTCGCATTCGACATTTTAACAGACGTGCCTTGATCAAATTTTTTATTTGCGAAAAATCTCCGACCGTAACTTACGGTCTTTCGGACTAGCGATTATCAGATTATGTTATTTGTAATTCATATTTCAATGAAGCTTGGGTCATTTATTCTGACTGTAACCAATGGTTCTGAAGTATTTATGTAACATTTAGAATAGATTTAAATGACGAAGGATATGGTGCAATTCTACCATTAAAAAACAAAAATAACATGCTTTCCGAGACACATAATGTATGTCAGCATGGGTTAGAATAAGTTAATTATAAATTTGAACTGGGATGGCATATGACACCTGCAGAGCGTTTGAATGCTGTTGTAGCTCACCGCATCGTAAATATTTTGATATCACCAATCGCTCTCAGTGGAACCATATAAAATCATTAGAGAATCCTGCGGATTGCAACTCTAGAGGCATTCTCACATTGGAATTAACCCGCCTACATAGGGTGGCCGAACCTGCATGGATAAATGGCCCAAACCCTTTATTAAGGTGGAAGATTTACTCGAAATCAAGATAAATATGAGTGAATCATTCGTCGGAGTCAGAGCAGAAAAATCATCTCTCATCTCGTTGATGGAACGTTTTCGACCTGTCCTGAATATATGAGAAGTATTTTTTACTTCATACAATTCAAAAAATCTACTAACAGCACGAAAACGGCTCACTACTCTTGCTGAAAGAGCCCAAGATTTGGACCGGAAAGCTGCTGATTCAAAGGACCAGGCTTTCCTTTTCTTTCATTCCTACAAACAATTTATTTCGTTACTGGAACTAAGTTAGAAAGTTATCAATTTGCGGACCCCCCATTAAAGTGGAGAATTAAGTGGAAAATCAAGTCCTTGAATTAGAACGAATCTATCAAAATATTTTGTTGACGTTACTACCCCTAATCGCACAGCTTCGTCTAGATCAGACTTGATCAACATGCCCAGACTGTAGATACCCCACTTCTCACTGGGGATTCATTCTCGTTTTGAGTCGCCAATTGGAAACAATTAACCTCTTAAAGACTTGCCTCTTATCTCTCTCTGACTGCGTCTAACTACGATTTGGCTTTTAAGCTGTATAAGGAGAAGTACCGAAACCCAAGACAAACCTTGACTCATCATGCGACCAAATTTCTTAATATCGAAACAGCAAGGATGGTAATCGAGAATCCATTAGCATGCATGAATGCACATTTTAAAGCCATTGAGGTGTCGAAGGGCGTGGACCCTTATCAAGTTGTCAGTATTCCTTTCAGATTTGATAAGAGGCTTTTAGCTAAAATTTAATCAGAATTAGAAGGCTCTGCGGATTTTCCGAAAATGGATGATATTAGGAAATTTTTCAATCAGAGACTTCTCCAGAAAGAGATTACTGATTTGCTAGGCAATGTTCAGTTGTACCAGTCTATTCCGTAAGTCACAAAGTATAGGGTAAAGACAAAGGCGCTGGTGGTTCCTTCTACGATCCATGGTGCAGATTCCACTAGGGATGAGTTCTGTCCCTGCCGCTCCAAGGATGCACATAAACTGCAATCCATCCAACTTTAAGGTGCTCTGTATGTGATAGAAATCGATTTGTCAGAAATTCAAAATTATGTTTGATTTGTCTTTGTACACAATTTGCTTCCAACTGTACAAGCACCCGTACTTGTGTGTACAAATAAGTATAACACGCTATTGCATACAGCGGCTAATTCTTATTCTACCACTTTTGACACAGTCCATCGCACACCAGCTAATGTTAAAAACATAGCAGGTGTTCATTTAGAGGTGACCATGGGCCAATCTACTCTCGATTTTATAGATGTTTTAAAACGTTTTACACCCAGGCGAGAGACTACCAGGCATTCTTATTCCTTTAAAGTATACTGGCAAACATGTTGTACCAGAGCCAAATACGTCAATTAGAATGTTGCAAATAGTTCCAATGTGATCTACTAAATGGCAGCAAGCTAGAAAAATGCGTTAAGGACTCTACCACAACCGAAATAGTTGATAGAGAAAGAATGGTACAACGTCTGTACCAGTGACCGTCTGGTGTTTATCCTCTACGATTGTCAAGATTGTTGCATTTACAAAATTAAAACTCGTAAACATTAAGTCATTTAAATTCTTCTATTTTATTAAAAAAACACGCAGCAATATTATTCTAAGTTTTTTATTTCATCAGATTTGTCGGCAGGATAATATTTCATTATTATCTGGGAAATTGACACCGTTTGGTGAAAACAACTGGGGTGAATATAGTTTTTTTTTTTTTTTTTTTTCCATTCCAAAGTACTGTAATATGTTATTCATTTTGGATTGTTTTTTCTCCACAGGAAATATATACATATATGTATACACACACACACACACATGCATTCACAGGAAGGAATAAACGTTAAATGAAGGATGTCATAAAAATTAAATAATAATATTAATAAAATGAATAAGTTACGATTAAAAAACATAAAAAGAAAATCTAGACTCATTCCTTCTTTAATATAAGAAATATGGTTCAAAGACCATGCGCAAAACATTTAAACATTTTTTTCTTTTTAATCCTGAAATAGATAATTTTACAAACAAAGCCCTTATGAGATGGAAAATATCAATAGAGATAAGGGCCATTATTGCGCGTCACTTGAAGAAATTATAAACTTTTCCAAAGCGGCATAATTAACTTCAAGAATCGAACGCCGCAGTATCTTGTTAGGAAGTTTACCTGGTCTTGCTGTTTCTAACTTGCCAGTAGTCATAGTGACCCATCTCCCAACCAAATTAGAACTCAGATCCACCAATTCTGGCAATGACGCGTTATTTTTCAAGGAATAATTTATAAATTTGCTTATCATGGTGTTATTGAGAAATAAATGTTTCCGGTAGATAAAAATAAACATGTGAAATGAGGCGGATAGAGAGTGTATATATGTGTATGTATATGTGTGTGTGTGTGTGTGTATATATATATATATATATATATATATATATATATATATATATATAAATATGATAAGGAGATTGACCTTCTGGCTCCTGAGGAGTTGAAGTTGCGTGCAGCCGTGTTTTCTGAACATTTCAATCGTCTATTGTGTGAAGCTTTTTTTAGATCCATTGATGCTATTAAGGGTGCTGTCTCCTCTAACTCTCTATCCCTGCTGCTGAAATATTTCTTCCTGTTGTTCCTGACTCACCTCTAATGGCGATTCTCTTCCTCCAAGCGAGAGAACATCGTTTCTACTCTTAAACCACTAAGTAATCAAACCTAAAATTTTATTGGTTTATAAAACCGGCCTGATGTGCGCATGCTTTTCAAAGTATACATATACGTATGCCTCCTGGTAATGTAATACATATTATAAAAAAAAAGAAAGATATTTTACTGTTTATCACGGCAACAGGAGAGGGATTTAGTAATAGATAAATAGATAATTGTCATGTAATATTATGGAATGAATGGTTCATGTATGTAGGTGTATGTGCATATATATATATAGTCCTTCTATGGTAACCCCAAAGAAGGAGAGTTTATTAATTATTGTTACATATATATATATATATGCACATACACCTACATATATATATATATATATATATGTTTGAATAAAAGTCCTTAAGATGACGATGGTTTTCCATGAAACGTTAACTGGGGAGAACAAATTATAAAAATTGAAAATGATATTAGACTTTTAAATTACCCTCTATTTGTTAATTTTTTTTTTTTTTATATAACCGGCGAGATACGCCTTATGATTCATACACATAACGTATAAATAAATGAAGGTATATTAATATATTCGCAAACGTTTTTTGACGGATGGGTTGCATTTTATACCTACTGCCAGGTCTTCCTTGAGAAGTTAATTCCCTAGATCGTGAATTGGAAATGTTCTCTGTATTTGTATGTGATTTGGTGTACTGTTCTGTGTGTATTTGTGGATGATGTACTGTAGGCGATTTTCCACGAAAGGTTAACAAGGGATATAATCAAAATTGAAAATGATATTAGACGTTTAAATTACCCTTTATTTATTAATATTGTTTTTTGTTTTATATAACCGGCGAGATGTGCACAAACATTGCTCTGTCTTTGAATTACACCTCTCTTTGCGCACACCTGCCAACTTGGACCTCTATGTGTACTTCTTACTAGGTTTCTGAAGGATGAGAGGTGTGAGAACGTGCGACCCAGAGGGCAGGTATGTTCTGTAATACTGTTCCAAGGATTCGGCCACTTCAGTCTCGATTAGCTCCAACTGTTCCTAATCCTCAGGATAGGAGACGTCCAGGTGAGACAAGAACATCTCTTCCATGCGATGTGCACTGCATAGGTTATCTGAATATATCATCGTCGAGCTGTCATATAATATCGGACTCTCTAACATCATCTTTTCTTCCTCCTACTATCTTGTCTACTATCTCCACTTTGATACCATTGTAACGCGATAACGTCTTCCCTTGTAGCGAGTTCCTGACAAGGGAATCCACTTCGTTATTGTTTTCTTGCTCCCATTCGTTGTTTCTGTAAAAAGTGGTAGAAATGTTGAGTATCTCAGCTACCCTTTTCAGTTATTCTTCCTTTTCTGTGAAAACTGTATCTTGAAAAGTGTTCTCGTCTGAATGAAAGGTATTGGGGAAAGGTGGATGGTATGGCGTTGAGTATGGTATCGATGTCAAGATTCTCGTCCTCTTTCTCCTCGTGCTTGATCAAGGAGCCCTATTCCACTCCGTTGAGTACGCTGAGGGTGTAGATGGCTCCGTCGGTATTGTCGGTTTTCCCGGAACCTCCGCGGCCTTCATGGATCCAGCAATTGAGGTGGTCAAGGACACTACTGTCTATGTTGGACCATATGTCGTCGTAATGTGCCATGCTGACCATGAGGTGGTTGTTGTTGGTCTCTTTCGTAGGCTCACCGCTAATGCAACCTGTCTTCAAGTGCAACCCGAGCGCCTTCAAGTTCCCAGGGCTGCTGACGAAGTCGAATAACTCCGCCTTCTCAGTTTTAGTTCAGTCTCCATTGAGGCAAAAATAAAAATTCATATAAAAAAATTATGAAATATGGTCAAGTAATAAATATTCGACATTTATCAATCATTAAGAGTGAGAAAACATTGAGTATTTTTACACCTTCATCTAGAAGAGATCCATACAGATAAGGAAGATATATCACAGGTTTTTAATAATTGCACTTCCATACTTCTAATGCCTTTATGCATTTTGTGTTACACAGTGTACACCAGGACAGAAAGAGAGACACATAAAATATAATAAAGTGACAAAAAATATATAATGTTTTTAAAAAAAGGACTAAAAAGAAAAGTCGACAAACAAATTTCTATAGTTTAGGATAAACAAAATAAAAAAGTGTAATAATTATAGGCCTCCAAACAAAAAATAAAAAACACAATACATAGAAAACATAGATGTTTGATAATGGATAAATAATTGGAAACGTCACACAAGACGAAATAAAGACAGAAGTATGAGGGTGCAATTCTTAAAAACTTCAATAAGGAAATAAAATTAATTTTTTATATAAATAAAACTTATAATTACGGTTTGCTGGCTGCAACAGACGGTGTTCATGGGGAGGTATATAGACAGAACAATTAGATTCTCCAATTATTATTACTATATAATTAATTTAAAATAATATTATTTCAGCTACCTTTGGTAATAAATTACATTTTTCTTCCCGTTATGTTGTAATGCAGCTTTTTTTTTTTCTCCGCATGAATAATTAAACTAAAAAAAATTACTTTCTGAATAAAACTTTTATTTATTGACAATCTACCACTACCTAGGACAACAAGTAATAAGGATAAATGTGGCCATTAATACAAAAAAAAGAGAAAAAAAGAAAGAAAGAAATAAAAACAGAAAAATAATCTTAGAAAATACTTAATTAACAGGCCAGGAAAGAACTAATTACTGAGCGGAACAAATTAGTGGAAACTATAACCATTAAGGAAATCGTCAATCCGAACTATGCTCAACATGGCGACGATTATCACACCAGCCCCGGTAATCTCCATCTCAATTAATGACCTATAGAAATGACTATTACATCTCTGTTTTTAACGAAAAATTTCAGTTCTTTTTTTTTTAAATAATTATTTTTACACGAAAAATCACCATGCTTCTACCAATTATGTTCGATCAAATTCAATAATTCTTCTTATTTTTTTTTTTTTTTTTATAAATGAAAGATAAGCACTAAATAGTTATTTGAAGCTATTGCAAGGTTTATAGTACTTAATCAGAAAAGTGTCCCCAAGTGACGACCAGTTATATGGTAACATTGTCTAATAATAGGCAGTACCAAAATGCCAAGTGGGTAAGGCCGCCAAGTGGCTTCTAGGATCATTAAAAAAAATAATAAAATTCAGTAATAAATAATTGAAATAATAAAGTTCAATATTCTTCACCGCATTCCCCAACAAAAAATTGAAGTAGTTTAAGAAGCAATATAGAAACAAACAATAACAACTTCTCTGATAATAACCTGAGTGCGATAGCTGAAAAAAGCGTTACACCAAAAAACCATTAGTTTTGGGTGATTTTAAAAATCCGTCGGAACTTTTTTTTATTGGTCTTTAATGTACTTTTCTACTCCTATTAAGGCAAACAGGACGGGTTATTCCTACAGGTTACCAATCAGAGTGGGAAGGTGGAGATTCATTCCTTAAGGCCGCCACGAAATAAAGTTCATCCCACCCAGGCCGGATTCGAACTAGTGCCGCAATAGACTCGAGCTCATATATGCATATATATATATATATATATATATATATATATATATATATATATATATATATATATATATATATATAAAATATAACCCTTTATTTTATATATATATATATATATATATATATATATATATATATATATATATATATAAAATATAACCCTTTATTTTTTTTAAAGCCACTTATCAAAACTGCGATTTTAACACCATTTGAAGCTGTGAACTCGAATTATCAGAAATCCATTTTTTTTTTGTTTTGTTTTTAATATCGGTAATTACAGGGACCAATGATGTTTTAAGGAGAAAATATTCATATTTTATATTAAATTTTTATATCATTTCCTTTTCAACACTAATTATCCCTCACGCTCTTTACTGTGCGAGAACTCGGCGTGTGAGAAAAGCGAACAAGTGCGTTTGAAGCAAAATTATCGCAAATACTTAACACTTGAATGTTACGATATGCTATGATATAAAAAGATAACATATTTCAACTATTTAATTATTTGGCTCAGAACATTCACAGAAACAAAAATGAAATGTAAAAAAGGGTCCTTTTTTTTTTGGAAGGGGCGTTTAAGGCCGAAAGTCCTTTCCCCCTCTCCCGTGAATCTACTAGTAACCAGAACAATGGATTATAGGGAAATCAAACTTAGTGGAATTTTGAAAGAATTTGTGACTCTACTCCACTAACGGGCTTAACAATGGACCAACTTACATATCCAACAAATAAGAAACAACAAATTCAGATCCTACTATAGTACATGTCAAGATTCCAAAAACCAACTTGTCACTCTTGGAATATTGTACAGACTAAGCCTTATTTGAAGTTAGGGGACTTCTTCGCTCAAAAAAGAGAAATTTTTGATCAGGAGTATCTCTTCGTAACGCGAAGTGCATAAAAGTGTTTAAGCACAAAGTACAGCCAGCTATGAGGGACCCATCGCACTACCATACAATGTAAATTGCTGCTGGTCCGATCCCTCCTGAGCAGCTCAAACTCAAGATTCGAACGAAAAAGTTGTTTGGTTTCGCAACTCTATTTTGATGGATGGATTGCATTTTATACCTACTGCCAGTCCTTCCTTGAGAAGTTTGTAGCCCTAGGTCGTGTATTGGAAATATTCTTTCTATTTTTATGTGATTTGGAATACTTTTCTGTGCCTGTTAGTGGATGACGTAGTGGACTCAGAACCCCAGGGGAGCGTAAAACATCAGCAACTGCAACCATCAGCTGCCTCTTGTGGACGATTTATTTTGAATTTTCAATCCCATAAAATTAATCTAAAACAAAATTAGGTATACGAATTGTGTCAATATATATGGAAAATGTAAGCCTTATTGAATGTCAACTTATGGAATCTTTTGCAACCCAGGTGATAAAGGCAAATCTCGGCCAACGAACGACAACCAACCACTTTGCTGGTCGAGATTCGGTTAATGTTTACTGATGGCAAATCAGAGCCAACGAACCAGTTGGCATTGGTTGAGGTTCGGATTTCGGCTACGCTCACATCATGCACTCTCCCTTTGTAAGTAAGTGCATTTGTTGTCATTTATTCTTGTTATATCTTGTTCTATGGGGATAATTTTGGTTACATTAATAGAAAAATAAGAAGTAAGCATTTAGGATTAAAGTTGGTGGATATCCAGAGAATCCATTGTTTTGACCCAGTATGTGGTGGAACCGATAACTTATTTTACCGAATGTACTTTTTTCAATTGTAATATTTACTTATTTCAATTAATGTACTATCCAGTAGTAGATTAATTGAAATAAGTAATATTCTATGTCAGGCCAGCCGTCAGAGGAAGTACAGAGAGGGGAGAGGCAAAATTCCCGAAGCCCGGACCTCTGGGGGGGGGGGGAGGGGCTCGATAACATTTGCCTAAAAGAATCTATAAAGGTTTGTTAAACAAATTTATGCAAATAAAAAAAAAATCATCAAATAATATCAAAAACTTTTATCATACTCTGACAGTGTAGCCTAAATTATAAATAAGCTTGTTGTTTATAATTTTAAGATAAAAGAAAGGGTGACCTATGAAATCTAGGCTAACACCATATAGCATTTTTGTTTTCCTTTTTTCAGGAAACAGTTTCAAACAAATACTGTCCCCCTTAAAATTACGCACAAAAAAGGTCTATAGACTAAAAGCCACAATGAGTTGTGCTTGATCGTTTCTCATATATTGTGTTTGTTCGAGCTAAAGTCCTTAAGAAGGTGAGTTCCGAAATTTTTTTTTGTGATTCTACATTGAAAAATAGTCGACACATATGCAACCATTTCAACCAATAGATCCTAGGAGGAGAGAAAAAATAAAAATAATACAGACTGAAACTTAAAACTTGAAACGTTTAAAAAAATACGAGGATAATAAAAAGGAAAATAATAAATATAGTAAGATAACGAGATACAAAATGAAAAAAAATAACAACTTTAGACATAAGAAAATAGAAGTAATACAAGATAAAAGAATATAAATTTAAAATATTAAATAATGTTATTTGCAATGGTAAGAGGTGAGGAGCGAAAGGGGATTCAAACATGTAAATAAGAACAGAAATCCAGCATTAAATAAAACATAAAAGAAATTAAAAAAAAAAAAAAATACTTCTTCTGTATTCAATGATACCTGGAATGAGGATTACGTTCGAAGCTCACGTAATACCATATTTTTCGTTCAAATATGTCCAGTCCCCCACCGCTTCATTAAGCTCCCTAATGACGTTTCTGGGGTTTTAAACAACATTTTTTTAAAATAAATCATACTGCAAAATTGAACGAATTTTAAGACAACTTGGCCAATTCGTATAATTAATAAAACTAATCTATAAAACCTATTATATTATACTTAGCATTTTGAGGGGTCACAAGGAAAAACAAACAGACTTCATTTACGTCCTAGCATGCCTCATGATTTTTTTAATTTTTTTAAAAAATGTTTTTGGTTAGATCTTCGTCAACGAAATCTTCGTCGATCTTAATCAACGAAAATAATCATTCTCACTAAGCCTGACTGTAACAAGACCGAGGGCAATTTCAAACAGCTCAACTTCATTCAGTGTATATGTCTTGCACGATTACAAATTTGAACTAGTTGCAAAAGCCCTTGGTAGTTAATCAAACTTCACCAGACTGTGAAATGCCAGCCTAATATCGCAAACTTCACTACTAACTGCTTCGAATAGCACCCCAAGTCAGCATCATCCTTAAAGCATAAAATTGTGACTTGTACAAAATTTATCATATTGTTTAACAGAGAGTAAAAAAAACACTCAGATTTAATGATCAATCGGCAAATCAAACGACGCAAGTGCTCAGTAACAAGGAAACCTTTTTTAACGTTAATTTTTTTTTTTCATGTTTTCGATATTTAAGCAAATTTAAATGTCCTCTGTATTGTCATTTATGCTAAGCAACTTAATACAATAATTGCTTGATTAAGAAAACAAATATTGACCACGACCGTAAAAAAATAATAGTCATCTTATGGTGTTATGTTTTGAATTAATGGATATGTACTTACTTTTGAGTTAAGAATAAAATTGGCATACTGGTTAATAAGTATAACTTGAAGTGTATCCAATGAAAATAATATTACTGCTGGAGGAAAAAAAAAAAAAAAAAAAAAACTTCAGGATATATTCGAAAAATCAATATATCATTATATAAAATATTTTCATAGCCCTTCAGTCACGAAATTACAATCTAAAAAAACATATTTTATGAGTCATATATAAAATATATTAGTTCTCATTTCACCCAACTGATCTCTACTATTTTTCTTTTCAATTTATAACGAAGATCTATCTATTTTTTTTTTCTTTTGGTATATAGTTAATTTAGATTGGTTTAAGGTACAATATATTTTTTACAGTTAATCTCCCTCAGACAGAAACGATACTGAGCTCCGGGTCGTTGCCGAGTTCCGACTTTCATCACTAAATATCACTCTTTGCTGACATGGATTATCAGATACAAGTTGTTCGGCCTGATCGGTATACGGGATTTCGATTTATTTTATTTACTACTACTTAGTCCTATGCCGATATAGCATAATGAGCAAATTAATGACTTTGTAAAGAATAATCTGATATCGTACAATCACTGCCACCCATCTTGGGTCAATCTTACAGATCAAACGATAAGAAATTTAATAAGTTGGCTGAATATGGTTTTCGACCTGATTGTTTTTCTCAGGTTCATCCTCATTCATAGCGAGGACCAAAAGCAGCATACCTTCTTTGTGCAGATGTATACTTCGGATGAAATATTCAGACACCCAAATATAATAAAACCTTGGGAGTCCAGTCAGGATATTTCGTTCTACCGATCGACTTCGGTATCCCGACTTACCCAATGCGATCTACAGATTGCGATGGGTGAGTCCATATTGAGCCCCAAATGCCAAAAAGAGGTACTAATTCAGTCCCAACAAGCTTTCAATTCAGTCCAAATTGAGTACCTATACCTGTGAATTGGTTGTCCCGGACCCAACACGTTTTTTTAGGTATCGGGTCCGGCTTATCAGTGTTACACAGAGACCATGAAGCTTGCTGGGTTGTTTCCCACATATTGTGAGCGTTCGAGCATAAGTCACTAGGTCCAATTAGTGAATTTTCTGTGATTAATGATTTCTGCCTGGTGGAAAAACGACATACAAGGACGAAGTGCATTTTGAATGAAATTACAGTCAGATAAACCGTTTTATGACAGTCTTGTTGTCAGATGAAAATGGTTTGCTAAGTGAAGAATTGAACTGTAAAATTTTTTTACAATTTTGCTTGAACTCCCACGATATGTTTCCCCCCTCACATCATAAATATCAAGCACCAATTAAGGGTTGCATAGCACGCCAGAAGCATAGGATAAATTTGATTTAACAAAGAATAACATAAAAATTACATAAGTAAAATACAGTATTGTTTTTAACAATTTAAATCAGTCGGATGTTGTGGAGGTTGCAGCAGTTAATAAGATGTATGCAATTTGAAATTTATAGCCGAAAGATTAAGCATATGAGAGGAAATAAATATAAATGACTTCATATACTGAAATGATTATAAGAAATAATGAGAATTTAAAGTAACATGGAAAGAGCCGCCGTCAGCTGAGCCCAAAATAATACCTTGAAGTATTTCAGCAGATAATATCAGAATTATTACTTTTGTTCAATGGGCACTAGGAGCTGAGAAAAAAATAACCCATGATGAAAATGCTTTAGTTTATATCTCGTGTTTGAAAAATGATATCGACATAGATTTTCCAGCTAACATTAGCTTTTTAGAGTATATTAAAGGGAAATATAAATATTAAAAAATAATTATTTTGTACATCAAAAAAATTATTCAAAATTAATAGATCTTTGATTTTGTCGCTATTCAGGTTTAATCACATTTTTATTGAATATTTCAATTCAGTCCTAACACAAGAATGTAGGACTGATGTCAGTATAAGGGATAGTTGCCCATGAGAGTATCTTTTACTTACTTATTACACTGCACGTTAGGTAGATACGTGAAAAAAAAAAATCAAATTTTGTTTTTAAACTAATGTTTTTCTGATCATTATACTCGTAATTTTTAGTTTCTTATCAAATGAAAATGATTAGCGCATTCAGCAGTACATAAAAAAAAATCCAAAAGCTTCCTCACCCACAGAAAACTCTCTAAATCTAAAGGGAAAACCCCGACCTGGCAACACTGAAGGGTTTTACCAAAAATAGTTTGGTCGACTTCGTTAAACCATACATATATATATATATATATATATATATATATTTTTTTTTTTTTTTTTTTTTTTTTTTCGGTTGGCTCTTTGTAGACCGTGGAGATCCTTGGCCGCGCGATGTGGTATTAATACCACACCGCGATTCTCAATTTAGGTTCACGGGGTAGGGTCATCACTCCTACGCCCGTTATATATATATATATATATATATATATATATATATATATATATATATATATATATATATATATATATATATATATATTAACTTATTCTAAAATAGAATCCAGATGGTTATTGTTGCTCGTTGGTGCAGTTTGTTGAAATTGACGTATTGTGTAGTTTAGAAATTTATATAGTATGGAGACCATAATAGGCAAAAGAGCGAAAACTCTTATTATTGATGATGGAATCAAGTTTCGCTTTCACAAAATTTTGCGAGAGGATGTACAACGTTGGACGTGTCAACAAAATTCCTATAAGTGTTTTCTGAAAGTCTCATTCAGTCTGGCAATATTAAAGAGGCTGAAAGACCATAATCATTAAAAATGCGATATTAGGATTCTTGGAAGGCAAAAAGTTAGCAGCACACTTAAAAGAAAGACGGAAGATTGTTTTTCTGTTCAACTTTCCGCGTACTTACAGTGTATAACTTTCGGCGTACCTCAAGGTAGTATCCTTGGCCCCATCCTATACAGCTGATATCCCAACCCATCATAGCACCATCCTCACAACTTACGCTGATGACACATGTGTGTTATCTGTGAACAATGATGTGCCGCATCTCAAACCCTGCAGTCACACATCACAGCCATTGAAGAATAGTGCCAAAACTGGAGAATTAAAATTAATCCCAACAAATCCCATAAAATCACCTTTACCCAGCGTCGTAAACCCACTACATCCTGTCCTACAGTACCCTTTAATAATATACCATTTATCCCTGTGGAACAGATCCTCTACCTAGGTCTCCATCTTGACAAGCGTCTAACATGGAACCCTCATACAAGACTGAAACAAGAAACTGCTCGTAGATTCCAACTACTACAACACTTACTTGACAAACGCTCCAAATTACCAATTTTCTATAAAAAAAAATTCATTTACATTACCATTATCAGACCTATTTGGACATACGGGATAGAACTTTGGGGCACCACTAAACCATAAAATTCCTCCCGCATCCAATCCTTACAATCATTACAATCCTTCGAAAAATCCTTAATACTCCTTATTTCGTCACAAATAAAATTATCCATAAAGACCTCAATATCCCATTTGTTGCAGATTTAGCCCGAAATAGATAAACCTCCTTTAATTCCAAACTCCTTACCCACACCAACCCTCTTGTTCGTAGTATTTCACGCCTATGTATTCCTGATAATCCTCGGAGGCGTCTCAAAAGAAGATGGCCACGGGACCTTCTAACTTAAAATAGCCATTGAAGTGCTACCAATGGGTTGTTCCTTCACAAGTCATTATCATGTCTTATATTCTTACTTCACATTTACTTACTGTATGATTGTAATAGAGTTGTAAATTTCAATAAATAAAAAAATAAAAAATTAGTGAGGAAGAACATTCATCTTGCTCGTCGAGCTCAGTACCCAAAATTGCCTAAGATCACACAGGAAACACAAAATGCTCTGAATACGATGAACATTACAACCAACAATAAGGAAAACTTGCGATATCACCGCATTGTCGGGATCCCGCCTATGTGTGAATGCGTTCAAGTATCAAGAGCCTTTATACTTTTGATGTTTCATCATGCTCCTCGTAATAATCATTATTATCATTACAATTATTTCATTTTACCAAAGCTGCCTCAAAAATACAGTACAATCTCGATAACCCGGTAGTTGGCCATTCCGGCGCACTGAGCACCAGATGTCTTTAAGAGCGGTAGATAGTAGTTTACTATACTATACACAACTAGTGCATTGTCGTCTGCTACCGGTGACTGCAGTACGTCATATTTAACCTGTCACGAGTGATTCTTCTGTGCAATAGAAAAGTGCAGTGCGATGTCACAAAAAAGTTTCATGAACGTTATAATAGTGATTTTTAATATCCTTTACATTGCATATTACCATAATTTATTTCAATAAAATATTGTAAATATCTGGTAGTCTTTGGTAACAATGGAAAGAATATCCAATTTAAAATGCGGATCCTGGGGGATCGACTAAAAGAAATTAACATGCAGATAAATGTGATAAAAACAAAAATTATGGCTGTCGGAAGGAGGGCAAACCTGGGGGACCGTGTGATAAGACTAGATGAAAACAGAATAGAATAAATAAGCGATTTTAAGTGCCTGGGATCACCTTTGAACGAAAATGACTGGGAAATGAGGAAATAAGAGAGAGCATCAAGGCAACCGGAAGGCGTTTTAATGCCATTTAGATAGGCTTTTTATGAAGGAAAGAGATTCCCAAATCTACAAAAATAACGATTTTTAAAAATACCTTCCTGCCAATCTTGACATATTCAAGTGAGTCTTGGAGCCTAACAATTAACATAGAAGCCAAGTCCAAGCGATGGAAATGCGCTACCTCCGTAGGGTCGAAGGAAAGACAAGGAGAGACCGAGTGAGGAACATCACAATCCCATCCAACCTGGGCCTGCAGGATGCAAAGCATATAATAGAGGAATGCCAGCTAAGGTGGTTTGGGCTTGTTTCTCGAATGCTAGAAAACAGACTGGCAAGGATCACTTATGAGACACGGATGGAAGACAGAAGACCCAGAGGGCGGCCTAGGAAGACATGGGAAAGTGGAATAAAGGAGGCCTCTGACCGGAGAGGAATGGACTGGACGAGAAGAAATTTGGCACAGGATAGAGACATGTGAATCAGGCTATATAGGCGGAGGCCTCACATTACTTTACGGTAGAAGAGTGCAGACTAATAAGAAGAAGGAGATCTTTCGTAAGGTAATTTTATGAAGTTTTCACGTTAATTTGTTTTATTTTTTAAATATACATACATACATCCTGGGCGCTACAGCCACCACCTCTCTGCACCCAGCCTCACCGCATCGTGGCCAACCTGATCCATCCATCTTATCTTCGATCTTCCTTTATTTATTTTTCCAATCATAGGATATTCCAAACATTTTTGGGCATCCTATCTTCTTCCATCCTTTTCACATGACCAGTCCATCTCAGTCTTGTTGTTACCTTTGATCAATCCGGCTTTTCTTATTTCTGTTGGATTTTCCAGAGTGGTTCGTCAGCCCTACGTCCCCTATACCTTTTAAATATACCTCCACTAAATCCGGCACAATCACTCCCGATATAGGGCCGGATCAGTGAGGTCCTACTGTAAGTTGGTTGCTTCTAGAAAAATTATCCCAAGTTAAAAAAAAAAAAAAAACACAGAATTTTAAATAATTATTATAACATATTGATTTTGAAATGTCTAATCGTTCAACGTAAAACAAAAAAAAAAGGTATTACGACAGGTTACTTGTCCTGAAAATTTATAGTTGTGAATGAACTGACCAAAAAAAATGCGGTAAAATTTATAAAAAATCGAAAACTGACATTGTATTTAAATATTTGGAATAATCTATAACTATCAGTTATAAGACGCGGTGAAAAGGGGAAACAACGTTAAAACCTTATAATTTAATTCGATTGAATATAAATTGTAGCTTTACATTTAACACTGTAAATTTAAATTACTAGATGGAAAGAAAGCCTATCGTGTTTTGTTGTCGTTTAATTCAGTGTATGATAGATGTTAACAGCTGAGAGGATCGTATTGTTTCTGTGCGACTGTGTTTAGGTTTCGCCCTACTAACTTGTGAAATGCCAAAATACCAAGTATGCCTTTGTCTTTTGCACAAAGCGAACGTGTAAGTGAGTCAGTTAATTTTGTTCTTTTATAGTCAGAACATCAACGATTTTTTTTTTTTTTTTTGTTAAAATTACAATTTAAATTTATGAATATATTTTTTCGTTATCACTATGAGATGTAAATAATTATTTTAACGATAAATTTTTGTTAAACGGGTGAATATAATTTTCTTTTCTCACTCTCTTTTTTTCTTTTGAATTAGTAACCGTTTATATTGCTTCACAAGAACTGTTATTTTATTTTTTAATACTTCCATAGTTATTCTTAAGGGACTTCGTACCAGAATAAAGTTTGCTTTCTATTCTATTCTACCAAGGATCTATGGATTAATAAAAACGCACAAAATAAATCAAAACGTGAAACAGATTTTAAATAACTTAAATATGCAGGATAAAAATATAGATATAATAAGTTTAGATGTGAAATTACTGTTCATAAATGATCAGGATGATGATTGTGAAAAGCTTTTAAAACAAAATTAAAATAAAATAGTAGACCAAACCATCATAAAAGCAAAAAAAAAAATTTTTTTAGAAGATATAAATATTTGTATTAAATACAACTATTTTAAATATAATGGATAATTTTACAAGCGATTATATGGATCATTTTCAGTGAATTTAAGTGAAATCTATTTAAATGACCTGATTAATAAAGAGCTAGACAAAACAGAATCAAAATCTATACTATTTCAAAAGTGTGTGGCGGACCCGGAGTGGAGGGAGCAGTCAGCTAAGCCGGGCGGTAGTGGGGAGTTGCCCCCCACTCCTTTGATGCAATACTATAATGAAATAATTACAGAAATATCAAAACCACCAAACATCCTTAAAATGAAGCTCAGCTTCAGCAAAAGGAAAAACAATAAATAAATAAAATGTAAATAACTCTAAATATAAGTATCCAGGGGTTAGGAAAAAAGAAAAAAAACAAAAAAAAAAAAAAAAAACAGCAATCACTCCACTCCTGACCCAGGAGCGGCGCAGTGCCTTGACTGCTCTATCATTCCGCGCCGTCCATCCTTCTCTAGCTTACGGCCTTCTTAGTCGGAAGCTAATAAAAACTTGTTTACCCTACCTGGTCTACCTTTTCTTTTTACCTCTTTCATCCTTTCTGAAGGCAGTGCGGTCTTAATCGGCCAAGTCTTCAACCCGCCAGTGAGGCTCTGATAGGCTAAGGCGGGGGTTCCTATCTCGGAAACAGTGCGGTCCTAATCGGCCTTGTTTACAACTTACCGGTGAGGCTTTCTTTGATCAGCTGAGATAAGGTGCTCCTCTACTAACCGAGACAGTGAGGCTCTGATCAGCCGAGTCTCAAACACGGTCGTGAGATGCTCATCCACCGGGCCGTGGGAGCTACCTTCGGGTTGCTCATCTCCTCCCTGAGCGGATTGCACGAGCACGCATAGTACCTGGGCCCTTCTGGTTCTTGAGGAAACCAATAAACTCAGACCCAGAGTACAAGTGCATTGATTACTCATGAAATAAAAACTACCATAATGAATTATTAAAAGTGTTCAACAGACATCATAACCGTATGATATTTACGACAGAAAAATCTATTAATAATATGTTAAGGTTCCTGCATATGGATATAATCATACAAAATAACAGTAAAAAAAAATTATGATTAATCGCTTTATATTTATACGATTAATTTTCTAATGAAATGATCGGTCATAGACAATTTGGAGACGTCCTTAGTAGATGTTGATCGGCCTTACTCTCATCTACAACATTTACCATCTGGAATGGAATTGCACTTCCGATTCAAGCATTACCAATACGGACATCCACCAACGAGAATGTGTAATCGCATACCAAGAGCCGGACCAAAGGCACTAATACCCCTCTCTCGAAGTTTGTGATACAACCGCTGGTTAACATCGACTCTGATAAACCCGCGGTATTTACCTACATAGTCATTTAATTGCGCAATCATTTATGAGCTCATTTAAATGAAACATTCTCTTAATTTTGTTCATTTCAAGTATAACAATATTTACAAAAAATTTTTCAATTATATCAAGGGCGTATTATTACATCGAACGAGGATTTGCTAGAAGGTGAGTTTTGCAGAAATCATTATCTTTATTAAACATATTATTTTTATTAAATCAGCTGATTACATATGTTAGTTTGTGGAGAGGTATCAATCGAATTTAAGTAATATCAAACAAAAATATTGATGTAATTAAAAATATTTAAAATTATAATTTCCAATGATTTTTTTTTTCAATGTTCCTATTTATTTATGCTAATGAAAATAATGGTATCTTATATAACATAGACAACATCACTTCAAAACACTTCAGTTGAAGACTTCAAGTAGTGAAAACACTTTCTCCAGCGAACTTTGTACCAAGGCGATAGTTCAAATCCCGTTCTTCGGGCGTCTTGCTTTAGACAGCCTCATCAGTGAATCAGTGAATGATTATAAATATCGCAAGTTATAAATGTGTTGTAATTAATATTTTTTTATCTTTAATGTTTTGATATTGTTGTGTGTTTAATAAAGAAGTAAACTTATTGTAAATTACATGACTGTAATTGTAGAAAATGGTTAAATTTTCATATTTTAAACAGTTTAGGAATTTTGCAAGATACCGCCGCAAAGTGGTTGAAAATCCATTGTCACGTCCGATCTATGAGCCACAGAAAAATAATTTTGATATCATCATAATCAACATGAAATTTGGATCAAGATGTATACTTTCAAAAGTTTTCACCTCTAATGTAGCGGGCAAAATTTTGAGATGTCCATTCCGGAAAGAAAAACTGACATTATTCCTCACCTTTATAAACTACCTTGTTAAAAGCTATGTTGTGATTTTGTGGGAAGATGGAGGATTGAAAGTTTATTTTGGGTCAAATACCGGAAACTACATCGTATTCAGGTTATATGTATGATATCTGAATATGATAATATTTCGAGATTTTAACTCAAAATAAATGAATTTTTTGTTTTCTGTTAATTTCAACAACAAATTATTCCTTAAGGCTAAAAATGATAAATCTACTAATTTATATATTAATTAATAGATACAAACATTCACACAACAGCCGAACTCAAGACTTCTCTTCAACATATTCGAGCAGGATGATTACCGGCTAAACACATCACCCAATACTTGGGAAAGAAGATGAAACTACAATAATCTGAAAATTTTCGTCAAAAATTCCAAAGTAGTGAACGATGTGGCTGAACGAGGTGTGAAGATAATCCAAGACATTTCGCTAATGAAGAAAAAAGACAAAATTTACTCCTGTCCGTGGAAGAGAGAAGAAAGAAGACTCAGAAGTCATTTCTAAAAAAAATCCCTAACATTATTAGTAAGCAAATGTTTAATTCGACGTAAATTCTAGTTTCAATAGTTTCAAAAACTAGGCTGTTAACAAGTCTTTGTGCATAGAATAAGTTTTATTTAAATTTCAGAATAAAATCTACACATTAAAATAATTCTTCAAAATATAGGACATCATTGCCAATTACATTAGCCCATCTTTCTACCAGAAGTTGAATTTAGTTGTCCTTAGTTTTCAAGGAGGAAAACACCTCACATCCTGATTTGAAAATCATTTTGTTTTTAAAGTGCTATTCAAAAACTGTGCTATTGACCGCAAAAGACCATAGCCAAACAGTGCAATGTAAGCCCAGTAAGTAGGGTGAGGTAAGGTGCTAACACTCGCCATTTCTGAGATTCTTTCTTTGATTAAGAGTGACGATGGGCAGGAGCATTGTCATGCTGAAATACCACATTAATATGATTGATCAAAGCAGGGAACGCCTCTTTTATGCTCTTTCAAGTTGTTCACAGTAAAGCTAAACGTTATTTTAATGTAATTTAAATTAATGCAGCAGACAGACGAAAAAAAATAGGACATATTTGTTATATGAGATAAGAATTCAAAAAATTAGCTAATGTTAATAATGACTATTTAAGATTCGAAAATGTGCAGCTACAGTTCAAGAAACAATATCACTCAACTTTGATATTCTCATTGGCTCAGCTGGATACCTCCTCAGTGCTCTATTAGCGGGTAAGATTATTTAATCATTATTTAGCTACCCTAATATGATTAGCGGGTAAGATTATTTAACTACCCTAATATGATTCTAGAATTTAATTAAGTTTTCGATATTTATTGGAATTAATAATTATTAATCTGGAACCAGATCAAAGTGCAAAACATCCTCACAATTCCACCAAACACGAAGCATTACCTCGAAGGCTGCTGTTCCCAGAATTGAACCGCCTGAGTGAACGATGGGCAGGATCATAGTCCTGCTGAAACACCACCTTAATATGATTGGCCAAAGCAGGGAACGCCTCTTTTATGCTCCTTTAAGTTGTTCACGGTAAAGCTAAACCTTATTTTAATGTAATTTAAATTAATGCAGACGACAGACGAAAAAAATAGGACATATTTGTTATTTGAGATAAGAATTCAAAAAATTAGCTAATGTTAATAATCACTATTTCAGATTCGTAAATGTGCAGCTACAGTTCAAGAAACAAGATCACTCAACTTTGATGTTCTCATTGGATCAGCTGGATACCTCCTCAGTGCTTTATTAGCGGGTAAGATTATTTAATCATCATTTAGCTACCCTAATATGATTAGCGGTAATTTAAATTAATACAGCAGACAGACGAGAAAAAAATAGGACATATTTGTTATTTGAGATAAGAATTCAAAAAATTAGCTAATGTTAATAATCACTATTTCAGATTCGTAAATGTGCAGCTACAGTTCAAGAAACAAGATCACTCAACTTTGATGTTCTCATTGGATCAGCTGGATACCTCCTCAGTGCTTTATTAGCGGGTAAGATTATTTAATCATCATTTAGCTACCCTAATATGATTAGCGGTAATTTAAATTAATACAGCAGACAGACGAGAAAAAAATAGGACATATTTGTTATTTGAGATAAGAATTCAAAAAATTAGCTAATGTTAATAATCACTATTTCAGATTCGTAAATGTGCAGCTACAGTTCAAGAAACAAGATCACTCAACTTTGATGTTCTCATTGGATCAGCTGGATACCTCCTCAGTGCTTTATTAGCGGGTAAGATTATTTAATCATCATTTAGCTACCCTAATATGATTAGCGGTAATTTAAATTAATACAGCAGACAGACGAGAAAAAAATAGGACATATTTGTTATTTGAGATAAGAATTCAAAAAATTAGCTAATGTTAATAATCACTATTTCAGATTCGTAAATGTGCAGCTACAGTTCAAGAAACAAGATCACTCAACTTTGATGTTCTCATTGGATCAGCTGGATACCTCCTCAGTGCTTTATTAGCGGGTAAGATTATTTAATCATCATTTAGCTACCCTAATATGATTAGCGGTAATTTAAATTAATACAGCAGACAGACGAGAAAAAAATAGGACATATTTGTTATTTGAGATAAGAATTCAAAAAATTAGCTAATGTTAATAATCACTATTTCAGATTCGTAAATGTGCAGCTACAGTTCAAGAAACAAGATCACTCAACTTTGATGTTCTCATTGGATCAGCTGGATACCTCCTCAGTGCTTTATTAGCGGGTAAGATTATTTAATCATCATTTAGCTACCCTAATATGATTAGCGGTAATTTAAATTAATACAGCAGACAGACGAGAAAAAAATAGGACATATTTGTTATTTGAGATAAGAATTCAAAAAATTAGCTAATGTTAATAATCACTATTTCAGATTCGTAAATGTGCAGCTATAGTTCAAGAAACAAGATCACTCAACTTTGATGTTCTCATTGGATCAGCTGGATACCTCCTCAGTTCTTTATAAGCGGGTAAGATTATTTAATCATTATTTAACTACCCTAATATGATTAGCGGGAAAGATTATTTAATCATTATTCAACTACCCTAATATGATTCTAGAATTTATTTAAGTTTTCGTTATTTATTGGATTTAATGCAAAAAGACAGAATTATCCTAAAAGTACGTCAGTAGGCCTGCCATCTGGAACCAGATCAAAGTACAAAACATCCTCACAATTCCACCAAATACGAAGCATTACCTTGAAGGCTGCTGTTCCCAGAATTGAACCGCCGGAGTGAACGATGGGCAGGATCATAGTCTTGCTGAAACACCACTTTAATATGATTGGCCAAAGCAGGGAACGCCTCTTTTATGCTCCTTTAAGTTGTTCACGGTAAAGCTAAACCTTATTTTAATGTAATTTAAATTAATGCAGACGACAGACGAAAAAAATAGGACATATTTGTTATTTGAGATAAGAATTCAAAAAATTAGCTAATGTTAATAATCACTATTTCAGATTCGTAAATGTGCAGCTACAGTTCAAGAAACAAGATCACTCAACTTTGATGTTCTTATTGGCTCAGCTGGATACCTCCTCAGTGCTTTATTTGCGGGTAAGATTATTTAATCATTATTTAATGACCCCAATATGATTAGCGGGTAAGATAATTTAATCATTATTCAACTACCCTAATATGATTCTAGGATTTAATTAAATTTTCGTTATTTATTGGATTTAATGCAAAAAGACAGAATTATCCTAAAAGTACGTCAGTAGGCCTGCCATCTGGAACCAGATCAAAGTACAAAACATCCTCACAATTCCACCAAATACGAAGCATTACCTTGAAGGCTGCTGTTCCGAGAATTGAACCGCCGGAGTGAACGATGGGCAGGATCATAGTCTTGCTGAAACACCACTTTAATATGATTGGCCAAAGCAGGGAACGCCTCTTTTATGCTCTTTCAAGTTGTTCACAGTAAAGCTAAATGTAATTTTAATGTAATTTAAATTAATACAGCAGACAGACGAGAAAAAAATATTACATATTTGTTATTTGAGATAAGAATTCAAAAAATTAGCTAATGTTAATAATCACTATTTCAGATTCGTAAATGTGCAGCTACAGTTCAAGAAACAAGATCACTCAACTTTGATGTTCTCATTGGATCAGCTGGATACCTCCTCAGTGCTTTATTAGCGGGTAAGATTATTTAATCATTATATAATGACCCTAATATGATTAGCGGAAATTTAAATTAATACAGCAGACAGACGAGAAAAAAATAGGACATATTTGTTATTTGAGATAAGAATTCAAAAAATTAGCTAATGTTAATAATCACTATTTCAGATTTGTAAATGTGCAGCTACAGTTCAAGAAACAAGATCACTCAACTTTGATGTTCTCATTGGATCAACTGGATACCTCCTCAGTGCTTTATTAGCGGGTAAGATTATTTAATCATTATATAATGACCCTAATATGATTAGCGGAAATTTAAATTAATACAGCAGACAGACGAGAAAAAAATAGGACATATTTGTTATTTGAGATAAGAATTCAAAAAATTAGCTAATGTTAATAATCACTATTTCAGATTCGTAAATGTGCAGCTACAGTTCAAGAAACAAGATCACTCAACTTTGATGTTCTCATTGGATCAGCTGGATACCTCCTCAGTGCTTTATTAGCGGGTAAGATTATTTAATCATTATATAATGACCCTAATATGATTAGCGGAAATTTAAATTAATACAGCAGACAGACGAGAAAAAAATAGGACATATTTGTTATTTGAGATAAGAATTCAAAAAATTAGCTAATGTTAATAATCACTATTTCAGATTCGTAAATGTGCAGCTACAGTTCAAGAAACAAGATCACTCAACTTTGATGTTCTCATTGGATCAGCTGGATACCTCCTCAGTGCTTTATTAGCGGGTAAGATTATTTAATCATTATATAATGACCCTAATATGATTAGCGGAAATTTAAATTAATACAGCAGACAGACGAGAAAAAAATAGGACATATTTGTTATTTGAGATAAGAATTCAAAAAATTAGCTAATGTTAATAATCACTATTTCAGATTCGTAAATGTGCAGCTACAGTTCAAGAAACAAGATCACTCAACTTTGATGTTCTCATTGGATCAGCTGGATACCTCCTCAGTGCTTTATTAGCGGGTAAGATTATTTAATCATTATATAATGACCCTAATATGATTAGCGGAAATTTAAATTAATACAGCAGACAGACGAGAAAAAAATAGGACATATTTGTTATTTGAGATAAGAATTCAAAAAATTAGCTAATGTTAATAATCACTATTTCAGATTCGTAAATGTGCAGCTACAGTTCAAGAAACAAGATCACTCAACTTTGATGTTCTCATTGGATCAGCTGGATACCTCCTCAGTGCTTTATTAGCGGGTAAGATTATCTAATCATTATATAATGACCCTAATATGATTAGCGGAAATTTAAATTAATACAGCAGACAGACGAGAAAAAAATAGGACATATTTGTTATTTGAGATAAGAATTCAAAAAATTAGCTAATGTTAATAATCACTATTTCAGATTCGTAAATGTGCAGCTACAGTTCAAGAAACAAGATCACTCAACTTTGATGTTCTCATTGGATCAGCTGGATACCTCCTCAGTGCTTTATTAGCGGGTAAGATTATTTAATCATTATATAATGACCCTAATATGATTAGCGGAAATTTAAATTAATACAGCAGACAGACGAGAAAAAAATAGGACATATTTGTTATTTGAGATAAGAATTCAAAAAATTAGCTAATGTTAATAATCACTATTTCAGATTCGTAAATGTGCAGCTACAGTTCAAGAAACAAGATCACTCAACTTTGATGTTCTCATTGGATCAGCTGGATACCTCCTCAGTGCTTTATTAGCGGGTTAGATTATTTAATCATTATTTAATGACCCTAATATGATTAGAGGGTAAGATAATTTAATCATTATTCAACTACCCTAATATGATTCTAGAATTTAATTAAGTTTTCGATATTTATTGGAATTAATGCAAAAAGACAGAATTATCCTAAAAGTACGTCAGGAGGCCTGCCATCTGGAACCAGATCAATGTGCAAAACATCCTCACAATTCCACCAAATACAAAGCAGTACCTTGACGGCTGCTATTCCCAGAATCGAACCGCCTGAACCAAAACGCTACTGTATTACGATGTACAACATTTTCACCTTCCACCGCACAAATTTCCTTAGCAGCTAAAGACCTAAAGACGAATGACAATTTTTTCTTCCAGCATTATCACTGAAATTTATAAAATGGGATAAAAGGTAGAGACAGTTGGTATGAATAATTAAATTAAGGATGGGTCAAATACCGGATACTCCATCGTATTTAGGTTATATGTATGATATCTGAATAGGATAATATTTCGAGATTTTAACTCAAAATAAATGAATTTTTTGTTTTCTGTTTTTTTCAACAACTAACTATTCCTTAAGGCTAAAAATGATAAATCTACGAATTTATATATTAATTAATAGATACATACATTCACACAAACATACACGAATAATATATAAACACACACATGGAATCTGATGAAATTGATACACCATTTTTACACTGGTGTATAATAATGGTGTATGAAGGAAATTACGTTTCCGTTACAATTTCCTTAGAATTTGATAGAATTGATATGGGACCATCTAGGTACCCACATGCACAATCCCTAAAAATTTCATCAAAATCAGATTGACAGTAATAGGTATTAGCCCATCATACGAATTTGACAGCTTCGGTAGCGAGGAAGAAATAAATAAAATAACAACAGTAATTTCATTTTCAAAATCAAATTCTGCCTACATTCGTAGTCGGACGCAGCTTAATCTTTTCTAATATTTTACCAGGAGTCTTGTTTTAATTTTAAAAAAATAGATTTTAGACCTGCGGTCGGCTGCGTTCGTAAGATATATACTAACGATGTTTTTTTTTTTTGGTTTAATTTGGAACTTCTTCGAGATATTATTATTAACTTAAAATAATTTAAAAATTGTGATTTTTCTCTCTCATTATATTGTCTGGTATAGCTATTGTTTATTACAAAGGAAAATCGCACCACGAAAATAAAATGTGTGGCTATAATAATTATAATGTCGAAAATTATTTTCTTAAAAACCAAACATTATTCAATGGTTGAATATGCAGGCTTGTAACAAGTGTAAAAATTAAAATATTTGCGATTAAATTGGTGAAATATTCTAGATAACTAATCTATTTATTAATGTTGAAAAAAAAAATATTTTTCTGATACCTTGAAAAAATATGTTTTTTCCGCCTTTCAACCACAACCATTGAGATCCATCGGCGTTCCAACCATCGACTCCATACTGGTCCCACAGTAATCCTCAGCCATTATCCTGAGGATGGGAGTACCAAGAACCTCCAAGGCAGTTAGCACCACCACCCCATTGGTTACCACCACTCCATGTGTTCACATCTGTGCTTCGTCCACCACGCGAGCCTCTTTCAGCTCCACCGCACCACTCTAACCTCTTAGAGTGCCACAGCCACCTTCACTGTGACACTCTTGCCACCAGTCGAATGTTCTTTCCTCGCAAATCTTTGTCAACTGGATCATAGTCAATAAATTCAATGAAGGCATATTTCCAAAGTAAGTCCTCGATTCTGCTTCAGTTTGTTCTTTCAACCCACCAACACATATTTTTTTTAACATTCAACTTGGCATTTGTTTCCACTCCACTTTCATCTCGAGGAACTGCTATTTTGGAATCAACTTCCCTCCTATCAATTCCAACAAGATTTATTGAAGAATTGGTAGTAATGGATAATGTTAAATTAATATATATATATATATATATATATATATATATATATATATATATATATATGTTCATAGAGGAAAAAAAATACACCTTTGAAAATTGGGGTAAAAAAAAGAAGAAAAAAAGGGACTGATGGCTATCTAGTTTACACAATTTTCCGGTGAATGATTTTTTCTTAACGGTCTGAAACTGAAGCAAATAATAAAGTTGAGTTTTTCAAATAATAAAGTTCATTTCAGCATACTCCATTCGTAGATGATATAATAATAGTTTTTTTGAAGCGGTGTAAATACGACGCCTAGGTAAGATAAAATGGTCAGGATAAGAATTATGTAACGCAGTTTCAAGAAGGGACTACTGCTTTAAAAATTATTTCATTACTTCATTACTTTTGACCAATTTTTTGAGATGTGAATTGATGTATAGAAGATCGAAAATATATAAGATATATATGTATATATATATATATATATATATATATATATATATATATATATATATATATATATATATATATATATATATATATATATATAAGAGCCGCGAAAAAGTTTATTTTATTTTTACTTTATTTTTGTTTAAGTTATTAACATATCGTCGTTCCAATGCTAAGTTAACGAATGTGAAAATAACTACTTTTCAGGAGAGCAAAAAAACTGTTGCATTCTTCTGTTTATCAGTGCCGATCTTAATATCAGTAAAATATCTCAAATCTCTGATCGCTTGGGACTTTCATTAAATCAACGAACTGGGTAGGTCGCTTCAATTGCTGTTGAAGGGGGAGGGTCTCTTGAGCAATTCAATATTAGCCGGGATACGGTGAGACGCATATGTGATAAAAAACGAACAGAAAATGCCATTTTGATGAAGAGGAATTTCATTCCACCTCAGCACCACGTGCTGCATTGGGATAGTAAATTGATGAAAAATCAGGACAACGACTTTGAGGCAAGACTGGCTGTCTTGATATCTGGACTGCCGAATTACAATGAAGGAAAACTTCTTGGAGTACCTCATTTACCAAATTCAACGGGTGAATCACTGGCAAATCACGCGTTTCTGCACATTAAAAAATGGGACCTCATGGGAAACATCGTTGGTCTCTGTTTCGACACCACAGCTTCTAACAGTGGGTGGAATAGCGGAACTTGTGTGGAAAAATTGCTCAATCGCAAATTGTTTTTCCTGGCTTGCAGACGTCATATATTTGAGCTGATTGAAGGCGCTATGTGGAAGTGGATTTCTGACTCATCAATAAGTCCTGACAATTTGGAATTTAAGGAGTTTCATGAAAACTGGAAGATGGTTTCGAACCAACTTAAAGAATTCGAGATTCTGGAAATTAAGGACAGAAAGCGGAAGGCCCTAAAAGATAACGCCGTATCATTCTTGAAATAAGCCCTTAACCAAAAAACAGAACTTCTGTCATGAGGAGATTATCGCGAATGCGCAGAAGTACTTTAGACCATCTAGGGTGAAATACCCCCAAGAGGAATTCATTGGCTGAGACGAGGAGGTTTCCACAAAGCTAGGTGGGTGTCTACGATCATATACGGTGGAAAGAAGTTTGCGTTCTGTACAATGCAATACGACCAGCAGAAAATCAAACACTGGAACGGGTATGTGTTTTCAACGCATTAACTTTTATAAAAAACTGGTTGAACGCTTCAAAAGCTGCAGATGCTCCAGCCAACGACTTGAAACTAACGGACGCTATCGGACGGTGTCCCAATTTTCTCTACTTTAAACAAGAGTACCAAATTATTTCATCTCATTGCGCCGAACTCAAGACTTGTCTTCAACATATTCTAGCAGGATGATTACCGGCTAAACAGATCACCCAATACTTGGGGAAGAAGATGAAACTACAATAATCTGAAAATTTTCGTCAAAAATTCCAAAGTAGTGAACGACGTGGCTGAACGAGGTGTGAAGATAATCCAAGACATTTCGCTAATGAAGAAAAAAGACAAAATTTACTCCTGTCCGTGGAAGAGAGCAGAAAGAAGACTCAGAAGTCATTTCTAAAAAAAATCCCTAACATTATTAGTAAGCAAACGTTTAATTCGATGTAAATTAAAGTCTAAATGTAAATTAAAGTCGATGTAAATTAAAGTCTTACGAAATTAAAGACAAGATCCAAATCCTTGGTCTACCAGGGACATGGGACTCTGTTTAACAGGATTGATCATGATGAGGTGTTGGCAATGCACTCTGACATTCAAGTACAAAGCTATAGGGAGGGATACTATAGTACTAAGATCAGCAGAACTGACTCCCATGTACCATGCAACGGAGTAAACTGTTATATAGACGGATCTCTGACGGTACAAGGTTCAGGGGCGGGTATTTGGAGGATGGATAAGCCTAGAGAGGGAATATTCATATCCTTAGGTAGGCATACCTCTGTCTTTCAGGCAGAGGTATTAGCAATCAATGTCTGTGCCCGTTCCTTATTGAGGAAGGCGTTAGAAACAGACTAATTACAATCCACACAGATAGCCAAGCTGCTATCGGGGCTTTAAGTGGTTATGCGACCCGGTCAAAGTTGGTGGAAGAATGCAAAGTTAATCTTAACAAATTGTCTGAAACCAACAGGGTAAGGGTTGAATGGGTCCCTCGGGAATTCTGGGAAATGAAAAGGCTGATCACCTTGCAAGGAGAGGCTCTGAGATGAAACCTTGTACACCAGAGCCCATATGTGGCATAAACCTTAGCTAAGCCAAAAGGAGTATTAGAGTGGCTTTAGGCAATAAAGTTAAGAACTACTGGGAAAATATTAGGAAACAGATACAGTCCAAACTGCTTTTAGATGGACCCTGCCCCAAAAGAAGTGAGATCCTTCTGTTTATGGATAGGTATAACATTAGGAGAGTGACGGGACTATATACAGGTCACTGTCAACTGAATAAGCACCTCCACAACATGGGACTAACTGAGTCACTGACATGTAGACTATGTGGGATGGAGAACGAAACGGCTTTCCACATAATCTGTTGATGCGATGCTTTGACAAGGGTGCGGTACCTCCACTTTGGTTGTGACCGAATCACTGACCCTAAGCTCTGCGAGATGATGGACCCGATGAGTCTACTCAGATTTGCAAAGGATACTGTTTTAAACGCCTGTTTTAAACGGTTTAGGCCAGCGCACAATAGGCCTTAATAGGCCGCGGTGCATATATGCTAGGAAAAAAAAAAACAACGAAATATGCATTGTTTACATCAGTGTTGAATAAGGATTCAAATGGAGACTTTAATGTAAGTTTTAATGAATTAATTCACAAGACTTTTGTAATAACCTAGTAGAACGCTTTTTTTTACTAAATACGTCAAAGACGGTTATGAGTAATTAAATTTTTATTTCATTCTTTTTATTTCACACTTTAAAAACCAGACGACTATTTTTCAGAAAATCGCAGAATATATGGGGAAAATATCTATTTGAAGTCAAAAGGAACCAGAAAACCAGCAAGGAGCAAGAGCTTTCGAAAAAAAGTTTTGTTTTTGCGCCACTCTGTTTATTGGAGTCCTATCATTTTCATTAAAATTGTATTACTTATTCTATTACATATGTCCTTAAGTTTAATAAAATAAATTATTCAGACATATGCAGTATTCAAATGGCTAGGGAAATAGGTCAGGAATGAAAAATCAAACTTTGAAAACACACAAAAAAAAAAACACTACTAAAAGCGTGATGTTCAAATATTCATAGGAGGACCAAAAAAAAATCCGAGTGGACACAGTCCAATCAAACATTGACAAACCCAACTGATAACTGAATATTGTCAATCCGTCGTGGGGCGGAGGGGGGGGGGAGAGGAGAACGATAAGACTGATTCAAACAGTGGTCGCGTGTCAAATGAATCTTTACCCGATAACTCCAAACCAATAGAGATCATAAACATGCACTACAATCGAGATAAAAATTACTAAGTTGCTCGAAAATATATACTGAATTATAATCTAATATTGAGATTGCATACTACGTTTATAAAAAACAAAACAATAAATACGATGTATAAATCTTTCATAAAGATTTCGAATAATTTTTTTTTTGTAATAAGAAAACTTTAAAAAGTTAAAAAATTACAACTAAAAAATAATTGTTGTAGTGTGAAATAATTTTAGAAAAGCTAAAATTTGTAACTTGGGGTGATTAGACAGTTCATATGAAATGGATTTGTCATTGCTGCAATTATATTCACCAACTTTGTGTTTCTTCAATAATTATTTGTAACCCATTTTCATTTATGATTATTTTTTTATTATTATTTGACATTTTGTTCATTCATATCACTCAGTGGCAAATTCTTTAGATACCTCACGCCAGTTGATTCATTCTTCTGTGTCGTCTTTTTGTTCGTTTACCGGTACTGGTATTGGTTGGGGGGGAATTAGTCCAGAAAATGGACAGTAGGGTCCTTTTTGCCAACCCTTGACGGCTACCTTTGGGTTACCGCCACGTAGAGTATTCTGAGTCAGTTATTGTTTATTCGGGATCACCGCAAAATAAATATTAACTAACCATGGTGGGATGTGTGGGTTCAAATCCCACCATCGTTCTGGACCGAGCGAATCGGAAATGGTGAATCGGGACGCCCAGAGGAGAGAACGGCAAAAAAAAATCATAAGTTTTTTACCCGGTATTATTTTTAGTGTTTTCTGTTTTATTTATTATTGGCATTGAGTGAGTGCTCAACAGGAGGCGATTTGACCGAAAATAGTTATAAGACAGTAGAAGTGCGGTTAAGTGAAACCCGCGCTCGAAGAGTGCAGTTTAAAAATCTTTTGTTTGAAAACCACAATTTACGTAAGTTATAACGCAATTGGAGGATCACGAAAGTCCAGACAAGGGACTGAAAAATCTGGCGGGTTCAGACATGGCACAAGAAGAGGAGCCTCCAAAACCACAAAAGGTGGGAAAAATGGCCGCTAATATGGAGCCGCAATGCAAAATGACAGCGGTAAAACCAACTAATTCTTACGCTGACACGGGGAGGATTTGCACGTCGACCGACGGGGAATCCTATAAGAAAGAGATGTCGGGGGCCGAGGAAAATCTGGGTCCCTCTCAAAACCCAAGAAGGCCCAAAAGGGCTAGGAACGAGGCCCATCGATCACGAGAGGAACAGGACAAGCCTTCGCCCAAGGTATACAAGGCAGTGGAGGGCATCAGGAGTACCTTCGCAGAAGGACAAAGTGCAGCCAAGAGCAGCAGGCTTACCTGAATGGGAAGGTCTCGGAGATGAGAGACCTAATCCTGGCCCTCGAAGAAAAGTGGAAAGGTGTTCCACAATTGGTGAACCACGTGATTAGAGAAGTTACCTAGCCACGGATTACCTCCACGAGGTGATAGTCCTGAAGGTCTCGGCGGTCGTTGCCCCGGTGGTGGTCAACTCGATCACCGTAGCCGTCGGAGCTACGAACGACGAGGAAGGAGATGAAGAAGTGGGTCTCCCCAACAGTGAATAGGATCGACAGGATGATCGAAACCCTAAAGTTGTCGAAGGAGGAGACCCAGATACTAAAGCAGACAGCCAGACCCGGGTAGAAGAGAGGAGGATAAAGGGAAGAGCCCTGGACGCGTGGCTGGGCCATCAAGGAAGCAAGTGGTACAGGCTCCTAGGTCCCAGACAGGAGAAACTGAAAAGGTCAAACGCCTGACTGTGGTCACGGAAAACGAAGCGATGGGGCCGTGGATAGAGGCCAGAAAGAAGAAAAGTCCGAAAGCTAGGAAGGATCGAAGGACGAAGAGGAGAAGATGGCTTGGTTCCCAAATCCCAGGAGGAGATAGTTATCTATATCATGATGAAGGGGAAGAGTACCGACGGTTACTGATCCCCCAGTAAGATTTACGAGCAGTTACCGTCAAAGGAGGACCTCGACGGCCAGAGCAAAAATCAATTAAGTAACCAGGTCTGGTGCAGTCCTGGTAAGGCCGGAAGGGGCCGAACAGGCAACGAAAATTTGCTAATATGCTCCATATTACTGGGATAAGATGGCGGAAAAGGGGCTCGAGGTGAGCCATGCCAAGACGAGGTGGCTCCGAATAGAGGTGAGGAGGGTCCCCAAACACTGGGAAGAAGGGACCTTGAAGGGATACCTGTGGGGGAAGATTCCACAGGTAAAGTGTGAGGAGCAGGAAAGGAGGTGATGGATGAGGTCCTGCTTCCCCACCCCTGCGAGAACGGGACTCATGAGGAATTGGGTGATGTCAACCATCCATTAGATCTGCATTAATGGGATTGTCGGAGATTGATAACAGCGAAGGATGGTGGAGCCTCTCCATGAGAGACTACCTCGACCCCCCCGCTCTGCCAAAAATATAAAAAGATTATGGCCATCCGGCGAAGATCTGCAGCAAGGAGATATAAGTTAAGTGCAGGAGGAAGGCGAGAACGCCCTAGAAGTGGAAAAGGGCTTCGTGATCCGATCGGTGGAGAGTGGGAGGGGATGGCGCCGATAGAAGTGCAGTCAGGGAATGACCACAGAGTGGCAATGCGACGGGCGCCATTACTGAAGCGGCAAGTATATCACTCCGATGCCGAAGGGCGAGAGTAAGTCCAGTCTCATGGTGGACGCCGGCCATAACGCTACCGAAGAGGGAGTATTGTACGACCAGGCGTAGATACCAGGAGTGCAGAGACGATAAGAGGAGAACTGCATTCCGTAGTGTGAAACCAAGCGTAGGGTATAGGGTATACCGAATCGGCGTGCGTAAGCGAAGTAGACGCCATGGTGAGACGCACCACGGAATAATCGCCAGGTACCGACATATGCCCATGGGACATTGGAGTGGAGAAGCAGAGGATCGGGAGAGCTCCAGGACTGGACGGAATAGACACTGCGGTCCTCAGGAACAGTGCCCCCTATATCGAAGAGGAGCTCCTCCAGATCTTCAATGATTGCTTTGAGAGGGGCACTTTTCAAGCAAGCGGAGATTTGAGACTGCTCTATAAGGGAGGAGGGAAAGACAAGGAATCGCCTAAGGCGAGGAAAATATGCCTCCTCTTAGTCGTGTCAGCAAAGTCCTGGAGCATATGATTGTTACAAACCTGCGCCCGATCCTCAACGCAGCTAGTCACCCATGGAAATTCGACTCGACCCGAAGCAATGAAACTACAGATGCACTTCTGAAAGTGCGTAGGGACGTGGAAGATAAGGCGGAGAAGTACGAGATGTCGGTACTCTTCGACATATTCTCCGCCTTTGCCAGTTTGTTGTGGCCATACGTCCTCCAGCGGCTGCAGGAGTTCGACACCGCCAGCAACTTGTATTCCCTCGTTAGTAGTTACCTCAGTAACAGGAGCCTGAAGATCAGGGGTGCCTACTACGAGGTCGAGAGGAAAATAGAAAGAGATTGCCCGCAGGGCTGAGTCCAAGGCCCGGCTCTGTGGTAGCTGGTCTTTGACCAGTTGGTGAGGGAAGGAGAAGAAAGAGGGTTCCTTGCTACGGTTTACGTCGGCGATCTGGCGGTCAGAGGATGGCAGAGCCAGATTGATAGCGCATGTAGAGAGGTGCACCGAGTGCGAAGTCTCGTATCAGACTGGTGCGTGAGGATCAGGGGTACCTACTACGAGGTCGAGAGGAAAATAGAAAAAGATTTCCCGCAAGGCTGTCCTGGGCCCGGCCCTGTGGAAACTGGTCTTTGACCAGTTGGTGGGGGAAGGAGAAGAAAGAGGATAGCAGAGCCAGATTGATAGCGCAGGTAGAGAGGTGCACAGAGTGCGCAGTCTCGTATCAGACTGGTGCGTGAGGAAGAAGCTGAGCATGGCCCCAGCCAATACCCAGGCCATGCTCGTAAGCGGCTTCACGGACAAGGCCCACCCTATCATACTAAACATGGAAGTACAGAGAGTAAGGATAGGTGAGGAGGTGACATACCTAGGAGTGAAGATGAAGAGAAAATTTGATCTCACTCCTCACCTAGAGTACCTGAGAGATAAGGTGACCCTGTCTATAAATAGATTAAGCAGGATTGGGGGGTTCATTTTGGGGCCTCAGGTACCCCGCTATAATGATCATTTACAAGGGTGTGGTAATGGGTATCCTGAGGTATGCATCCCCGGCGTGGAGCCAACACCTCACGCAGCTGCAAAGGAAGAGACTGACCACAATCCAGAGACTGGCTCTGCTTAGGGTCACTGAGGCTTATAGAACGGTGTCGCATGTGGCGGTGCAGATGCTGACCGGCGCGATGCCCCTGGACCTCGTCCTCAAGGAGGATATGATGAAGTACAAGGTGAATAGGAAGGGGATTTAGGGGCTACCGGAGGGACTCCCAACCATTGAAAGAGGATATTGAGGGAGGACACCATTGAAGAGTGGAACGGACGGTTGGTAGGGAGTCTGAAAAGCGCTACCCTCAAGAAGTTCTTCTCACCGTCCGAGTAAGACTGAAGGCGAGATGGGTCCTCCCTGATTACTGGATCTCGCAGATGCTGACAGGACACGGAGGTTTCCGGGGGAAACTACAGGAACATTATAAAGACATAGGCCCTCGGTGCCCTACCGGTGGAGTCCCTGAGACGGCAGTAATCGTATCCTGCACCTTGGTAGAAGTACACCAAGCCAGTTTGTCAAGAAATACCGGGATCTTCGGCCTCCCCGAGTCGGGCTTCCATCGTCTGATGGAGGAGGAGGTGTACACTTCTTCAAGGCCTTCATATACGGATATGGGGAGATGGTGGGTCCGGAACAATTCACCCTGCGAAGGGCCAGACCAGCCGACTGCGGTAAGCCACCATCAGATGACTGAGTCCACGAGAGCTGGAATAGAGGATAACGGACGGATGCAGTGGAACAGGAGGGCTGGACCAGCATTCGGACGGATGCAGCCTGGAGAAGGTGATAGCAGCCGGACGGATGCGGCGGACCAGGAGGGCTGGCCATGCAGTCCGGCAGAGGATAAGGTGCAGCCCCATCAGTAAGGTGCGAAGCCGGACAGTAATTATTTATAGTAAGAGTAATAATTATTTTCATTGAATAAAGGGTCAAAGTAATATGCAAATGTGAATCACATACACTCCTACTTTTATAGTTTTAAATATTATACCAGTTTAGCTGTAACTGACAAAATAATTATACCGATTGAGGGTTGACATAGCAGGAGAAAATATGTTATTGAATAAGTTATATCCTGAAGATGGAGAAAAACCCCGAAATGTTGTTTGTGAAAATGTGTGAGGTTTAATAAAACCATAAGTAGATAGTCAGTCTAATTGAAACTTATATATATATATATATATATATATATATATATATATATATATATATATATATATATATATATATATATATATAAGTTAAGAGCCAGAGCCGGGTAATAAGAGAGCTTAATCCCTCTCATGAGTGTAAACAACTCCTAGATCTTATATAAAGAGGATTACTTGTTGAATAAAGTCAGTTGTAACCGATCTCTCTGAGTGTGCTTTTCTTTAAACCTTTTCTTTTTTTTTATTTTTTGTGTCTCAAACACGTTGAATTTTTTTTTGGCCTAGTTTTTTTTTGCTTTTGCTTACGCATTGTTCAAATACTGAACAAGAATGACGGACGGCGTTGGTAATAGCATCGTGAGACTCGCTACACTGAACCTGTCAGGAGATAACGGAAATAACGCGTTGGCCTGGATAAAGGTCAAGGTGGCGACAGCTCAGGAGCTGCGGAAGGATGTTTCCAGCTTGAGGGAGTTCACTGGCGAATTAGGCGAGCTGAACCACTTCATCAAAGGAGGCGACCGTTTCACAACAAGGCTAGCTGCGAAAGAAGCCGAAAATTTATTGGACCCGCGCGATGCCGAGTCACTAAGAGCGAACCTCATCGGAAGAGTCAGAAGAAGTATTCTGAACCAAATTCAAGCGGACGAAGAAACCTCTTGGGAAATAGTGAAGGAGAGGCTGAAAAAGGTGTACGGAGGAGGAAGATGGACGATCGAGGAGGATATTTTCCAGATGTTCTGTGAAAGGAGGCAAGGCAGGCAGACACCGGGGCAGTTCGCGGCAATCATGCTACAGCGATACCAAAAACTGAATGCAAAGATGAGGGAGATCATATCCGCGGAGGAAACAGATGCTCGCATGTTGTTTCTGTCCACAGTGTGGAAGGTACAGCTAGCAAGGCAGATAGGGAAAAAGGAAGGATTTCCCGCCGAGAAGACGCCCAGGCCCTTGTCGATACGGGGGCTCGAGAAGAAGAGATTAACAGGATGGAGGTGGATGAGCCCGAATGGACTAAGGTTCCCGCCAATCGACCGAGAACTTCTGCGACTCCGTGGAGAAGGGCATTTATCAGAGAAAAACCGTCCACGACGGAGAAGAAGACTTGGCAGCCGAGATCAAAGAATGGACCTAGGAAGGATGAGAGGAAGTGCCACGGGTGCGGCAGGGTGGGCCATCTGGTAGCCCAATGTCCACGATCCAGTTGTTACGAGTGCGGAACGGAGGGTCATTTTGCAAGACAATGTCCATACGTCTATCGCAGGAAAGAGGGTTATCAAGGAGAGCCGATGGAAGTGAATGCGCAGGAGGTCCGAAAAAGAAGGTACTCGTCCAGAAGAAGTGGAACTCCCAGGGACACATCCAGCATATCGGGATCTTCAGAGATGGAGGAGGAACCAGGAAGCAGTGGTGGTGAAGGCAGCTTGAGCAGTGGCTGGAACCGACAACGCAAGGTAGTGCAGCATCGCGGACAGCGGCAGACGACAACGGTGAGGAGGAAGCAGACGACTGTATGAGGCGGGTGCTCGCAGAGAGGCGACCGAGCTTGCGTCATCAACAATGTAGCAGGTGAGTCAAAGAATTGGTTGCCTATTATTAAAACAAACAGTGAAGTGAAGTGCCTTGTGGACACAGGGAGCTCGAGCACCCTGCTGTCGAAAATAGCGGCGGAGAGTTTGTGTGGCAAGGGGGGGGCACTTCAGATCCGTAAATGCAAGTGTAGGCTAGTAACCTTAGGCGGGCCGTGTAAGGTGATGGGTGAGGCGGACATGGGATTGAGCGAGTGGGGGAAAACGGGAGCGCGAATACAAGTGCATGTAGTAGAGAGCATGCCAAGGGAATATCAGGCTATAGTTGGGTGCGACCTGCTAGAGAGGGTAGGCGCTAAGGTGGAAAATAAACAGGGCAGGTGGTATGTCGAAATAGGAGGCAGGACATACACGTGTCACCGCGCTGTTAAAGGCTCTCGGGTGGGGGCTGTAAATAGGGTGGTAGAGTGGAGAAACCTATTGCGAAACGAATTTCGGGACATCTTTTATAAGGAAGGGGAGATATTAGGTGTCACGGGAAAGACAGTGCACGAAATTCGTTGAAACAAGAAAAAATTACATACGTAAAGGAAAAACGGTATCCCCAAGCGCTGAGGCAACACATCCGGGAAGAGTTGGAGGAGTTGAAGCGGCAGGGAATCATAATTAATAGTTCGTCCCCGTTTAATAGCCCCCTGTGGGCAGTGAAGAAGAAGAGTACGACGGGGCAAGAGAAATATAGAGTAGTCGTGGACTTTCGTCAGTTAAACGAAAATACGAAGGACGAAGCCTATCCGATTCCCAGGTTCGAGGACATAATAGACAGACTTAGCGGGGCTACCATATTCAGTACGTTAGACCTAAAGGCAGGGTATCACCAGATCAAAATTCATCCCAGAGATCAGGCAAAAACGGCCTTCACGTTTGAACGGGGACACTATGAGTTCACAAGAATGCCATTCGGACTGAAGAACGCGCCCCTCACGTTTCAAAGATTAATGGATGAATTCCTCAGGGGTATCGACGAAGGGATATGCCAGGTCTACATGGATGATCTTCTGGTATTCAGTAAATCGGAGGAGGAACATAAGCAGCACCTGAGACAAGTATTCGCGAGGGTAAGGGAATTCGGTTTGAAACTGTCTCCAGAGAAATCTGTTTTGGGTTTGGCCGAAATAAATTTTTTAGGGCACACGGTATCACGAAAAGGGGTTAAGCCGGATAGGTCCAAAGTGGAGGCGATTACCAGGATGGCAATACCCCGGGATGTAAAAGGCATAAGGAGACTTCTGGGGGCCTTGAACTATTATCGACGGTTCGTACCGGACACGGCGCGTTACTTGGTACCTATCAATAATTTACTGAAAAAGGGAGCGCGGTTAGTCGTCACACCTAGTATGGAGGACAACCTGAAAAAATGTACGGAGCACCTGAAGGATGAACCTGTTCTAGCATTCCCAGATTTCAATAAGCAATTTACGGTGACCACAGATGCTAGTGAGTATGCCTTGGGTGCAGTGTTATCCCAGGAGAATGACCGCGGGGAACGGCCCATAGCATACGCGAGTAGAAGACTATCGGATGCCGAAGCAAGATATAGCGCGCTCGAGAGGGAGCTGTTAGGCATCGTTTGGGCGATTGACCATTTTCGGCCATACTTATTCGGAAGGAGATTTAGGGTCCCGTCGGCGCGAGTTGCACGATGGAAAGAGAGATTAAGTCAGTATTCCATGGACGTCGTCTACAAACCTGGCAAAGAAAATGTCGTCGCCGACTGGTTGTCGCGGGCACTGATGGTGAATGCCATAGAAGAGGACATAGCGGGGCCATCAAGGGACATCCGACAATTCCTACAGGATTGGTCACCAGAAGGCGAAGGAGAGCAGGCTATGACAGAGGGAGAGAGAGAAGAGACGTCATCACCCAGAGACAGTTCTACAGATGAGGGACCACAGGATATAGAGGAAGTTGACGAGATCATTAATGATAAATCGCGCCAGGTAATCTGGAAGACAAAGACGTCGGGTATGCTTACGATTGAGTACTTGCGTTACGGGAGGTCACGCATAAATGTTATTTCGTCACAACCAGGGGTACGATTAGATCTTGTCTGCAAAGCACTAAAAGACGCTTCTAAACCGGGGCAGACACACCACATATATGTGGGTAACGCTACAGTCTGGGACAAAATCAAACAGGTGTGCAAGACGGACCAAATTCCAGATCGAGTCTTCATTCGATGTAGGCTAATGGTTGAAACCATCAGAGACGTCGAAAGGCAGAAGGAGTTAACCGGGGCGTACCATCAGGGGAAGACCAACCACCGAGGGGTCAGCGAAACGCTACAAGCACTTAAGAGTCGGTACTATTGGTCAGGGATGCGGCAGACCATTCAAGAAATCATCGGAGCATGCGAGGTCTGCATGACTACTAAGTACGATCGCCACCCACCGCAAGCAGTACAAGAAGAGACGCCAACAGGTACATTACCACTCCGTGATCTTCAAGTGGACACGTTCACGTGGAAGGGATTTACATGGATGACGGCTATAGACGTGTTCAGTAAAGTGGCGATGGCTCATTTCATACAAAGCAAAGCGGCGGAATCGGTGCTACTAGCCTTACAGACCTGGTTTATGTTTTACGGAGTACCTGACCGCATAACATCCGATAAAGGGAGAGAGTTCGACAACGCGATCCTGAGCGAAGAAATGCGAAAATTAGAAGTCAGGTGGCACTTTAACACCCCAGGACACCCGAAGAGTAGGGGAGGAGTAGAACGGTTACATAGCACCCTAAGCGACCACCTCAGAGTGTATCACGTGGAACAGGGGTGGACCCCGGACATAGCGATGCGGAAGGCGATTGCAGCGTACAATCATTCAATCCACTCAGTTACTGGGTTTGCGCCATTCGAAGTACTATTTGGGGTTCGAGGGCCCAGTAGGGATTGTGAGGCGACGATAGGGGACATTAAGAACGCCAGGGAAATCATGGCAAACCATGTCCGATCGCGGGAGTCGTGGGAAAAAGCGCGGAAAAGAATAATCAAAGAAAAACGAACCAGGGTAGCTAAGGAAAACGCAAGGGTACGGGATTGCGGAGAGGTAAAGATTGGGTCACTAGTATACCGGCGGATTGGATCGAATAGGGGAAAAGAACCGCGGAGATACGAGGGGCCATTCCGCGTCGTCGTAATACGCGAACATAATGTGGTAACAATCGAAAGTATTGGAGACCCTAAGAGGCGGCGGACAGTCCACATTGAGCAATTGAAGTTTCCTTTGGGGTCTGGAGTGCCTTCGCCTGTGCAACCGGAGGAAATATTGTAAACAAGAGTGTATTTTTGTTTTATTTCTATTTTTATTGTATCTCTTAGCTTTTTGTTATTGTAGTTCAGTGCTTGCGTATAAATTGTTGTGCAACAGTGGTCGTGCTTTAGTTGTGTTTTATGTTTTGAATACTTCAGTTGTTTTTATAGAAGAAAATTGTTATGTATTTAGATTATGGATTTAGTTTTCCTAGGAGCTGTAACGATGTACAGGGATAAATGATGTTCATTGCTCGGACTGGTCACCCTTTTAAGTTTCCAAAAGTGTCTGGAAACTGGAGGGGGGGAGTTAAGAGCCAGAGCCGGGTAATAACAGAGCTTAATCCCTCTCATGAGTGTAAACAACTCCTAGATCTAAGAGGATTACTTGTAGAATAAAGTCAGTTGTAACCGATCTCTCTGAGTGTGCTTTTCTTTAAACCTTTTCTTTTTTTTTATTTTTTGTGTCTCAAACACGTTAATTTATATATATATATATATATATATATATATATATATATATATATATATATATATATATATATATATATATGGGGGTCGAGGTGGCCGAGCGGTTTAACGCACTTACAAACCCAAAGGTTGTGAATTCGGATCCCGGCACCGGCATGAATTTAATTTAATTAAATTAAATACTTCAAGCAATTTATCCCCCCCCCCCCGGGTATGTGAGGCCCGTCAGTCTACTTGGAGGTAACTCACAAAAAGGCCGGGCGTAGGAGTGATGACCCTACCCCGTGTACCTAAATTGAGAATCGCGGTGTGGTATGAATACCACATCGCGCGGCCAAGGTTCTCCACGGTCTACAGTGCCAACAGAAAAAAAAAAAAAAAAAAAAAAATATATATATATATATATATATATATATATATATATATATATTTCTTTTTTAATTTCCATTCATACATTAATATTAAAAAGGACCAGATATTTACCGTGATTGATATCATGAAATCACCCCATTCGTCTAAAAAATATGTACAGTGAAACTATTACACAATCAAATTGTATGATATTTTGTCTTTTCTTTTTTACAGTTACACAACTGAGGGTTCGAAGTGCCCATCATTAAATTAATGAATGATTAAAAAATATGAACCTTCGATTGTGAAGTACGATTTCTAAATTCACACACCGGCGACATTACTCTGATAATTAATATATATATATATATATATATATATATATATATATATATATATATATATATATATATATATATATATATATATATATATATATATAGTATTAGGATCCTTTCAATGTGGACACCTTAAAGGAGAATGTCACCTCTTTATATATCTTACAGGACTTTCCCTTAGAAAAGCGGGAGAAAAATTCGTGAAGGGCATTAGGGAGGTTAAAGGGCTCAATAGAGGCTGACGCGTGAGGGAGGCCGACGCAATACTCCATGCCCACCTCAAAATTCTTCTTGTTCATAATTCACCTCCACTTCATCAAATTCCTTTGAGCCCTATCCGTCGCTGGTAGGCACACCATCGTGTTCTTTTGAAATTTCGTCACCGCTCCTCCATTCACTTGATATTAACGCTATGAAGGGGTTATCCGTTTTAGATATCTATTGTATAGGTGACGTCAATAAACGTCTTTCTCGGTATACGTTATAATTGAGTCTGCGAATTTGCGAATAGATGGTAGAATGATATCTTCCCAATTATGATGCCAAGAAGTATCATTTTTATTTTTAAAATATCAATGACTCTATTACTCTCACTCAGTCTCCACTGGCTTTAAATTCCTGCGACGCTGCTGGTGAAGGAGCGCTAGGATCTCCTGCAGTCCTGCTTCGTCATCCGCTTCAGGGGGACAAAGCTTTATTCGGAGAACCCTGGGCTGAATGTAAATATTGTATATGCAATGTTCAAAAAAAATATTCGTACACTTAGTTTTTCGGCTAAAAATATCTTTAATAATTTAATGAATATAGATTAACTGATGGATATGAAAAAAAAACAACATTCCGCATTAATTTTTACAGGCGAAGGAAATTAGAAATCCTTACAACCTAATTAAGAAGCGAAGTAGCTCAGAGGTAAGGCATTTCGTTACCATGCGAGGGTTCGAGACCGGCTGTGGAAGATAATTATTTATTCTGTTATCAGCCGTGGATCGACCCTGTAGGATTGGGAGACCCTCCTGACGCTCACACAGCCTCTATAAAGTGGGTACCCTTAAGTGGGGGAAAAACCTGGCAGTTGGGCGTGATCTCGGCCGAATCGCCTCCTTGCTTAAAAAAAGTACGGCCCTTACCAAGTACTGAACCCATGGGTTGTAGTAGTACAGGTTTTTTACAGTCTAATTAACAAAAAAAATTTAACAATCCATCTTTGCAGGTAGAACTTAATCATTTCGATTTACGACCCATTTTGGGGAATTATCGTTCAATACGGATCATTCGGCCAATTTTGTATTTGAATAAGAGATTATGCATTAACTGAAAACCATGATCCGAGAACAAACTAACATGTTATTTTATGTATTAAAAATAAAGTTATTTCACCTTTTTTGCATGATAAATTATCAATTTTTGTTGTTAACCTAATTTACAACAAAAATTGAAACTTTATCATGCAAAAAAAAAGGATTCATACGGTAACAGTTGTCGTGAAAATAACTAGTTAGTTTGTTCTTAGCTCATGGTTTTCACTTAATACACAATCTCTCATTAAAATACAAACACAAAATGGGCCAAATGATCCGAATTGAACGATAATTCCTTCAAAATCGGTCGTAAATCGAAATGATTTAGTTATACCTGCAAAGATGAATTGTTTAATTTTTGTTGTTATTTAAATTGTACGGGTTTCTAATTTCCTTCATCTGTAAAAATTAATGCGATTTTTTTTTTTTTTTTTTTTTTTTTTATCATATCCATTAAATCCGATTAATTTATTTCAATGAATTATTAAACATATTTAAATTATTTTTGTATAAATGGTATGAATAGATACTGTAGCTTTAATACCTATTCTCTTGAGTATGGGAGCTTGTAATATTTTTCAATAAAAACTTTACATCATCGGAAAAAAAAAATATCATTACTCCGATACAACAAAAAAAACTAAAATACTCTAAAATAAAAAAAAACAAAACATGAAAAATCGATTTGAACTACACACGAAGCTCTGTCACAGCAAACGATGTTAGTAGATCAATAATATATCTATCATTATATTCTGAGGTTAATACTTTTTGTTTTGTAATATTTGAAAAATTTTACGTTTTAAGCGAACGAAGTCCTACCTGGTTATTATATATATATATCATATATATATATATATATATATATATATATATATATATATATATATATATATATATATATATATATATATATATTAGTTAGTATTTACTCTGACATTACCTCACCATATCGTTTCTATGTGGTGAGTCATTAATAAACCAATAAAATAATTTTTCTTCTGCTATTTTGCCACATGGTCACTGCTATTGAAGCAAAAGAGTTGAAAACTTATTTAATGGAAGATAAAAAAAAATGGAACTAATTAATGAAAAGCACTCTATATGCCTAAAAATAATGATGTATATTTAGAGCAAATAAAATATAGAGATATTTTATTAAATAATAGTACTGACTCCCAAATCAAATTATTAAATATTGTAAAAACATTGTAAAATATATTTTAACCTAATTGAAAGAACATATTTTCTTTTAAATTGTAAACATTCAGAAATATGTCCTAATTTTAAAGAATCATAATTTAACAAAAATAAACAAGATGCTTAGTAATAAATTTTGTAAGTGTAAAAATATCAAAGAAACATATTTGACTTTAAATATAAAATTTTAAATTTTGAAATCTCCAATTGCATTATGTGTAATATATTTGTGATCAAGTAGCAATATTGTTATAATCTTGTTTGTATCCATAATTGTGTATTCTTGTCCCGTGCTATGTTTTAAATAAATAAAAGCTTCTTAAGTGTTCATTAGTTTTCACTGCATTATGTCAACTAAAAATGTAATAAAACATTGTAATATGAGATTAGTCGATGAATTAAATAATTTTAAATTAACTATGGCCTTTAATACATATATCATGTTTTACAATAATCATTTAAAAGAAATAAAAAGCAAAAAATACAAAAACGAACCTTGAGCATTTAATAAAAAAGTAAAACCATCCAGTAGCATCCACAAGAGATAATGAAAATTGAGTTGTAAATTCATCAAATAGAAGGTTTCCTTCTTTTGGAAGGAATTTTATGACTTAAGCAAAAAATTCAAAATATTAAAACCTTTTAATACAAACTTAATATATGATACAAAAGTGGACTGTGAATATAAGCAAACGTAGATGTTGGAACTCGTTTCAAATGGAAAATTAAAAAAAAAAAAAAATCAAGGTTGTGCAAAGCCATGTTCAAAAAGGTGTAGAAAGAAGAGAATAATTAACATCTTCATCTGATGAAATTACCCATAAGCTGCGTTGACGATCATCAGGATAGCTCAGAACATGGTGCATCGGAGTTCAGAAAAGATGTCTCTCCTCTTATGATGGTGAGTCAAACGATTAAAAATAAAAATGGCATTGGCAGCAATAATAAAAGCAGAGTATAAAATGTTATAATGAGTTATATTACACAAACTGTTTCATTCATAGCAACTATCCAGACGATGAACATATGCTCAAATAAACGATCTTCCTAGTGGACAGTATAGATTTAAAGGTATGACGTTTTTCATTAATAGGCATGACAAATATATAATCATATAATTGCATATTATATTGTATAGGCACATACAATTTACTCTCGAATTTTAGTCTTGTGGTATCCTACCTGAAATACAAGCAAGCTTTAAAATTTTTAAATGGCTTCATTGACATTCATATTCATATCGACGAATGTAACCACTAAACGTCAAATAGTCACCATTAGGGCATAAAACAATCGAGTTTAGCTTATTTATTGGTCATGAAAAAAAGCGAAAAAAAGCTAACTCAAAAAGCTATGGAGGTTGGGCCGGCAATGGAAATTTATGGCGGTCGGTGCTTCTTGCATATACCGTAGATCTGAAAGAAAGACACAAATGAAAAGCTACTTTGCAAAAGTCCATTTGTTTTCATAAATACGAATGGCAAATGGAGGTCTTTCCATTGTTAGAGGTTCGCAACATTAGTTATTGCCAAGTACTTCTATTTCATTCACTTTTTTTTCTAAAAGTATTGCTATTTTTAAAATTAAAAACAAGTATTAAAAAAATATAACGAACACTTGATCAAGGTTATAAAGTGAGTGGTTAAATAGACAACTGCTGCAATTCTTTTTAATATTTAAGGTTACCCGCCTTGATAGGCGGTCATTCGGTATTTAATTTTGCTACTGTCAATTGCTTATCTACGTAGTTTTAGTTCGGCTTTTTAATTTTAAAATTACTGGATCACAATGCTTTTACAAGAATATAAAGAAATAGTTGGCAATGTGGCAGCTGTAGTGACCATAGCACAGTTCTTTTCTCCTGTGTCTATCATAAGAAAAGTAATTGTCCAGAAAAGCACAAAAAATGTTGATCCAGTGCCATTTGTTGGCGGATTGGGGATGGGTATCGTAATGCTTCAGCATGGTCTGATACTGAATGATATGGCTATGATTCCTGCTAATATTTTTGCATTTGTATTGAATCTGATATACCTTTCAATTTTTTATAGATACCACAATGATAGGAGCAAACGTAGATCGTGGAAAATAACGAAGAGCTGTTCGCCGACCTCCCCCCTCCCCCCCCCCCACATACTCGGTCCAAATATATCGGTTACGGAGATTAATTGAACCTTGGCAGGATTTTTCTGTTGATTGACTTCTCTTCGCCAAATCGATATCAGTGACGGACTCAACTTACGCTGAGTTGTTAGCAAATGATTTAGAGGGTTTATACGTCATAGTAAATAATTTACAGATGGCAAAGTTTAAATAGGATATTCCTAAATAGAAAAATTTCAAACGACTATGTGCTAATGACCAAGTTGTGGCATTATTTTAATGATTCTTGTAGCATATATGTAGCAGATACGAAAAATCTCAGGAGCCATTAGGCAGATATAATAAACACACTAAATGAAATATAATCCAATAAACATGTTAAAGTACAGTGAAAAGTTTTGAAATATCGTAAAATAAATTATACAAAATTCGAAGTAAATGCCAAATATATATGAAATTAAATAAGATACAGAAAAATACACGAGGAGGAGAGATAAAAGTAAGCATAAATAATAAATAAAAAAAAGTAGAACAACGAATCAATGCCTCAAGATTGGAGTTTTATTATGGGCTCATTGTTACATGATTGATGTTTGTTTTAATTGGAGCACCGTTGTTCAATCTAAAAGAAATAATTGAAACCAAGAATACAGAAATGCTTCCCTTTCCAATGATATTATCAGGAACTGTCGTTACCTCTCTCTGGTTACTTTATGGTATAATTTTAGAGAATATTTTTATAGAGGTCCAGAATGTTGTTGGTCTTTTGCTATGTCTTGTCCAGCTCTCTTTGTTTGTTATATTTCCTTCGAAGCCATCGGAAAATAAATTGAAGAAGACAGAATAAGGATTTTTTTTTATAGATAACTTTAAATGAATAAGTATCGTTTTTATTATATGAAAGTTTTGAAACTGTGATTCAAATGAGATAAAGTAAGTATACATAGTATTGTGTCATATTTAAGATTCAATTCATTCCATTTTAGGAAAATCAAAATTGTCTTAATATTTTTGTATCATGTTTTAACCAAATGCATTTGGCGTAGGGAGTTAGCGGCCCCATCGCCCGGTAATTACTATTTCTATTATTGCCGCAAACAGCCACTGGTCCTCCAGGTTGGGGGTATATCCACTCTGACGCCACACAGTACACTAATAACAGCACTCATCAACATTAAAGTCATTTACAGTACACACCCCAGGACAACCTATCCTGGGTAGCCGCCCCGGATGGGGAAGTAGGTCAGGCTGCTTCGAGGCGACTTTCTCCTCCTGACTCTTAGTGCCAGGCTAGGCGCGAGCCTGTCCGGGTTAGCAACCGGAGGAGCACAGCTCATTACCGCGCCCAATTACAAAACACTAACACACAAAGGTCACTACATCCGCCCCTTGCCATTACCCAGGCGGCTGGTGCAGCCCTCCTGGGGGGTCGCTCCAGAGGGTACAGCAGATAAACAAGGTATGGCACTCCTTGGCCGCTGGGATAGTACAGGAGCCCGCTCATCCTAACCTGGAAGGAGTGGCTGCTCTATCAGCCCAGTGTAAAAGTTCGGACGCTGTAGTAGTGCCAGTTGGTGACTGGATGGGACCCTGCTGCACGGACCGGAGCTGCACTCCCGAGGCCACTGGACTTCTCTCCTGGGAGATTAACTGTTCCGGTCAAGTGGGGAAGGTGGCGAGGACGGACACAAACCTACACTAACACCACACAGTAAACAATACAGATAAAAAAACAAAACAAAAATCAAGGTTGTGCAAAGCCATGTTCAAAAAGGTGTAGAAAGAAGAGAATAATTAACATCTTCATCTGATGAAATTACCCATAAGCTGCGTTGACGATCATCAGGATAGCTCAGAACATGGTGCATCGGAGTTCAGAAAAGATGTCTCTCCTCTTATGATGGTGAGTCAAACGATTAAAAATAAAAATGGCATTGGCAGCAATAATAAAAGCAGAGTATAAAATGTTATAATATAGGGAGGTAGTCGATTTCCTACTAACACCGAATTCATATGGAGATGGGGGCGTATTTACAGAGAGTAATCTCTACCAAGCTTTGCGTCCCTATGGCACAGGGAAATGGGCTCGTGCCAAGTGGAGAACGGAATATAACGATTTCACTTTTCAGTTGGGAAACTGGGAACAAAGACTTGAAAGGTTGTCGCTTCAGGATGATAAACATATTAGACAAGAGTTACAAACTAAATTAGCGCGCTGTTGGGGGATGGGGGAGACTAGGTCAGTTTTTTATAGATACCGCAATGATAGGAGCAAACGTAGATCGTGGAAAATAACGAAGAGCTGTTCGCCGACCTCCCCCCTCCCCCCCCCCCACATACTCGGTCCAAATATATCGGTTACGGAGATTAATTGAACCTTGGCAGGATTTTTCTGTTGATTGACTTCTCTTCGCCAAATCGATATCAGTGACGGACTCAACTTACGCTGAGTTGTTAGCGAATGATTTAGAGGGTTTATACGTCATAGTAAATAATTTACAGATGGCAAAGTTTAAATAGGATATTCCTAAATAGGAAAATTTCAAACGACTATGTGCTAATGGCCAAGTTGTGGCATTATTTTAATGATTCTTGTAGCATATATGTAGCAGATACGAAAAATCTCAGGAGCCATTAGGCAGATATAATAAACACACTAAATGAAATATAATCCAATAAACATGTTAAAGTACAGTGAAAAGTTTTGAAATATCGTAAAATAAATTATACAAAATTCGAAGTAAATGCCAAATATATATGAAATTAAATAAGATACAGAAAAATACACGAGGAGGAGAGATAAAAGTAAGCATAAATAATGTTAAGATTTTTTTCTGAATGTACCATATAATTTATAGATAATTATACTGTTGTTAATATAATGATATGTTGATGATCATTTATATGATAAAATGATAACAGGGGATATCGCTTCACTTATAACTATATATGTTAAATAGATAAACCTTCAGAAACACAATCTGTTTGAGGAAACACGATTTTCAGGCATTATGGCTGACGCCTAGTTTTTCGAAAATATAAACGGATAGGTTGTAACTCAACCAGCAGCCAGACACGAAATTGTTTGAAGATTCGACAGCGAGAGAATTAGTCCAAGAATACGGAGTTGGAACTCGTTTCAAATGGAAAATTAAAAAAAAAAAAAATCAAGGTTGTGCAAAGCCATGTTCAAAAAGGTGTAGAAAGAAGAGAATAATTAACATCTTCATCTGATGAAATTACCCATAAGCTGCGTTGACGATCATCAGGATAGCTCAGAACATGGTGCATCGGAGTTCAGAAAAGATGTCTCTCCTCTTATGATGGTGAGTCAAACGATTAAAAATAAAAATGGCATTGGCAGCAATAATAAAAGCAGAGTATAAAATGTTATAATGAGTTATATTACACAAACTGTTTCATTCATAGCAACTATCCAGACGATGAACATATGCTCAAATAAACGATCTTCCTAGTGGACAGTATAGATTTAAAGGTATGACGTTTTTCATTAATAGGCATGACAAATATATAATCATATAATTGCATATTATATTGTATAGGCACATACAATTTACTCTCAAATTTTAGTCTTTTGGTATCCTACCTGAAATACAAGCAAGCTTTAAAATTTTTAAATGGCTTCATTGACATTCATATTCATATCGACGAATGTAACCACTAAACGTCAAACAGTCACCATTAGGGCATAAAACAATCGAGTTTAGCTTATTTATTGGTCATGAAAAAAAGCGAAAAAAAGCTAACTCAAAAAGCTATGGAGGCTGGGCCGGCAATGGAAATTTATGGCGGTCGGTGCTTCTTGCATATACCGTAGATCTGAAAGAAAGACACAAATGAAAAGCTACTTTGCAAAAGTCCATTTGTTTTCATAAATACGAATGGCAAATGGAGGTCTTTCCATTGTTAGAGGTTCGCAACATTAGTTATTGCCAAGTACTTCTATTTCATTCACTTTTTTTCTAAAAATATTGCTATTTTTAAAATTAAAAACAAGTATTAAAAAAATATAACGAACACTTGATCAAGGTTATAAAGTGAGTGGTTAAATAGACAACTGCTGCAATTCTTTTTAATATTTAAGGTTACCCGCCTTGATAGGCGGTCATTCGGTATTTAATTTTGCTACTGTCAATTGCTTATCTACGTAGTTTTAGTTCGGCTTTTTAATTTTAAAATTACTGGATCACAATTCTTTTACAAGAATATAAAGAAATAGTTGGCAATGTGGCAGCTGTAGTGACCATAGCACAGTTCTTTTCTCCTGTGTCTATCATAAGAAAAGTAATTGTCCAGAAAAGCACAAAAAATGTTGATCCAGTGCCATTTGTTGGCGGATTGGGGATGGGTATCGTAATGCTTCAGCATGGTCTGATACTGAATAATATGGCTATGATTCCTGTTAATATTTTTGCATTTGTATTGAATCTGATATACCTTTCAATTTTTTATAGATACCACAATGATAGGAGCAAACGTAGATCGTGGAAATTAACGAAGAGCTGTTCGCCGACCTCCCCCCTCCCCCCCCCCCCACATACTCGGTCCAAATATATCGGTTACGGAGATTAATTGAACCTTGGCAGGATTTTTCTGTTGATTGACTTCTCTTCGCCAAATCGATATCAGTGACGGACTCAACTTACGCTGAGTTATTAGCAAATGATTTAGAGGGTTTATACGTCATAGTAAATAATTTACAGATGGCAAAGTTTAAATAGGATATTCCTAAATAGAAAAATTTCAAACGACTATGTGCTAATGACCAAGTTGTGGCATTATTTTAATGATTCTTGTAGCATATATGTAGCAGATACGAAAAATCTCAGGAGCCATTGGGCAGATATAATAAATACACTAAATGAAATATAATCCAATAAACATGTTAAAGTACAGTGAAAAGTTTTGAAATATCGTAAAATAAATTATACAAAATTCGAAGTAAATGCCAAATATATATGAAATTAAATAAGATACAGAAAAATACACGAGGAGGAGAGATAAAAGTAAGCATACATAATAAATAAAAAAAAGTAGAACAACGAATCAATGCCTCAAGATTGGAGTTTTATTATGGGCTCATTGTTACATGATTGATGTTTGTTTTAATTGGAGCACCGTTGTTCAATCTAAAAGAAATAATTGAAACCAAGAATACAGAAATGCTTCCCTTTCCAATGATATTATCAGGAACTGTCGTTACCTCTCTCTGGTTACTTTATGGTTTAATTTTAGAGAATATTTTTATAGAGGTCCAGAATGTTGTTGGTCTTTTGCTATGTCTTGTCCAGCTCTCTTTGTTTGTTATATTTCCTTCGAAGCCATCGGAAAATAAATTGAAGAAGACAGAATAAGGATTTTTTTTTATAGATAACTTTAAATGAATAAGTATCGTTTTTATTATATGAAAGTTTTGAAACTGTGATTCAAATGAGATAAAGTAAGTATACATAGTATTGTGTCATATTTAAGATTCAATTCATTCCATTTTAGGAAAATCAAAATTGTCTTAATATTTTTGTATCATGTTTTAACCAAATGCATTTGGCGTAGGGAGTTAGCGGCCCCATCGCCCGGTAATTACTATTTCTATTATTGCCGCAAACAGCCACTGGTCCTCCAGGTTGGGGGTATATCCACTCTGACGCCACACAGTACACTAATAACAGCACTCATCAACATTAAAGTCATTTACAGTACACACCCCAGGACAACCTATCCTGGGTAGCCGCCCCGGATGGGGAAGTAGGTCAGGCTGCTTCGAGGCGACTTTCTCCTCCTGACTCTTAGTGCCAGGCTAGGCGCGAGCCTGTCCGGGTTAGCAACCGGAGGAGCACAGCTCATTACCGCGCCCAATTACAAAACACTAACACACAAAGGTCACTACATCCGCCCCTTGCCATTACCCAGGCGGCTGGTGCAGCCCTCCTGGGGGGTCGCTCCAGAGGGTACAGCAGATAAACAAGGTATGGCACTCCTTGGCCGCTGGGATAGTACAGGAGCCCGCTCATCCTAACCTGGAAGGAGTGGCTGCTCTATCAGCCCAGTGTAAAAGTTCGGACGCTGTAGTAGTGCCAGTTGGTGACTGGATGGGACCCTGCTGCACGGACCGGAGCTGCACTCCCGAGGCCACTGGACTTCTCTCCTGGGAGATTAACTGTTCCGGTCAAGTGGGGAAGGTGGCGAGGACGGACACAAACCTACACTAACACCACACAGTAAACAATACAGATAAAAAAACAAAACAAAAATCAAGGTTGTGCAAAGCCATGTTCAAAAAGGTGTAGAAAGAAGAGAATAATTAACATCTTCATCTGATGAAATTACCCATAAGCTGCGTTGACGATCATCAGGATAGCTCAGAACATGGTGCATCGGAGTTCAGAAAAGATGTCTCTCCTCTTATGATGGTGAGTCAAACGATTAAAAATAAAAATGGCATTGGCAGCAATAATAAAAGCAGAGTATAAAATGTTATAATATAGGGAGGTAGTCGATTTCCTACTAACACCGAATTCATATGGAGATGGGGGCGTATTTACAGAGAGTAATCTCTACCAAGCTTTGCGTCCCTATGGCACAGGGAAATGGGCTCGTGCCAAGTGGAGAACGGAATATAACGATTTCACTTTTCAGTTGGGAAACTGGGAACAAAGACTTGAAAGGTTGTCGCTTCAGGATGATAAACATATTAGACAAGAGTTACAAACTAAATTAGCGCGCTGTTGGGGGATGGGGGAGACTAGGTCAGTTTTTTATAGATACCACAATGATAGGAGCAAACGTAGATCGTGGAAAATAACGAAGAGCTGTTCGCCGACCTCCCCCCTCCCCCCCCCCACATACTCGGTCCAAATATATCGGTTACGGAGATTAATTGAACCTTGGCAGGATTTTTCTGTTGATTGACTTCTCTTCGCCAAATCGATATCAGTGACGGACTCAACTTACGCTGAGTTGTTAGCGAATGATTTAGAGGGTTTATACGTCATAGTAAATAATTTACAGATGGCAAAGTTTAAATAGGATATTCCTAAATAGGAAAATTTCAAACGACTATGTGCTAATGGCCAAGTTGTGGCATTATTTTAATGATTCTTGTAGCATATATGTAGCAGATACGAAAAATCTCAGGAGCCATTAGGCAGATATAATAAACACACTAAATGAAATATAATCCAATAAACATGTTAAAGTACAGTGAAAAGTTTTGAAATATCGTAAAATAAATTATACAAAATTCGAAGTAAATGCCAAATATATATGAAATTAAATAAGATACAGAAAAATACACGAGGAGGAGAGATAAAAGTAAGCATAAATAATGTTAAGATTTTTTTCTGAATGTACCATATAATTTATAGATAATTATACTGTTGTTAATATAATGATATGTTGATGATCATTTATATGATAAAATGATAACAGGGGATATCGCTTCACTTATAACTATATATGTTAAATAGATAAACCTTCAGAAACACAATCTGTTTGAGGAAACACGATTTTCAGGCATTATGGCTGACGCCTAGTTTTTCGAAAATATAAACGGATAGGTTGTAACTCAACCAGCAGCCAGACACGAAATTGTTTGAAGATTCGACAGCGAGAGAATTAGTCCAAGAATACGGAGTTGGAACTCGTTTCAAATGGAAAATTAAAAAAAAAAAAAATCAAGGTTGTGCAAAGCCATGTTCAAAAAGGTGTAGAAAGAAGAGAATAATTAACATCTTCATCTGATGAAATTACCCATAAGCTGCGTTGACGATCATCAGGATAGCTCAGAACATGGTGCATCGGAGTTCAGAAAAGATGTCTCTCCTCTTATGATGGTGAGTCAAACGATTAAAAATAAAAATGGCATTGGCAGCAATAATAAAAGCAGAGTATAAAATGTTATAATGAGTTATATTACACAAACTGTTTCATTCATAGCAACTATCCAGACGATGAACATATGCTCAAATAAACGATCTTCCTAGTGGACAGTATAGATTTAAAGGTATGACGTTTTTCATTAATAGGCATGACAAATATATAATCATATAATTGCATATTATATTGTATAGGCACATACAATTTACTCTCAAATTTTAGTCTTTTGGTATCCTACCTGAAATACAAGCAAGCTTTAAAATTTTTAAATGGCTTCATTGACATTCATATTCATATCGACGAATGTAACCACTAAACGTCAAACAGTCACCATTAGGGCATAAAACAATCGAGTTTAGCTTATTTATTGGTCATGAAAAAAAGCGAAAAAAAGCTAACTCAAAAAGCTATGGAGGCTGGGCCGGCAATGGAAATTTATGGCGGTCGGTGCTTCTTGCATATACCGTAGATCTGAAAGAAAGACACAAATGAAAAGCTACTTTGCAAAAGTCCATTTGTTTTCATAAATACGAATGGCAAATGGAGGTCTTTCCATTGTTAGAGGTTCGCAACATTAGTTATTGCCAAGTACTTCTATTTCATTCACTTTTTTTCTAAAAATATTGCTATTTTTAAAATTAAAAACAAGTATTAAAAAAATATAACGAACACTTGATCAAGGTTATAAAGTGAGTGGTTAAATAGACAACTGCTGCAATTCTTTTTAATATTTAAGGTTACCCGCCTTGATAGGCGGTCATTCGGTATTTAATTTTGCTACTGTCAATTGCTTATCTACGTAGTTTTAGTTCGGCTTTTTAATTTTAAAATTACTGGATCGCAATTCTTTTACAAGAATATAAAGAAATAGTTGGCAATGTGGCAGCTGTAGTGACCATAGCACAGTTCTTTTCTCCTGTGTCTATCATAAGAAAAGTAATTGTCCAGAAAAGCACAAAAAATGTTGATCCAGTGCCATTTGTTGGCGGATTGGGGATGGGTATCGTAATGCTTCAGCATGGTCTGATACTGAATAATATGGCTATGATTCCTGTTAATATTTTTGCATTTGTATTGAATCTGATATACCTTTCAATTTTTTATAGATACCACAATGATAGGAGCAAACGTAGATCGTGGAAATTAACGAAGAGCTGTTCGCCGACCTCCCCCCTCCCCCCCCCCCCCACATACTCGGTCCAAATATATCGGTTACGGAGATTAATTGAACCTTGGCAGGATTTTTCTGTTGATTGACTTCTCTTCGCCAAATCGATATCAGTGACGGACTCAACTTACGCTGAGTTGTTAGCAAATGATTTAGAGGGTTTATACGTCATAGTAAATAATTTACAGATGGCAAAGTTTAAATAGGATATTCCTAAATAGAAAAATTTCAAACGACTATGTGCTGATGACCAAGTTGTGGCATTATTTTAATGATTCTTGTAGCATATATGTAGCAGATACGAAAAATCTCAGGAGCCATTGGGCAGATATAATAAACACACTAAATGAAATATAATCCAATAAACATGTTAAAGTACAGTGAAAAGTTTTGAAATATCGTAAAATAAATTATACAAAATTCGAAGTAAATGCCAAATATATATGAAATTAAATAAGATACAGAAAAATACACGAGGAGGAGAGATAAAAGTAAGCATACATAATAAATAAAAAAAAGTAGAACAACGAATCAATGCCTCAAGATTGGAGTTTTATTATGGGCTCATTGTTACATGATTGATGTTTGTTTTAATTGGAGCACCGTTGTTCAATCTAAAAGAAATAATTGAAACCAAGAATACAGAAATGCTTCCCTTTCCAATGATATTATCAGGAACTGTCGTTACCTCTCTCTGGTTACTTTATGGTATAATTTTAGAGAATATTTTTATAGAGGTCCAGAATGTTGTTGGTCTTTTGCTATGTCTTGTCCAGCTCTCTTTGTTTGTTATATTTCCTTCGAAGCCATCGGAAAATAAATTGAAGAAGACAGAATAAGGATTTTTTTTTATAGATAACTTTAAATGAATAAGTATCGTTTTTATTATATGAAAGTTTTGAAACTGTGATTCAAATGAGATAAAGTAAGTATACATAGTATTGTGTCATATTTAAGATTCAATTCATTCCATTTTAGGAAAATCAAAATTGTCTTAATATTTTTGTATCATGTTTTAACCAAATGCATTTGGCGTAGGGAGTTAGCGGCCCCATCGCCCGGTAATTACTATTTCTATTATTGCCGCAAACAGCCACTGGTCCTCCAGGTTGGGGGTATATCCACTCTGACGCCACACAGTACACTAATAACAGCACTCATCAACATTAAAGTCATTTACAGTACACACCCCAGGACAACCTATCCTGGGTAGCCGCCCCGGATGGGGAAGTAGGTCAGGCTGCTTCGAGGCGACTTTCTCCTCCTGACTCTTAGTGCCAGGCTAGGCGCGAGCCTGTCCGGGTTAGCAACCGGAGGAGCACAGCTCATTACCGCGCCCAATTACAAAACACTAACACACAAAGGTCACTACATCCGCCCCTTGCCATTACCCAGGCGGCTGGTGCAGCCCTCCTGGGGGGTCGCTCCAGAGGGTACAGCAGATAAACAAGGTATGGCACTCCTTGGCCGCTGGGATAGTACAGGAGCCCGCTCATCCTAACCTGGAAGGAGTGGCTGCTCTATCAGCCCAGTGTAAAAGTTCGGACGCTGTAGTAGTGCCAGTTGGTGACTGGATGGGACCCTGCTGCACGGACCGGAGCTGCACTCCCGAGGCCACTGGACTTCTCTCCTGGGAGATTAACTGTTCCGGTCAAGTGGGGAAGGTGGCGAGGACGGACACAAACCTACACTAACACCACACAGTAAACAATACAGATAAAAAAACAAAACAAAAATCAAGGTTGTGCAAAGCCATGTTCAAAAAGGTGTAGAAAGAAGAGAATAATTAACATCTTCATCTGATGAAATTACCCATAAGCTGCGTTGACGATCATCAGGATAGCTCAGAACATGGTGCATCGGAGTTCAGAAAAGATGTCTCTCCTCTTATGATGGTGAGTCAAACGATTAAAAATAAAAATGGCATTGGCAGCAATAATAAAAGCAGAGTATAAAATGTTATAATATAGGGAGGTAGTCGATTTCCTACTAACACCGAATTCATATGGAGATGGGGGCGTATTTACAGAGAGTAATCTCTACCAAGCTTTGCGTCCCTATGGCACAGGGTGGGCTCGTGCCAAGTGGAGAACGGAATATAACGATTTCACTTTTCAGTTGGGAAACTGGGAACAAAGACTTGAAAGGTTGTCGCTTCAGGATGATAAACATATTAGACAAGAGTTACAAACTAAATTAGCGCGCTGTTGGGGGATGGGGGAGACTAGGTCAGTTTTTTATAGATACCGCAATGATAGGAGCAAACGTAGATCGTGGAAAATAACGAAGAGCTGTTCGCCGACCTCCCCCCTCCCCCCCCCCACATACTCGGTCCAAATATATCGGTTACGGAGATTAATTGAACCTTGGCAGGATTTTTCTGTTGATTGACTTCTCTTCGCCAAATCGATATCAGTGACGGACTCAACTTACGCTGAGTTGTTAGCGAATGATTTAGAGGGTTTATAACGTCATAGTAAATAATTTACAGATGGCAAAGTTTAAATAGGATATTCCTAAATAGGAAAATTTCAAACGACTATGTGCTAATGGCCAAGTTGTGGCATTATTTTTAATGATTCTTGTAGCATATATGTAGCAGATACGAAAAATCTCAGGAGCCATTAGGCAGATATAATAAACACACTAAATGAAATATAATCCAATAAACATGTTAAAGTACAGTGAAAAGTTTTGAAATATCGTAAAATAAATTATACAAAATTCGAAGTAAATGCCAAATATATATGAAATTAAATAAGATACAGAAAAATACACGAGGAGGAGAGATAAAAGTAAGCATAAATAATGTTAAGATTTTTTTCTGAATGTACCATATAATTTATAGATAATTATACTGTTGTTAATATAATGATATGTTGATGATCATTTATATGATAAAATGATAACAGGGGATATCGCTTCACTTATAACTATATATGTTAAATAGATAAACCTTCAGAAACACAATCTGTTTGAGGAAACACGATTTTCAGGCATTATGGCTGACGCCTAGTTTTTCGAAAATATAAACGGATAGGTTGTAACTCAACCAGCAGCCAGACACGAAATTGTTTGAAGATTCGACAGCGAGAGAATTAGTCCAAGAATACGGAGTTGGAACTCGTTTCAAATGGAAAATTAAAAAAAAAAAAAATCAAGGTTGTGCAAAGCCATGTTCAAAAAGGTGTAGAAAGAAGAGAATAATTAACATCTTCATCTGATGAAATTACCCATAAGCTGCGTTGACGATCATCAGGATAGCTCAGAACATGGTGCATCGGAGTTCAGAAAAGATGTCTCTCCTCTTATGATGGTGAGTCAAACGATTAAAAATAAAAATGGCATTGGCAGCAATAATAAAAGCAGAGTATAAAATGTTATAATGAGTTATATTACACAAACTGTTTCATTCATAGCAACTATCCAGACGATGAACATATGCTCAAATAAACGATCGTCCTAGTGGACAGTATAGATTTAAAGGTATGACGTTTTTCATTAATAGGCATGACAAATATATAATCATATAATTGCATATTATATTGTATAGGTACATACAATTTACTCTCAAATTTTAGTCTTTTGGTATCCTACCTGAAATACAAGCAAGCTTTAAAATTTTTAAATGGCTTCATTGACATTCATATTCATATCGACGAATGTAACCACTAAACGTCAAACAGTCACCATTAGGGCATAAAACAATCGAGTTTAGCTTATTTATTGGTCATGAAAAAAAGCGAAAAAAAGCTAACTCAAAAAGCTATGGAGGCTGGGCCGGCAATGGAAATTTATGGCGGTCGGTGCTTCTTGCATATACCGTAGATCTGAAAGAAAGACACAAATGAAAAGCTACTTTGCAAAAGTCCATTTGTTTTCATAAATACGAATGGCAAATGGAGGTCTTTCCATTGTTAGAGGTTCGCAACATTAGTTATTGCCAAGTACTTCTATTTCATTCACTTTTTTTCTAAAAATATTGCTATTTTTAAAATTAAAAACAAGTATTAAAAAAATATAACGAACACTTGATCAAGGTTATAAAGTGAGTGGTTAAATAGACAACTGCTGCAATTCTTTTTAATATTTAAGGTTACCCGCCTTGATAGGCGGTCATTCGGTATTTAATTTTGCTACTGTCAATTGCTTATCTACGTAGTTTTAGTTCGGCTTTTTAATTTTAAAATTACTGGATCGCAATTCTTTTACAAGAATATAAAGAAATAGTTGGCAATGTGGCAGCTGTAGTGACCATAGCACAGTTCTTTTCTCCTGTGTCTATCATAAGAAAAGTAATTGTCCAGAAAAGCACAAAAAATGTTGATCCAGTGCCATTTGTTGGCGGATTGGGGATGGGTATCGTAATGCTTCAGCATGGTCTGATACTGAATAATATGGCTATGATTCCTGTTAATATTTTTGCATTTGTATTGAATCTGATATACCTTTCAATTTTTTATAGATACCACAATGATAGGAGCAAACGTAGATCGTGGAAATTAACGAAGAGCTGTTCGCCGACCTCCCCCCTCCCCCCCCCCACATACTCGGTCCAAATATATCGGTTACGGAGATTAATTGAACCTTGGCAGGATTTTTCTGTTGATTGACTTCTCTTCGCCAAATCGATATCAGTGACGGACTCAACTTACGCTGAGTTGTTAGCAAATGATTTAGAGGGTTTATACGTCATAGTAAATAATTTACAGATGGCAAAGTTTAAATAGGATATTCCTAAATAGAAAAATTTCAAACGACTATGTGCTGATGACCAAGTTGTGGCATTATTTTAATGATTCTTGTAGCATATATGTAGCAGATACGAAAAATCTCAGGAGCCATTGGGCAGATATAATAAACACACTAAATGAAATATAATCCAATAAACATGTTAAAGTACAGTGAAAAGTTTTGAAATATCGTAAAATAAATTATACAAAATTCGAAGTAAATGCCAAATATATATGAAATTAAATAAGATACAGAAAAATACACGAGGAGGAGAGATAAAAGTAAGCATACATAATAAATAAAAAAAAGTAGAACAACGAATCAATGCCTCAAGATTGGAGTTTTATTATGGGCTCATTGTTACATGATTGATGTTTGTTTTAATTGGAGCACCGTTGTTCAATCTAAAAGAAATAATTGAAACCAAGAATACAGAAATGCTTCCCTTTCCAATGATATTATCAGGAACTGTCGTTACCTCTCTCTGGTTACTTTATGGTATAATTTTAGAGAATATTTTTATAGAGGTCCAGAATGTTGTTGGTCTTTTGCTATGTCTTGTCCAGCTCTCTTTGTTTGTTATATTTCCTTCGAAGCCATCGGAAAATAAATTGAAGAAGACAGAATAAGGATTTTTTTTTATAGATAACTTTAAATGAATAAGTATCGTTTTTATTATATGAAAGTTTTGAAACTGTGATTCAAATGAGATAAAGTAAGTATACATAGTATTGTGTCATATTTAAGATTCAATTCATTCCATTTTAGGAAAATCAAAATTGTCTTAATATTTTTGTATCATGTTTTAACCAAATGCATTTGGCGTAGGGAGTTAGCGGCCCCATCGCCCGGTAATTACTATTTCTATTATTGCCGCAAACAGCCACTGGTCCTCCAGGTTGGGGGTATATCCACTCTGACGCCACACAGTACACTAATAACAGCACTCATCAACATTAAAGTCATTTACAGTACACACCCCAGGACAACCTATCCTGGGTAGCCGCCCCGGATGGGGAAGTAGGTCAGGCTGCTTCGAGGCGACTTTCTCCTCCTGACTCTTAGTGCCAGGCTAGGCGCGAGCCTGTCCGGGTTAGCAACCGGAGGAGCACAGCTCATTACCGCGTCCAATTACAAAACACTAACACACAAAGGTCACTACATCCGCCCCTTGCCATTACCCAGGCGGCTGGTGCAGCCCTCCTGGGGGGTCGCTCCAGAGGGTACAGCAGATAAACAAGGTATGGCACTCCTTGGCCGCTGGGATAGTACAGGAGCCCGCTCATCCTAACCTGGAAGGAGTGGCTGCTCTATCAGCCCAGTGTAAAAGTTCGGACGCTGTAGTAGTGCCAGTTGGTGACTGGATGGGACCCTGCTGCACGGACCGGAGCTGCACTCCCGAGGCCACTGGACTTCTCTCCTGGGAGATTAACTGTTCCGGTCAAGTGGGGAAGGTGGCGAGGACGGACACAAACCTACACTAACACCACACAGTAAACAATACAGATAAAAAAACAAAACAAAAATCAAGGTTGTGCAAAGCCATGTTCAAAAAGGTGTAGAAAGAAGAGAATAATTAACATCTTCATCTGATGAAATTACCCATAAGCTGCGTTGACGATCATCAGGATAGCTCAGAACATGGTGCATCGGAGTTCAGAAAAGATGTCTCTCCTCTTATGATGGTGAGTCAAACGATTAAAAATAAAAATGGCATTGGCAGCAATAATAAAAGCAGAGTATAAAATGTTATAATATAGGGAGGTAGTCGATTTCCTACTAACACCGAATTCATATGGAGATGGGGGCGTATTTACAGAGAGTAATCTCTACCAAGCTTTGCGTCCCTATGGCACAGGGAAATGGGCTCGTGCCAAGTGGAGAACGGAATATAACGATTTCACTTTTCAGTTGGGAAACTGGGAACAAAGACTTGAAAGGTTGTCGCTTCAGGATGATAAACATATTAGACAAGAGTTACAAACTAAATTAGCGCGCTGTTGGGGGATGGGGGAGACTAGGTCAGTTTTTTATAGATACCGCAATGATAGGAGCAAACGTAGATCGTGGAAAATAACGAAGAGCTGTTCGCCGACCTCCCCCCTCCCCCCCCCCACATACTCGGTCCAAATATATCGGTTACGGAGATTAATTGAACCTTGGCAGGATTTTTCTGTTGATTGACTTCTCTTCGCCAAATCGATATCAGTGACGGACTCAACTTACGCTGAGTTGTTAGCGAATGATTTAGAGGGTTTATACGTCATAGTAAATAATTTACAGATGGCAAAGTTTAAATAGGATATTCCTAAATAGGAAAATTTCAAACGACTATGTGCTAATGGCCAAGTTGTGGCATTATTTTAATGATTCTTGTAGCATATATGTAGCAGATACGAAAAATCTCAGGAGCCATTAGGCAGATATAATAAACACACTAAATGAAATATAATCCAATAAACATGTTAAAGTACAGTGAAAAGTTTTGAAATATCGTAAAATAAATTATACAAAATTCGAAGTAAATGCCAAATATATATGAAATTAAATAAGATACAGAAAAATACACGAGGAGGAGAGATAAAAGTAAGCATAAATAATGTTAAGATTTTTTTCTGAATGTACCATATAATTTATAGATAATTATACTGTTGTTAATATAATGATATGTTGATGATCATTTATATGATAAAATGATAACAGGGGATATCGCTTCACTTATAACTATATATGTTAAATAGATAAACCTTCAGAAACACAATCTGTTTGAGGAAACACGATTTTCAGGCATTATGGCTGACGCCTAGTTTTTCGAAAATATAAACGGATAGGTTGTAACTCAACCAGCAGCCAGACACGAAATTGTTTGAAGATTCGACAGCGAGAGAATTAGTCCAAGAATACGGAGTTGGAACTCGTTTCAAATGGAAAATTAAAAAAAAAAAAAATCAAGGTTGTGCAAAGCCATGTTCAAAAAGGTGTAGAAAGAAGAGAATAATTAACATCTTCATCTGATGAAATTACCCATAAGCTGCGTTGACGATCATCAGGATAGCTCAGAACATGGTGCATCGGAGTTCAGAAAAGATGTCTCTCCTCTTATGATGGTGAGTCAAACGATTAAAAATAAAAATGGCATTGGCAGCAATAATAAAAGCAGAGTATAAAATGTTATAATGAGTTATATTACACAAACTGTTTCATTCATAGCAACTATCCAGACGATGAACATATGCTCAAATAAACGATCTTCCTAGTGGACAGTATAGATTTAAAGGTATGACGTTTTTCATTAATAGGCATGACAAATATATAATCATATAATTGCATATTATATTGTATAGGCACATACAATTTACTCTCAAATTTTAGTCTTTTGGTATCCTACCTGAAATACAAGCAAGCTTTAAAATTTTTAAATGGCTTCATTGACATTCATATTCATATCGACGAATGTAACCACTAAACGTCAAACAGTCACCATTAGGGCATAAAACAATCGAGTTTAGCTTATTTATTGGTCATGAAAAAAAGCGAAAAAAAGCTAACTCAAAAAGCTATGGAGGCTGGGCCGGCAATGGAAATTTATGGCGGTCGGTGCTTCTTGCATATACCGTAGATCTGAAAGAAAGACACAAATGAAAAGCTACTTTGCAAAAGTCCATTTGTTTTCATAAATACGAATGGCAAATGGAGGTCTTTCCATTGTTAGAGGTTCGCAACATTAGTTATTGCCAAGTACTTCTATTTCATTCACTTTTTTTCTAAAAATATTGCTATTTTTAAAATTAAAAACAAGTATTAAAAAAATATAACGAACACTTGATCAAGGTTATAAAGTGAGTGGTTAAATAGACAACTGCTGCAATTCTTTTTAATATTTAAGGTTACCCGCCTTGATAGGCGGTCATTCGGTATTTAATTTTGCTACTGTCAATTGCTTATCTACGTAGTTTTAGTTCGGCTTTTTAATTTTAAAATTACTGGATCGCAATTCTTTTACAAGAATATAAAGAAATAGTTGGCAATGTGGCAGCTGTAGTGACCATAGCACAGTTCTTTTCTCCTGTGTCTATCATAAGAAAAGTAATTGTCCAGAAAAGCACAAAAAATGTTGATCCAGTGCCATTTGTTGGCGGATTGGGGATGGGTATCGTAATGCTTCAGCATGGTCTGATACTGAATAATATGGCTATGATTCCTGTTAATATTTTTGCATTTGTATTGAATCTGATATACCTTTCAATTTTTTATAGATACCACAATGATAGGAGCAAACGTAGATCGTGGAAATTAACGAAGAGCTGTTCGCCGACCTCCCCCCTCCCCCCCCCCACATACTCGGTCCAAATATATCGGTTACGGAGATTAATTGAACCTTGGCAGGATTTTTCTGTTGATTGACTTCTCTTCGCCAAATCGATATCAGTGACGGACTCAACTTACGCTGAGTTGTTAGCAAATGATTTAGAGGGTTTATACGTCATAGTAAATAATTTACAGATGGCAAAGTTTAAATAGGATATTCCTAAATAGAAAAATTTCAAACGACTATGTGCTGATGACCAAGTTGTGGCATTATTTTAATGATTCTTGTAGCATATATGTAGCAGATACGAAAAATCTCAGGAGCCATTGGGCAGATATAATAAACACACTAAATGAAATATAATCCAATAAACATGTTAAAGTACAGTGAAAAGTTTTGAAATATCGTAAAATAAATTATACAAAATTCGAAGTAAATGCCAAATATATATGAAATTAAATAAGATACAGAAAAATACACGAGGAGGAGAGATAAAAGTAAGCATACATAATAAATAAAAAAAAGTAGAACAACGAATCAATGCCTCAAGATTGGAGTTTTATTATGGGCTCATTGTTACATGATTGATGTTTGTTTTAATTGGAGCACCGTTGTTCAATCTAAAAGAAATAATTGAAACCAAGAATACAGAAATGCTTCCCTTTCCAATGATATTATCAGGAACTGTCGTTACCTCTCTCTGGTTACTTTATGGTATAATTTTAGAGAATATTTTTATAGAGGTCCAGAATGTTGTTGGTCTTTTGCTATGTCTTGTCCAGCTCTCTTTGTTTGTTATATTTCCTTCGAAGCCATCGGAAAATAAATTGAAGAAGACAGAATAAGGATTTTTTTTTATAGATAACTTTAAATGAATAAGTATCGTTTTTATTATATGAAAGTTTTGAAACTGTGATTCAAATGAGATAAAGTAAGTATACATAGTATTGTGTCATATTTAAGATTCAATTCATTCCATTTTAGGAAAATCAAAATTGTCTTAATATTTTTGTATCATGTTTTAACCAAATGCATTTGGCGTAGGGAGTTAGCGGCCCCATCGCCCGGTAATTACTATTTCTATTATTGCCGCAAACAGCCACTGGTCCTCCAGGTTGGGGGTATATCCACTCTGACGCCACACAGTACACTAATAACAGCACTCATCAACATTAAAGTCATTTACAGTACACACCCCAGGACAACCTATCCTGGGTAGCCGCCCCGGATGGGGAAGTAGGTCAGGCTGCTTCGAGGCGACTTTCTCCTCCTGACTCTTAGTGCCAGGCTAGGCGCGAGCCTGTCCGGGTTAGCAACCGGAGGAGCACAGCTCATTACCGCGCCCAATTACAAAACACTAACACACAAAGGTCACTACATCCGCCCCTTGCCATTACCCAGGCGGCTGGTGCAGCCCTCCTGGGGGGTCGCTCCAGAGGGTACAGCAGATAAACAAGGTATGGCACTCCTTGGCCGCTGGGATAGTACAGGAGCCCGCTCATCCTAACCTGGAAGGAGTGGCTGCTCTATCAGCCCAGTGTAAAAGTTCGGACGCTGTAGTAGTGCCAGTTGGTGACTGGATGGGACCCTGCTGCACGGACCGGAGCTGCACTCCCGAGGCCACTGGACTTCTCTCCTGGGAGATTAACTGTTCCGGTCAAGTGGGGAAGGTGGCGAGGACGGACACAAACCTACACTAACACCACACAGTAAACAATACAGATAAAAAAACAAAACAAAAATCAAGGTTGTGCAAAGCCATGTTCAAAAAGGTGTAGAAAGAAGAGAATAATTAACATCTTCATCTGATGAAATTACCCATAAGCTGCGTTGACGATCATCAGGATAGCTCAGAACATGGTGCATCGGAGTTCAGAAAAGATGTCTCTCCTCTTATGATGGTGAGTCAAACGATTAAAAATAAAAATGGCATTGGCAGCAATAATAAAAGCAGAGTATAAAATGTTATAATATAGGGAGGTAGTCGATTTCCTACTAACACCGAATTCATATGGAGATGGGGGCGTATTTACAGAGAGTAATCTCTACCAAGCTTTGCGTCCCTATGGCACAGGGAAATGGGCTCGTGCCAAGTGGAGAACGGAATATAACGATTTCACTTTTCAGTTGGGAAACTGGGAACAAAGACTTGAAAGGTTGTCGCTTCAGGATGATAAACATATTAGACAAGAGTTACAAACTAAATTAGCGCGCTGTTGGGGGATGGGGGAGACTAGGTCAGTTTTTTATAGATACCGCAATGATAGGAGCAAACGTAGATCGTGGAAAATAACGAAGAGCTGTTCGCCGACCTCCCCCCTCCCCCCCCCCACATACTCGGTCCAAATATATCGGTTACGGAGATTAATTGAACCTTGGCAGGATTTTTCTGTTGATTGACTTCTCTTCGCCAAATCGATATCAGTGACGGACTCAACTTACGCTGAGTTGTTAGCGAATGATTTAGAGGGTTTATACGTCATAGTAAATAATTTACAGATGGCAAAGTTTAAATAGGATATTCCTAAATAGGAAAATTTCAAACGACTATGTGCTAATGGCCAAGTTGTGGCATTATTTTAATGATTCTTGTAGCATATATGTAGCAGATACGAAAAATCTCAGGAGCCATTAGGCAGATATAATAAACACACTAAATGAAATATAATCCAATAAACATGTTAAAGTACAGTGAAAAGTTTTGAAATATCGTAAAATAAATTATACAAAATTCGAAGTAAATGCCAAATATATATGAAATTAAATAAGATACAGAAAAATACACGAGGAGGAGAGATAAAAGTAAGCATAAATAATGTTAAGATTTTTTTCTGAATGTACCATATAATTTATAGATAATTATACTGTTGTTAATATAATGATATGTTGATGATCATTTATATGATAAAATGATAACAGGGGATATCGCTTCACTTATAACTATATATGTTAAATAGATAAACCTTCAGAAACACAATCTGTTTGAGGAAACACGATTTTCAGGCATTATGGCTGACGCCTAGTTTTTCGAAAATATAAACGGATAGGTTGTAACTCAACCAGCAGCCAGACACGAAATTGTTTGAAGATTCGACAGCGAGAGAATTAGTCCAAGAATACGGAGTTGGAACTCGTTTCAAATGGAAAATTAAAAAAAAAAAAAATCAAGGTTGTGCAAAGCCATGTTCAAAAAGGTGTAGAAAGAAGAGAATAATTAACATCTTCATCTGATGAAATTACCCATAAGCTGCGTTGACGATCATCAGGATAGCTCAGAACATGGTGCATCGGAGTTCAGAAAAGATGTCTCTCCTCTTATGATGGTGAGTCAAACGATTAAAAATAAAAATGGCATTGGCAGCAATAATAAAAGCAGAGTATAAAATGTTATAATGAGTTATATTACACAAACTGTTTCATTCATAGCAACTATCCAGACGATGAACATATGCTCAAATAAACGATCTTCCTAGTGGACAGTATAGATTTAAAGGTATGACGTTTTTCATTAATAGGCATGACAAATATATAATCATATAATTGCATATTATATTGTATAGGCACATACAATTTACTCTCAAATTTTAGTCTTTTGGTATCCTACCTGAAATACAAGCAAGCTTTAAAATTTTTAAATGGCTTCATTGACATTCATATTCATATCGACGAATGTAACCACTAAACGTCAAACAGTCACCATTAGGGCATAAAACAATCGAGTTTAGCTTATTTATTGGTCATGAAAAAAAGCGAAAAAAAGCTAACTCAAAAAGCTATGGAGGCTGGGCCGGCAATGGAAATTTATGGCGGTCGGTGCTTCTTGCATATACCGTAGATCTGAAAGAAAGACACAAATGAAAAGCTACTTTGCAAAAGTCCATTTGTTTTCATAAATACGAATGGCAAATGGAGGTCTTTCCATTGTTAGAGGTTCGCAACATTAGTTATTGCCAAGTACTTCTATTTCATTCACTTTTTTTCTAAAAATATTGCTATTTTTAAAATTAAAAACAAGTATTAAAAAAATATAACGAACACTTGATCAAGGTTATAAAGTGAGTGGTTAAATAGACAACTGCTGCAATTCTTTTTAATATTTAAGGTTACCCGCCTTGATAGGCGGTCATTCGGTATTTAATTTTGCTACTGTCAATTGCTTATCTACGTAGTTTTAGTTCGGCTTTTTAATTTTAAAATTACTGGATCGCAATTCTTTTACAAGAATATAAAGAAATAGTTGGCAATGTGGCAGCTGTAGTGACCATAGCACAGTTCTTTTCTCCTGTGTCTATCATAAGAAAAGTAATTGTCCAGAAAAGCACAAAAAATGTTGATCCAGTGCCATTTGTTGGCGGATTGGGGATGGGTATCGTAATGCTTCAGCATGGTCTGATACTGAATAATATGGCTATGATTCCTGTTAATATTTTTGCATTTGTATTGAATCTGATATACCTTTCAATTTTTTATAGATACCACAATGATAGGAGCAAACGTAGATCGTGGAAATTAACGAAGAGCTGTTCGCCGACCTCCCCCCTCCCCCCCCCCCCACATACTCGGTCCAAATATATCGGTTACGGAGATTAATTGAACCTTGGCAGGATTTTTCTGTTGATTGACTTCTCTTCGCCAAATCGATATCAGTGACGGACTCAACTTACGCTGAGTTGTTAGCAAATGATTTAGAGGGTTTATACGTCATAGTAAATAATTTACAGATGGCAAAGTTTAAATAGGATATTCCTAAATAGAAAAATTTCAAACGACTATGTGCTGATGACCAAGTTGTGGCATTATTTTAATGATTCTTGTAGCATATATGTAGCAGATACGAAAAATCTCAGGAGCCATTGGGCAGATATAATAAACACACTAAATGAAATATAATCCAATAAACATGTTAAAGTACAGTGAAAAGTTTTGAAATATCGTAAAATAAATTATACAAAATTCGAAGTAAATGCCAAATATATATGAAATTAAATAAGATACAGAAAAATACACGAGGAGGAGAGATAAAAGTAAGCATACATAATAAATAAAAAAAAGTAGAACAACGAATCAATGCCTCAAGATTGGAGTTTTATTATGGGCTCATTGTTACATGATTGATGTTTGTTTTAATTGGAGCACCGTTGTTCAATCTAAAAGAAATAATTGAAACCAAGAATACAGAAATGCTTCCCTTTCCAATGATATTATCAGGAACTGTCGTTACCTCTCTCTGGTTACTTTATGGTATAATTTTAGAGAATATTTTTATAGAGGTCCAGAATGTTGTTGGTCTTTTGCTATGTCTTGTCCAGCTCTCTTTGTTTGTTATATTTCCTTCGAAGCCATCGGAAAATAAATTGAAGAAGACAGAATAAGGATTTTTTTTTATAGATAACTTTAAATGAATAAGTATCGTTTTTATTATATGAAAGTTTTGAAACTGTGATTCAAATGAGATAAAGTAAGTATACATAGTATTGTGTCATATTTAAGATTCAATTCATTCCATTTTAGGAAAATCAAAATTGTCTTAATATTTTTGTATCATGTTTTAACCAAATGCATTTGGCGTAGGGAGTTAGCGGCCCCATCGCCCGGTAATTACTATTTCTATTATTGCCGCAAACAGCCACTGGTCCTCCAGGTTGGGGGTATATCCACTCTGACGCCACACAGTACACTAATAACAGCACTCATCAACATTAAAGTCATTTACAGTACACACCCCAGGACAACCTATCCTGGGTAGCCGCCCCGGATGGGGAAGTAGGTCAGGCTGCTTCGAGGCGACTTTCTCCTCCTGACTCTTAGTGCCAGGCTAGGCGCGAGCCTGTCCGGGTTAGCAACCGGAGGAGCACAGCTCATTACCGCGCCCAATTACAAAACACTAACACACAAAGGTCACTACATCCGCCCCTTGCCATTACCCAGGCGGCTGGTGCAGCCCTCCTGGGGGGTCGCTCCAGAGGGTACAGCAGATAAACAAGGTATGGCACTCCTTGGCCGCTGGGATAGTACAGGAGCCCGCTCATCCTAACCTGGAAGGAGTGGCTGCTCTATCAGCCCAGTGTAAAAGTTCGGACGCTGTAGTAGTGCCAGTTGGTGACTGGATGGGACCCTGCTGCACGGACCGGAGCTGCACTCCCGAGGCCACTGGACTTCTCTCCTGGGAGATTAACTGTTCCGGTCAAGTGGGGAAGGTGGCGAGGACGGACACAAACCTACACTAACACCACACAGTAAACAATACAGATAAAAAAACAAAACAAAAATCAAGGTTGTGCAAAGCCATGTTCAAAAAGGTGTAGAAAGAAGAGAATAATTAACATCTTCATCTGATGAAATTACCCATAAGCTGCGTTGACGATCATCAGGATAGCTCAGAACATGGTGCATCGGAGTTCAGAAAAGATGTCTCTCCTCTTATGATGGTGAGTCAAACGATTAAAAATAAAAATGGCATTGGCAGCAATAATAAAAGCAGAGTATAAAATGTTATAATATAGGGAGGTAGTCGATTTCCTACTAACACCGAATTCATATGGAGATGGGGGCGTATTTACAGAGAGTAATCTCTACCAAGCTTTGCGTCCCTATGGCACAGGGAAATGGGCTCGTGCCAAGTGGAGAACGGAATATAACGATTTCACTTTTCAGTTGGGAAACTGGGAACAAAGACTTGAAAGGTTGTCGCTTCAGGATGATAAACATATTAGACAAGAGTTACAAACTAAATTAGCGCGCTGTTGGGGGATGGGGGAGACTAGGTCAGTTTTTTATAGATACCGCAATGATAGGAGCAAACGTAGATCGTGGAAAATAACGAAGAGCTGTTCGCCGACCTCCACCCTCCCCCCCCCCACATACTCGGTCCAAATATATCGGTTACGGAGATTAATTGAACCTTGGCAGGATTTTTCTGTTGATTGACTTCTCTTCGCCAAATCGATATCAGTGACGGACTCAACTTACGCTGAGTTGTTAGCGAATGATTTAGAGGGTTTATACGTCATAGTAAATAATTTACAGATGGCAAAGTTTAAATAGGATATTCCTAAATAGGAAAATTTCAAACGACTATGTGCTAATGGCCAAGTTGTGGCATTATTTTAATGATTCTTGTAGCATATATGTAGCAGATACGAAAAATCTCAGGAGCCATTAGGCAGATATAATAAACACACTAAATGAAATATAATCCAATAAACATGTTAAAGTACAGTGAAAAGTTTTGAAATATCGTAAAATAAATTATACAAAATTCGAAGTAAATGCCAAATATATATGAAATTAAATAAGATACAGAAAAATACACGAGGAGGAGAGATAAAAGTAAGCATAAATAATGTTAAGATTTTTTTCTGAATGTACCATATAATTTATAGATAATTATACTGTTGTTAATATAATGATATGTTGATGATCATTTATATGATAAAATGATAACAGGGGATATCGCTTCACTTATAACTATATATGTTAAATAGATAAACCTTCAGAAACACAATCTGTTTGAGGAAACACGATTTTCAGGCATTATGGCTGACGCCTAGTTTTTCGAAAATATAAACGGATAGGTTGTAACTCAACCAGCAGCCAGACACGAAATTGTTTGAAGATTCGACAGCGAGAGAATTAGTCCAAGAATACGGAGTTGGAACTCGTTTCAAATGGAAAATTAAAAAAAAAAAAATCAAGGATGTGCAAAGCCATGTTCAAAAAGGTGTAGAAAGAAGAGAATAATTAACATCTTCATCTGATGAAATTACCCATAAGCTGCGTTGACGATCATCAGGATAGCTCAGAACATGGTGCATCGGAGTTCAGAAAAGATGTCTCTCCTCTTATGATGGTGAGTCAAACGATTAAAAATAAAAATGGCATTGGCAGCAATAATAAAAGCAGAGTATAAAATGTTATAATGAGTTATATTACACAAACTGTTTCATTCATAGCAACTATCCAGACGATGAACATATGCTCAAATAAACGATCTTCCTAGTGGACAGTATAGATTTAAAGGTATGACGTTTTTCATTAATAGGCATGACAAATATATAATCATATAATTGCATATTATATTGTATAGGCACATACAATTTACTCTCAAATTTTAGTCTTTTGGTATCCTACCTGAAATACAAGCAAGCTTTAAAATTTTTAAATGGCTTCATTGACATTCATATTCATATCGACGAATGTAACCACTAAACGTCAAACAGTCACCATTAGGGCATAAAACAATCGAGTTTAGCTTATTTATTGGTCATGAAAAAAAGCGAAAAAAAGCTAACTCAAAAAGCTATGGAGGCTGGGCCGGCAATGGAAATTTATGGCGGTCGGTGCTTCTTGCATATACCGTAGATCTGAAAGAAAGACACAAATGAAAAGCTACTTTGCAAAAGTCCATTTGTTTTCATAAATACGAATGGCAAATGGAGGTCTTTCCATTGTTAGAGGTTCGCAACATTAGTTATTGCCAAGTACTTCTATTTCATTCACTTTTTTTCTAAAAATATTGCTATTTTTAAAATTAAAAACAAGTATTAAAAAAATATAACGAACACTTGATCAAGGTTATAAAGTGAGTGGTTAAATAGACAACTGCTGCAATTCTTTTTAATATTTAAGGTTACCCGCCTTGATAGGCGGTCATTCGGTATTTAATTTTGCTACTGTCAATTGCTTATCTACGTAGTTTTAGTTCGGCTTTTTAATTTTAAAATTACTGGATCGCAATTCTTTTACAAGAATATAAAGAAATAGTTGGCAATGTGGCAGCTGTAGTGACCATAGCACAGTTCTTTTCTCCTGTGTCTATCATAAGAAAAGTAATTGTCCAGAAAAGCACAAAAAATGTTGATCCAGTGCCATTTGTTGGCGGATTGGGGATGGGTATCGTAATGCTTCAGCATGGTCTGATACTGAATAATATGGCTATGATTCCTGTTAATATTTTTGCATTTGTATTGAATCTGATATACCTTTCAATTTTTTATAGATACCACAATGATAGGAGCAAACGTAGATCGTGGAAATTAACGAAGAGCTGTTCGCCGACCTCCCCCCTCCCCCCCCCCACATACTCGGTCCAAATATATCGGTTACGGAGATTAATTGAACCTTGGCAGGATTTTTCTGTTGATTGACTTCTCTTCGCCAAATCGATATCAGTGACGGACTCAACTTACGCTGAGTTGTTAGCAAATGATTTAGAGGGTTTATACGTCATAGTAAATAATTTACAGATGGCAAAGTTTAAATAGGATATTCCTAAATAGAAAAATTTCAAACGACTATGTGCTGATGACCAAGTTGTGGCATTATTTTAATGATTCTTGTAGCATATATGTAGCAGATACGAAAAATCTCAGGAGCCATTGGGCAGATATAATAAACACACTAAATGAAATATAATCCAATAAACATGTTAAAGTACAGTGAAAAGTTTTGAAATATCGTAAAATAAATTATACAAAATTCGAAGTAAATGCCAAATATATATGAAATTAAATAAGATACAGAAAAATACACGAGGAGGAGAGATAAAAGTAAGCATACATAATAAATAAAAAAAAGTAGAACAACGAATCAATGCCTCAAGATTGGAGTTTTATTATGGGCTCATTGTTACATGATTGATGTTTGTTTTAATTGGAGCACCGTTGTTCAATCTAAAAGAAATAATTGAAACCAAGAATACAGAAATGCTTCCCTTTCCAATGATATTATCAGGAACTGTCGTTACCTCTCTCTGGTTACTTTATGGTATAATTTTAGAGAATATTTTTATAGAGGTCCAGAATGTTGTTGGTCTTTTGCTATGTCTTGTCCAGCTCTCTTTGTTTGTTATATTTCCTTCGAAGCCATCGGAAAATAAATTGAAGAAGACAGAATAAGGATTTTTTTTTATAGATAACTTTAAATGAATAAGTATCGTTTTTATTATATGAAAGTTTTGAAACTGTGATTCAAATGAGATAAAGTAAGTATACATAGTATTGTGTCATATTTAAGATTCAATTCATTCCATTTTAGGAAAATCAAAATTGTCTTAATATTTTTGTATCATGTTTTAACCAAATGCATTTGGCGTAGGGAGTTAGCGGCCCCATCGCCCGGTAATTACTATTTCTATTATTGCCGCAAACAGCCACTGGTCCTCCAGGTTGGGGGTATATCCACTCTGACGCCACACAGTACACTAATAACAGCACTCATCAACATTAAAGTCATTTACAGTACACACCCCAGGACAACCTATCCTGGGTAGCCGCCCCGGATGGGGAAGTAGGTCAGGCTGCTTCGAGGCGACTTTCTCCTCCTGACTCTTAGTGCCAGGCTAGGCGCGAGCCTGTCCGGGTTAGCAACCGGAGGAGCACAGCTCATTACCGCGCCCAATTACAGAACACTAACACACAAAGGTCACTACATCCGCCCCTTGCCATTACCCAGGCGGCTGGTGCAGCCCTCCTGGGGGGTCGCTCCAGAGGGTACAGCAGATAAACAAGGTATGGCACTCCTTGGCCGCTGGGATAGTACAGGAGCCCGCTCATCCTAACCTGGAAGGAGTGGCTGCTCTATCAGCCCAGTGTAAAAGTTCGGACGCTGTAGTAGTGCCAGTTGGTGACTGGATGGGACCCTGCTGCACGGACCGGAGTTGCACTCCCGAGGCCACTGGACTTCTCTCCTGGGAGATTAACTGTTCCGGTCAAGTGGGGAAGATGGCGAGGACGGACACAAACCTACAATAACACCACACAGTTAACAATATAGATAAAAAAACAAAACAAAAACCAATGGAAAATTTAAAAGAAAATGAGCAGCCTAATGTGCCAGCTACGCAGGGGGAGGAAGAGCGGTCATCTCAGACCGCAACAAATTTTGAAGCCACAACAGGGGAGACAGAGCAGGTTGCTGCGCCCACACAGTCTAGGGTGCTGCGACCTTATCAGCTCCCCTCTAGCCTTCCAAGCAGAAGAGAGAACTCTGATGAAGAGACCTCCCGCTCTCGATAGACTCGATCGATCGAGATGAAACGGATAAATCAGCCTACAACTAGCAGAGCACCTACAGGGGAGGGAGTGGAGCTCAAAGCCGCTGCCTTAGCAAGAGCAAAGCAGTAAAAGAAAATTTATAGGCAAAAGAAAAGGCGGGCCGAGGCTATTCAAAGGCAAGCCGAACGGGAGACCATCAGGATGAGGCGTCAAAACCCCGTTTCTGACCCGGCTACACAAAGGCGGCCTAGTACCAGCGAGCGCCCCGCGGGCCGTTCCCCTCTGGCTCGGCTTGAGGGGTGCGGCCCGGGGACTGTTCTCGAACCGATTCGGGAAGGAGGAGTGGACGGAGGCAAAGCCCCGTCCTCCCTCTTCCCGACGCGGAGGGGACTCGGCGCGCGCTGGGAAACTCCGATCCTACAGGGATGCTGCTGTTTCTAGCACAAGGGCCTTGCAGGTGGTCATTATGGGGAGCCAGGAGGGTGCCCCCATTACTCAGGAAGAGGCCCAACTCATCCGAAGGCTCCTCATAGCCGAAATTGAGAGGAGGGCGTATGAGCCAAGACCCAGAAGTAGGCCTCTCGAATTTATTAACTCAGGTTATCAGGCGGAACCGGGATGGTTCCTCCTAACCTGCAAAAATGAAGAAACCAGGGACTGGCTTCTCAGTTGGGTACCTCCTACGGACCGTTGGTTGGTAGTGAGGCGGTCCGCCGAGGCTCCCTGGCCCACTAGAATTGCTATTGGGCTGGGGGCTGTGGTGATCGAACCCAGCAGATTGGTCAGCCTCCTGGAATTTCAGAACCCAGAACTGGCGGGAACCAACCAGTGGCAGTTCCTGGGAGTGGAAGGCGATCTGGGACATCTGAGGGGCATCTTCAGAGTCCCAACCAGCACGATCGCCTGGCTGGAGGCGAACGGATGGCGGATCAGCTATGAGCTGGTGTCGCTGACCGTCTGGAGAACGCCTTCGGCACCAGCTAGACAACAGCCCCCACAGGAGGATCAAGGGAGGAACGGGCGCCAATAGGCCCCTGCTCATCCCACTTCCTTCTCCTCCATCTGCCACAATCATGGAAAACGCTGGGATCGAGGTAAGACAAATTAATTTACAGCATAACAAGTCGGCTAAGGCTGAATTAGCGAAGCTTCTTTCGGGGGTGAAATCCACCCTCGTCTTAATACAAGAAGCTTATTGTTTTAGGGGAATGGTTAAAGGACTTGGGGGTATCGGCGGAAGAATCATCCGCCCACCCTCATGCGAAGCACCAAGGTCATGTATCTGTGTCTCTAAAGACCTTCAGATACTACCTTTGCCCCAGATTAGCACGAAGGATGTGGTGGCCCTGGCCATAACTACCAAGGTCAGTAATATTAAGCTTAAAATGATTATTGCCTCCATATATGTACCCCATAATTTGGGTCCAACTTATCATTACATAGATAGTCTCTTCCGCTTTGCAAGAAAGAATGATCTACCTCTCTTAGTAGGCGGAGACTTTAACGCCCATCACCTTGTGTGGGGCAGTTCAGACACGAACGAGCGAGGGGAATCCTTGCTCGAATATATAGCCTCTACAAATTTAGAGATACTAAACAGAGGTAGCGAAGCTACTTTTGTCACTCGAGTCAGAAGCGAGGTTCTAGATATCACACTCGCTTCTAGTCAGATTAAAGACCTTTGCAAAGACTGGAAGATCACCTCGGATATCACACTGTCCGACCATAGGATGATCTCATTCAAGATTAACTTTGAAGAAACCTCCCCAACTCTGAAAAGAAACCCCAGAAGCACCGAGTGGAATCTATTCAGGGAAAGGTTGGATAGATGCCCAAACCTCCCTATGGGCAGACTTCAAACCAAAGTTCAGATAGAGGAAGAAACTACCCTCTTAGAGAGAATAGTACAAGACGCATACGAGGCGGCCTGTCCCTTAAAGGCAGAACCCAGGAAAAAGATCAGATGGTGGTCCACTGAGCTGTCTAAGCTACGAAAGGCTACAAGAAAGGCCTATAATAAGGCATATAAATCAAAGCAGAAGGCTGACTGGGATCTGTACCGTATCGCCTCTAACTCATACAAAAAAGAAATAAGGAAGCATAAACGGGAGGGCTGGCGTAAGTTCTGTAGCAATATAGAATGCACGCCAGAAGCCTCTCGTCTAGTTAAGCTGCTTGGGAATGACGCCCGACAGCCACTGGGAGTCTTAAAGAAACTTAACGGTCTCTGGACCTCCAACTTGGTGGACACCTTGTCTCACCTGATGGAGACCCACTTTCCGGGTTGCAGTATTACCAATTTAGTCAACCCTCCCTCAAGTATGTACCCTGGCAGTGATACTAACGATACAGAGGACTGGGCTCTAGCGGAGTCCATAGTCAGTGACGGGGCCATTAGGTGAGCTGTCGGGGAGCTCAAGCCGTATAAAGCCCCAGTCACTGACGGTATCCTTCCATGTATGCTCAAAGAGGGCCTCAATACTCTGCTCCCCCGAATCAGAGCACTTCTAGGAGCCTCTCTAGCCATCGGGTACATTCCAGAATCCTGGAGGAAATCTCTAATAGCTTTTATCCCGAAGAATAGTAAGGAGGATTACAGTGTTGCTAAGGCTTTTCGACCTATCAGCCTATCCTCCTTTCTTTTTAAGATCCTGAAGAAGCTGGTAGCAGTACACCTTACAAGTAAGGTTCTACCTCTCCATCCCCTTCACCCTCAACAGCATGCTTACCTCCAGGGAAAATCAACAGAAACTGCCCTACATTCCCTAGTTGGAAAAATAGAAAAGGCCTTGGTATACAAGGAATCAGCCTTAGGGCTCTTTTTCGATGTTGAAGGGGCATTCGACAGGACCAGGCCTGAGGCAGTTTGTAGAGCCTTAAAAGAAATATCTGCCCCACCTGCTATAGCCAGATGGGTCGGATTTGTTTTGAAGAACAGACTAATAGTCGTCTCAGAGGAGGGCACCAGACTAGAGGCGCAGGCCTTCACAGGCTGCCCTCAAGGGAGCTGCATCTCCCCACTGCTCTGGTTCCTTGTAATGGACAAGTTGCTAAGAAGACTAGAGGAGGCCGGATTCTCTGCCCAGGCATTTGCAGATGATGGAGTAATCCTCATAACAGGTAAGTTTATTGCCACCATCTTTGAGCGCATGCAGGTTGCTTGCGATATTGTTCAGACTTGGTGTAACGAAGTTAGACTTTCAGTAAATCCAACTAAGACTGAGTTGATTCTCTTTACAAAGAAACGGAAGCTGGACGCTTTTAGGGCTCCTACCTTTTTTGGCAAACAGCTCCAATTAAGTCAACAAGTCAAATACCTCGGGATTATTTTGGATTCCAAACTAAACTGGGGTTCCTATTTGACTGAAACCAAAAGGAAAGCAATAGCATCCTTTTGGCATGTTAGACGCGCTGTGGGCACAACCTGGGGCTTTAAGCCTAGGGTCATGCACTGGATATACACAGCGATTATAAGACCTAGAATTCAATATGGAAGCATAGTGTGGTGGACAGCCTTGAATAGGGCCTCCCATGTTCGTACACTCAGCCGTATTCAAAGGATGGCATGTATGAGCATTACGGGAGCGTTTCGTACCACACCTACCAAGGCTTTAGAGGTCCTCTTGTATCTAACACCGCTTCACCTATGGCTGAGGGGCGAAGCGGTTATGGCCTATCTAAGAATTAAGGAAAACAGACAGTGGCAAGAGCGGGGCGAACTCACGGGCCACTCAGTTATTGCCAAGGTGGTGGAAAAGGAGATTCCTATCCTCCAATATTGTTGTCCTCAACTTAATAGAAACCTTACTCTAGACTCTAAAGTGAGATACTCTTATCCTAGTATATCCGACTGGGAAAGGGGTTCAATTGCCACTCAACCAGGCAACCTATCCTGTTTCACGGACGGATCATGGAAGGATTCGACCGGATTAGCAGGAGCGGGCGTCTACATAGAGGATTTAGGCATTAACATAAGTCTACCACTAGGTAAACACTCTACTGTGTTCGAAGCAGAAGTGTTCGCGATACTGTCTGCGGTCACATGTACGGAGGACATCAGTTGCGACAGGGCTGGAATTACTATCTACTCAGACAGCCAATCGGCTCTCCAAGCCCTGGAATCCTCCAGGGTGACTTCCGTATTGGTAAAAGAGTGCAAACAGGCATTGGATCTACTTGCCTGCTCGAAGAGACTGGAATTAGTTTGGGTTCCTGGACATAAAGGAATCAAAGGCAATGAAATAGCCGACAAGCTTGCAAGAGAAGGTGCTGAGAACCCTATCTTTGGGCCAGAACCTTCAGTAGGCATCTCTAAAAGATATCAGCGGAAGAAGGTCCAGGATTGGGCATGGAATATAGCAGGTAAGGAGTGGAGGGGGTATGCGGGCCTTAGACAGGCTAAGGAACTAATTAAAAAACCCTCTGCTTCCAGAACCAAGTGGCTGCTGGGCCTCAACAGAAAGGAACTCCGGCTGCTTATAGGGGTACTTACAGGGCACTGCAGGCTTAAAAGACACTTAAAAATTTGCGGAATAGCAGGGGATGAGACCTGCCACTGCTGTGGGCAGGCACCTGAAACTGCTCTACACTACATAGCCGAATGTGATAGATATGCGTCACTGAGATACAGTCTGTTAGGATCTGATAGAATCAGAATACAAGAGGCTCCCTCCATCGAATGGACATCCCTTCTGAATTTCATTAGAAAAACCAGAAGGTTCGATTGGAGGGTTAATAAGCTATTTCTATTGGTAATCCCCCGGGGATGGCAAAAAGGATCATCAGGCCCACTTGCCGGACTTTGTCCCCTCACCCTTTCCAGTACCAGTAATATTTTTATTTCATTATTATACTTAATATTTTAGTTAAATTTTGAGAATTAAATAGTTTTAGAATGATATCTATGAAATGAAATAATAATGATATCTTATTGTAACTCATAAGGAAATCTACAGGGTTAAAAAAAAGAGAGTACTTATATGGTATAAAAAAAAAAAGGAAAAAAAACATTAAAACAATTATACAAGAAAAAAAACCTATATATTTCTACTGTGTACTTTAGATTTATTGAAAAAGTATGCTGTGAGTATAGCAGCCCAATACAGTTGGGCAGCATCCCTTTCATACATAATTGTTTATCTCTCTATTCGAAACCCATTTTCGCTTATAATTTATTTTCTTAATTATTACTTCACCATCAGGTTTTTTTCATATCTTTTAGTCGAATTGGGTATCTCCCGCCAGTTGATGAGTTTTTGGTTGGATTTTTTATATTGCTCACAACTCGGTATTGTATTTTGGACCTTGCATCTGTTCTATAGGGTTGGCGATAGTTTGATAGCACTATTAATAGTATCGAATATATGATGATTGTATTGATAATCGTCACTATCGAAAATTAAATAAAACAAATTTAATTAAAGAAAGAATGATGTTAAACTTGAAAACAAATAAAAGGTTTATCTTAGTAAAACAAAATACTTTGCTGGAATCCAACGGTGAATCCGGGAATTTCATTTGGAAGTTGGAACTTGTCAGTAAATAATTGATTTCTTTGAAAATGGTTTTCTGTGAAGTTAAAAAAAATCTCCTTTCAATTTTCTAGCTGCCATTTCTTTTGCAGTTTCTATATTATTCTCAGTCTCACCTTGACCTCTTTCACCGCTAATAAGTAAGAGTGTGTTTTTTTTTCTTTTTTTATTTAATAATAATACACTGTTAATTATGAAAAGGGCTCCCACGCATGGCAGTATTTTAAAAAGAAAAGTGAAATTCCAAACGTTTCCATCTGTGATTTGTTCCGAAAGGACTTCAAAACATCCACATTAAACTTACCGCATCATTTGCTATGTAACAATAAAAATGTTTACCGACCGACCCACGGCTTCAAGTTCATCGTCTCAAGCAACTCCTGTTTCAAGTAAGCAGAAAATGCTGGAAACTTTTTTTTTTTTTAATACGAAACCTAATCCCTCCAGGAGCGAGATAAAAAAAATAGAAACAATCGTGATAAATATTAATTAAAATCTGCATAATTATAATAAAGATGAAAACAGGCATTAATTAAAATTATTATTATTTAATTTTAGTTTATTTTCCAGTATTTTTCCTTTCAATTCTTTTTTTCAAACAATATATTACAAATGCATTGGAAAATATCATTCAAACGGGTGGTGAATGAGTAGATGTCTTAAAATTCTGGAAACAGAACATGCATAACTACTGGATGGAGTACCAATCATCACTAGCAGTAGAAGCTACCTAAGCCCAAGTAATTCTGAGAAGATTTTTTTGAACACCAATCAGTGGTTACTTGTGTAAGCAGTTGTTAATTGAGTAGTTTAACACGATCGAAATGATTATTTGAAAATTAATTATATTTTAAAATTATTCACTACATAAAATCTAAACATTAATAACCAAATAGCTATATGTTTAATTGGAAAATTTGTATTTTCTTTTCCCAGAGCAAAGGTGCGATTCTAAACCCTCCTGTCTTCATTCTAAATCTAAACCTATATAACCTATCGAATCGATAGTTTAATCAATACTAGTCGATATTATACAATAGAAGCCATCAATAGTCAGAATTATTGAACTATAGCCGATCCTACGGTTTTCAGGATTATGCAAAGATGCGAGGAATAAAGATTTTGGAGATCGTAAGAAGCTAATTTCAATACTCAACCTAAACACATTAAAATTCTATAAGAAAGATGCTTCAAATACAGATTTAACAATAATAACATGTCTGAAAGCTACAAGTGTAAATTATTTGATTCTGATTAAGATCCGTTAATCTTGTTTCATTAAATAATTATTACTAAAACTCGAACATACTAAAAAAATATAATTTTATCTTATTTTATTCATTGAAATTAGATACTCGAATAATTTTCTCCGTTTTCGAAATTTTCAAACACGATACGAATAGTGTGTATAATGTTAAAGATACACCATTATTTACTAGGGTGACATTGCTATTATAGACCTCACAGAAGCTAATCTAGGGTCGTAATAGAGCACATATTTTACCCAAGGCATTTCAGCAAGCACTCTAAGCCACTAATGAACATACTCAGTCTAGCTCAAGCAAGCAACGGAAATTAACAACAAGGAATACACACACAAATGATTCTTACGTTTTTAACCAATTAATTATTTCAAAAATCAAATAAAAAAAATCTTTCACAGCACATCAATAACGTCATTAATTATTTATTTTTTTAAATACACTTTATTAAGTGCAAATTAAATTAATAGCTTAATCTCTATATGGACAGACAAGGTTATTTGTATTATTTCATAGCGCTATTCAATGAATGATAATCTTATCGAACGTTCTACAAAACCCGACGTTACGGGTTATCGTTGTTTACCGACATAGCTGATCAGATAAAAGATGTTTGGCCTTACAAGGAGAGTACCAAGCATGGGAATCACATAAACCGATCACTTTTATATGTTTTATAGGGTAGGACCTCCTAAATGCTTATGTTAAGTGGTAAGACGCAAATAGCTTTCATTCTCGAGAAATATCGATTTGAAGTTCTCGGTGTTATGTAAGTAGACGTGGCTCGACGGTGACTGTAGCCTCGCTGTAACGCGCCTGGTTACAGTTGGTAGAGATCTACATTTCGAATCCTGGATATTGTGAATTTGTATCTTTTAATGTTTTTTATATATCTGATATTTATAAATGATTAAATAATGGATTCATTAAATTTTTTTTTTATTTAATTTAATATGGATGAAAATTTATTCAATTAAGCTTTCTTCTATGGTTATTATTTATTTGTTATTTACATGTTTTTTTTTTACAATAAAATATTCAATATCCAAAAGGTGACAGTGATATTGAAATGAAATACTCATAACAATTACCATAGTTGTAATAAATATAATAACAAAGTGATTAGTATCATCAAATATAATTAATTAATTGAAATTAAAATAATATGCTCTGAAAATAATTATAGTCACTAAAAAATTTAATTTTAAGTATAAATTTAAGATTTTCAAAGATGATCCAGTATGCCTGGTTCACCTCCAGGCTCATTGATGCAAGGGGAATATTCTTGAATTTGAATGAATTGTGTTTCCCATTAACCAATTTAAAAAAAAAAAAAAAAAACTGCAATAATAATCGTTTTATAAAAGATAAGGCTTGTGACAAAGTTCAATGTTTCAAATGTTTCTATCGTTATTACTATCCGAATGAATATATGATTATGAGTTAATCTGATGATGAGAGTGAGTGAGTAAAAGTTAACATGATTATATTTATTTAATTAATTAGTTAATATTATTATATTTATTACAACTCCTATATTTACGGTAATTGTTATTATTTTATTTGATTTCATTTCAATATCAATAACAACTTTTGAGTATTGAATATTTTAATGTAAAAAAAAGCAAGCAAATAACTATATTAAATAATTTTTATTTGCTAGAAAAGTTAATATATTATGATAAATTAATTTGTGAAGGACAACTTCCCATTGATAGTACAGTGTGTGGGACAAGGAAGTAAAAGAAAAGTCACTCCCCAGATAATTTTTATAATGAAACGATCAATGATTGACGAAGTAAAATTGTACAGGTGTCGGGACATGGGGAGGAAATTATGTAATTTAAAGATAATACAATTTTTTTTTTAAACAGTAACAAGATATATTGTAAATTAAGGTGTGAATATTTATTAGTTTAATAATTTGATGTTTTATTGTATAAAACAAAGATCCTGATGACGAAGGAGTACTTCGAAACGTCGAAACCAATATTACAATTATATATATATATATATATATATATATATATATATATATATATATATATATATATATAAAGTTAAAGATCAATGGGAAGTTGTCCTTCACGAATTAATTTATCACAAGTAAATAATAACCATAGAAAAAAGGTTAATTGAATAAATTCATATATATTAAATTAAACTAAAACAAACAAATTAATGCATCAATTATTTAAACATTTACAAATATCAGAGATATAAAAGAAAAAACAGTTCCGGGGATTCGAACTGTACATCTTTAGTATAGTAACCAGATGCGTTACCACGAGGTCGCAGTAACTAATGTTACTATTAAACTAATGTTAGAACTACATACACAACAACAAGAACTTCAAATCGATATTTCTCGATAATGAAAGCGAATTGCGTCTTACCACTTTACATAAATATTGAGGGCCTCCTACCCTGTAACATATATAAAAGTGATGGTAATCTGTGATTCCCATGTTTGTTACTCCCCTTGTTAGTATTCGGGGTTTGATTTGTTTTGTTTTCCTTTTATTCACTACGGTTTTGTCCTACGGTAATGTCGCATCCTGAACAAATTATAGACTTTGTGAGGGATGATCTTATGTTGCAAGATTACTGTCACCCATCTTATAAAGACATCGGATCAAGAGATAAGAAGTGGAAGGAGTCGGCAGAAAAGCTTAGCAAAGACAGTAAGTACATATTTTGCCATTTGGTCATTCCACACCAAATCCAACTAATAAATAATTACTTCCCGACTTAGTTTTTTTCAAAATGAAAGAAACTTGGTAATTATGTTCTCTGCATAAATAAAATATAAAATTCTTAGTTTCAGATTTTTTCCCCATTGAGTTATAAATTATAAAATAATAAAAAATCAACTTTTTACACGGTTTGAATCATTGAAACGCCTATAGCTCCAAAACTATTTTTTCTAGATAGCTCAAAATAGTGTAATTCTTTCCAGAATTGCATGGACTTTAATTTGATATGTATCTTTAATTTACTAAACTAATCTTAAAATTAAAAAAAAAAAAAAAACTCAAAAAGTTATTTTTATTTTAAAGCAAGCACGAAATTTTGAATTTAAAAAAAATAAAATAAATATATGTTGCATATACAAGTTATAAGACTTTATGGGCCAAAGTTCATGATGGCGTTTTTATGGGTTCTATCATAAAAAAAATTAAACCTTGTATTTTTATGCAAAGATTTTTTCAAACTGAAATGGAGACACATTGTACATACCATATTATAAACAATTAAATTTACTTTGGCAAAATTCATTATACAAACGGCGTTATTTACCATTCGTGAGCCATTAATTGATAAATGAGCATTCACAATATTTTTTTTTACATGATTCCATTGAGACACTGCCATAAAATTTGCTATGCACATTTCTTATATAAGCATTAAACATCTATTTTAAATTGAACACACTAATTGTATATACATGCATACATATATATATATATATATATATATATATATATATATATATATATATATATATATATATATATATATATATATATATATAAATTCAAAATTTCGATTTTAAGCTTAAAAAATTATCTTTGGATTTTTTAAAATATGTGGGATTTATGTTTCAGACGAAAAATATAACCGGATACCAAATATAATAAAACCATTTGAGTCCGACTAGATATATAAACTCTCTACCGGTGAGAATATACCGTCTCTGAATTAATCCATTCAAATATTGCCATTAAATTACATATGGTCCAGAATTGTACCGAAACGCCCCGAGTTCAGTATCACGTCGGTTTGAGATAGCCTTTATCACGGTAATATGTATGAAATTTAATTTAAGATAGGAAATTTTGTGGGTGTAATTTGTTAAAATTACTGGATTCGATCATTCACTTTAAAATTAGCAATATTACAATCATTTTCGTAGCAATTTATCTGGTTGGCATAGTTCCAGTATCTGCCAACCACAACAATCCGTCTGATATTGATTTTAAACCGTGGGCCGTATCTAATCCTTAATATTAAATTCAAAAAATGAAAGAATAATTTGTAAGATCGTGATTTGACCTCAAGAGCACTCGTTGAAGATGTAAAAGAGAAATCGGATAAAATAAGAACTGTATTAGATTGATGAATGCTCAATGCTATCTCCATATTTTACAAATCAAGTTTAATTGTTTTGTTTTTTATTTAGAAAGGAGAATATTAAGAAGCTGTACTTCATAGAAAAAAAAAGCATCAAGGAGGTTAATCATTTGGTACCAGATGATGTTAATAATAGATTACTCAAAAAAGAATAAGTAATTCACGGATCTGAGTAGTTTGTTGTAGCGTTCTCAGTTAATTCATACTGTAGCTTATTAGGACCATTAATTAACCAAATTATGGGAAATTAACCATTTCTCTACGAGGAAAACCTAGGTGGTCATTGCATTTGGCAGTTTCTCCAAGAAAACCTTCCGATATTTTTACATTATTTACCCTATTCAATACGTAATATAATACAGATCACAGAATCAATTACCTTATTCCTAGGTTTTTATGTGTTATGTGTGTAGGCTATTTCAGTCCCATCAATCATAGTTATTATTTATTATTGGGTTGCATGAAAAAAAAAAAAAAAAAAATCCATCACAACTGCCGAGCAGCTTCAAGAAAGAATGAAGAAAAGAGGATGGAGCATAGCACAGAGCGAAGTGCTGCGATCTAGTGGAAGCCGGTAAAACTACTTGCACTCTCTTGCTTGAATTTTACCTTGCTTGATCTAAGTGTGTTAGGCCGAACCCAGGTACCTTTCGATTTTCTCTTGATTTAATTAATTATTAGTCATGCGCGAGTAGGCCAAAGGAAACCATCGGCCCAAGCAAAAAGGAGAAAAGACCAATGAAAGAGCCAGCCTATGAACCTATATTAGAACTGCAGCTACGCAGTTCACCCAATCACTTCAACTTTTCATGAAGTAGCCCAGCTATTACGAAATACCCAATTAAGGAACAAAAAAATAAATTCCCAAATGTATAAATTTATTAACACACTAACATTATTGTAACCGCGTTTTGGCCTCTCTCCATAGACGAAATCATGTAATTTATTTGTAATACAGTCCACTCTATACCACCATAAATAACTAATTCCATAACTGTTGCACATGTGCGACATTATTAAACCGGGAATTGGCCTAGATAATTCACTGGAGTTACCAGTTTGTAGTTAGACTCTATTATTATTGGTTGTAATCGTTCAATATTCATTGTTGGAGAGGATCAAGATTGTATAAAACAGAAGTGTATAGTAATAAATCATGATTCAACTAATGATTATCTGAATAACGAGTTTTCGGAACTTTATAAAAATTTACATCTTTGTTGTGAACATATTAAGTCAATTTAGGGAGGTAGATAACAGGCTTCCGCTTAACTTTATTCTCCAACTAAATTACAACCTCCATTATACTTTAGAGAGGGTCGGCCGACGCACGTCCCCACCCCTTCATAAGGTTTGCCCCCACCCTTACACCCCTTTGTTATTTAATGATCTACAATAGTCTCCTCTTGTTTTTTTAATACATAATACGGAATTCAAAACTAAGATTTATGAGCTCACATCAAGTATTGAAAAAAATTTACTAATAAGGCGCGAACGACGTTTCACTCTATAATTTTATTTTTTTATTCAATTTCATTTCATTGCCAGTTCTTATTCTAATAATGCGAAAGCCTTCAAGTTACGTTTGTTTTCCAAAAAGGAATATGAGAATAATAAGAAATTTCTGAAAACTTCCTTCTAAATTAAAAATAAAAGATGGATTGTTTTTATAAAAAAGCTTGTGTTTGCAGTGGTATTAAACTATGTACACAGCCAGCGTCCTGGCATCATCGGAGGCAGACTGTATTGCGTTTATAGTTCTCAATCGTAGTTAGCAGTTCTTTTTTTAATTTTTTTTTATATATATATTTTTTTTTATGCTGTTTTTCGACACAGCGCCAACCCAGCTGAGCCCGGCCGATATACATCGCCACGGACCATCTACCAAAGACCAAAGAAAACGGCAAATAAAGGTTGTAAATAAATTTACATACATTTTTTTGTCTTTGATTTTTGTTTTTTTATCATATCATCTGGCAGATTTCATTCCAAATTTTGGCATATAAGGCATTGTAATTAACATTAGTATTAACTAAAACATTAAGTTAAATTGTAATAAACATGAAGCATAAAGTATTAATTTCTGATAAATTTTAATCTGGCATTTATTATTTATATATATTTATTTTTTTACTCAAGAGATTTTCCTTTATGTTATAATGTTTATTTTTTTTTTTTTTGTACCTAACACTTCTATTAATTAATCAAAAGGTAAAATTTATTTTAGTATTTTCTTGTTTTGCATCAGGATTTATTAAAATTGATTTTCATTTAGATAAATTTAAATTGTAAAAAAAAGGTATAATAATAAAATCCCGCAACAATTTCATTTGATTATTCTATATATATATATATATATATATATATATATATATATATATATATATATATATATATATATATATACATACATATTAAACTACCCAAGACTAATGAATCATCTTCTAAGGGAAGAACGATCGTGGTTGCTTCTGACGCCATCCCTCCCCCTACACTAGCTGAGACCACAAATTTGCCATATAAAAGATATCAATATGGATGCTCAGCAATAAATATTTCCATATGGAGTCCGGAGCCGTGAGACTTTTAAAATAACGAATACCGAAGACGGTAATTAAGCGTGAACGCAAACGAAGGCTAAATTTGACTTCTTAAATTAAATTATAAATTATGTAAAGATATTTGAAGTTTTGTAAAATAAAAATATATATTACGTTATAAATACCTAAAAACTAAAATTTCATTATATAAAAAAAAAGAAAAAAAAACCTTGTCAAGTTATTTTTTTTCGACTCGCCTGGAAATAAAAAAGATTCCGACCACTTAAAAATTCGGAAGTTGTAACTCTCGCAGATGATGCATGCTCCGGAGGTAAAAAGCGCTAGTTGGCAGAAGTAGGACAGGGAAGGGAATGATTGAAGGGCCGGTGCGATAAGCGACAAAGACGAGGAAGGGCTGCTGGAGATTTGTGTCGACCTACTCCGCTAGCCCTTATCTCTGGAGGAAAAAAAGGCTGGTTGGCCTATGTCAGCCGTTAGTCTCATTAATGCTTTCCACAGATAGGATCCTATTAGCCTAGCCTCTCGATAATCGTTAAAGAACTAAATGACCCCTTAATAACGGACGAACTTTGCCCATTTCTGAACTGAATTTCATGCTGTCGACCATATGAATGAAAATTATCAAAAAAATTCGAAATGAAATAGATAAACTTTTCAGTATACTCGTACATAAAATAGAATGTATGCAACTTCTGCAAATTCTTATAAAATACGTGACTTAATGCAAGGGAAAATAATGCATTAATTAAGCATTTAATTTAATTGATTGAGCATTTTAATCAATTTTTGATAATATGACCATGGTATAGGCCGAAACGTCGAATGAATAAAGACGTGTTTCAATTCTATAAATTTTTATGTAGCAGAGAAAGTTTTTCTTTATCAATATTACAAATATATTTTTTTGTTAAAATGGTCATGTAAGGCCCACTAAGCCGATCCAGAAATAAAGAAATATTTAAAAAAAACTAATGCATACCAGATTCTGTAGTAATATAAAACATCCATTAAAGAATGGTGTCAACATTGGAAAATTAAAATAAATACCAATAAATCCCATCAAATCATTTTTACCATTCGTCGTAGACCCACGAAATCCGGTCCTACATCCTTTAATAATGCCTCACCTTATCCCTATCGAACAGATCCGCTACCTAGGACTGTTCATCGAATTCGTATACGGCTGGAAAGAAGCCTTTAGGAGCGGCGCATTTCAACATCCCAAGCAGAAGAGGACCCAGACCAGCGAGACCACTCTACGGAACGAGAAGAATCAGGCGGAGGAATTCCTGAAGACGAGGCGGCAGAAGATGACTGAAATAGGTTGCGTTCCAAAATCCTCTGGTCATGGCCTGTACCACAGATTGCCCCAATAAAATTGTTAAAAAAAGTAAACTAATCCCAAAATATTGCAAAATAAGAAAGATTTAATAAAAAGTGTTTTTATTGGCAACAGTGGAATGTACAATCCCAGCTCACTACCCGACTGTTGACAAAAACCGGATAAAAAACATCGAAAAAAGCTATAGAAACAAATTGCGGTTCCCAGCACGTTCTTCATTCTATTCTTACTTTACCTTCATTCTCTTCTCTTTAATTCCTTACTTTACCACAATAATCTACCCATTCAATTCGACACCTCTATTAAAAACCTAGTAGTCAGTTTTGATCAATATTGGTATAGGTTGTATATGTAAATTAAAAATATTAAGTGCTTCAAGGAAATAAGCCAATATTTCCTTCGGGTCATTCATCGTGTAACTATTATGTTGTTTCTATAGCAAAACTTTATATTTCACAATGTGGGAGGCAAACCAGAATGAAAAGAAGACATTAATGCAGCAATGAAATTAAAAAGATGTGTCATTCGTTTGATTAGTACACATGAATTGTCAAATTAAAATTATTTATAATCAAAGTGCTAAAAACGAATCATTAATACAATAATTGAAACGAATATTAAGAGCTAAACGCAGAAAATTTACCGATTTGAAGTGGACTCATACACTGAGCACCTAATGATAATCTTAATACACTAATTATTATTGAAGCAATTGTAAGAGATGAAATTGGCAAACACAAGTCATCCGCAGCTTTGAAGTTCTAGGAAAAGCGAATGTCGGGGACACCACATCAAACGTCCTTAAGCCAACTGAATAATTCTCCTCAGAGGCGGGCTAAGACCCGGAGAGACCAGCCCGGAACCCTCCAAACTCCACCAAAAGCCTCCAAGACATCAAACCAAGTTTAAACACCGGACCGGGATGAAGGCATCACAGGACCAATGCTCAATTAACTTTCCTGTCTCAGCAAGAAGTATTTTTAATTAGTTAATTATAGAAGGATACAAAAGGGGAATAGATAGCATATATCCTTCACTAGCATTTAGGAAAAATTTAACTTAATTATTTTTTTGATTTAATGATTTCTACTGAAAACTTCTCCTTAACTAGATAATACAAATTATTTAACGATATAAACAATTTTAAAGCCTAGTTTGTTTAGAAATTTATATGATATAATAACGGGTGTGTTGCGTTGTGGGTGGGGTTTCACAACGAACTTGTTATAACCTAAAATCTGTCGTGAGCTGTCATGTAAAATGGATTTACCACAGCTGCAATCAACAACGTTTTTATATCTTCTTTATATTTATTTGAAAAAGATTTTTGTTTATAATTTATTTTCTTCATTATTATTTTTTAATTTATTTTTTTAAATCTATCAGTGGCAAATTCATTGTTACATAATTCGTTGCTTTGCATACAACAATTTCTCCCAACAAGAAATAAGATCAAGAAATTGTATTTTTGGGCCTACCACTTGCCAAGCGATTTTGTAAATCGGAGAACATCAAGAATATAGAAAGCAGTAAAACAGCATCTCGGTTTATACCTACAAGCACCTACACAACAAAAAACCAAAATTACATAAGTTTATGGTAAAACGGGCGACTCAAAATAATTAAAACGTTGAAACCATCTTCTTTCAATAAAGACATTAATCATTATAAATACTAGAGACGGCAAATCGTCTGGATGTTCTTGTCAACGAGGACATAAAGAATATAAAATCAGCAATAAATAGAGTGAGCTGAGCTTTCAAGTCGATGAATGAATTAGTTGGAGCTCGGCTGTACGCCTCTCTGCCCTGATGATGGCCTATAACCTAGGCCGAAACGTTGGCACAAAATAAATAAGTCATACTTATTAGTGTATTTGTCTTAGACCACACCCCCCGACCAACTTCTTCATTAATGATTAAGTCAAATCTAGAATCACCGAGAAAAAAATGAAAAAATGACTTTACTCCTATCAGACTGGTCCACTTTTGTCCTCACACCCCTTCACTTAAAACCTAGTTTAACCAACATCAACAAAACCTATTAAATATAAAACTAATTACCTTTCCTATCTACAGAAACCATATATCATATAATTCCGTAGCCCACCGTTTTTACCGACTTCCGAAAATTCACAAACCTAGTACCCCCCACCGTCCTATCACTTACGATATTAATTTTACCCAGGTCACACTTAGCAAATTCCTACTCCCCTCTTTACTAATCCTCAGTCACAATAACACATGTGTCCACAATTCCTTTCACTAGGATTTAAGAATAATAGGATTCAACCTATTATTATCCTTCACTGTAAATCGGGCAATTTTCTTCAGTGGACAGTTTTATAATCATAGAAAGTAGGCGGACACTGAAGAGTCGTAGCTCTACCTTAAAATACCACTAGATAAAAAAAGAAGAGTCGTCATTCCCGTACCAGAGATAGGGAAACCAAGAGGACCCTGAACGCAGTGACCATCCTGATCAAGAATCTCCTGCGCCAGTGGTAGACTGTGACGACCAGGCACGACAGGCTGCTAAATCGCTTGATGAAACCCGTTGCTAAAAGGCGAAGGCTTGAAGTGAAATAGGTCCTCATGAGGAATCCTTTGAAAAAAAGGTGAGGAAAGAACGATATATGAATGTATATGTTTTTTTAAAAATTGCACAGTAGCAATTTTTTAAAAGTAAAGCAGCAAGATGCAGGGTTTAATTACGCAAATGGCCAAATGACTAATACCAGTCAACAGATTTAATCCTGTAAAAAAAAAAAAAAAAAAAAAATACAACGGCTGATGCCATATAGGGATGTGATCCCGAACAAGGGAGAGGGCAAATATCACGAGAGCAGACAAATCACTTCGCCACCATCTGCTCCATTTCACCGGCCACTTCACATTCTCCAGTCCCCTTATTTTTCACTGGTCCCTCGTTCTGATGGATGGACGACAACTTCAGACGAATCAATGAGCCAGTACTTTTACTTAAATTTTAAATGATCTTATAGACGTCAAGGCTAAACATTTGTAATAAAATAATAATCTTCTAGTAATGTTTCTAGACTTTAATACTGCTCAAGATGGCCGAAACGTTGTATAATTTGCAATAAAATATATATTGGTGTTCCATTGGTCTTTTAATTTTTAACTAAATTAAAAAACAAATTAAATTTTTAAAATTATTTGAAATTAAATAAAACAATTCTTTAATGTTTTTATCAATTGTTATTTATATAAATAATATTGGCTTGGGAAAAAAGAACAATTGAAATCTGATAACTTCTTTAATATCTGGAAATGCCTTGATTCAGGTTTTTGAAGATGGGATGTTGTAGTCCCGAAATGAAACTCAACTAGTAGACGATGAATAAAATAAAAAAAACTAAATGAGTTTTAATTGTCGAAGTCTGCATTACTTTCAAAAAACTATTTTTTCTCCATTTATTTGGTCCAATCCGAGACGGATCGAGGTATAAAGAGGCAGCTAAACCAGAACCTGATTTGACTGGAGTAGCGGAGCGGATAAATAAACAAATTAAATTTTTAAAATTATTTGAAATTAAATAAAACAATTCTTTAATGTTTTTATCAATTGTTATTTATATAAATAATATTGGCTTGGGAAAAAAGAACAATTGAAATCTGATAACTTCTTTAATATCTGGAAATGCCTTGATTCAGGTTTTTGAAGATGGGATGTTGTAGTCCCGAAATGAAACTCAACTAGTAGACGATGAATAAAATAAAAAAAACTAAATGAGTTTTAATTGTCGAAGTCTGCATTACTTTCAAAAAACTATTTTTTCTCCATTTATTTGGTCCAATCCGAGACGGATCGAGGTATAAAGAGGCAGCTAAACCAGAACCTGATTTGACTGGAGTAGCGGAGCGGATCCGTATTATGTATTCAAACGTAGACGGCGACATCGAGATCGGACTGGACTTTACTGCCCTTCCTTTATTTTTTTTTATTGTAACTAAAAGAAAAGGCATCGAGTTAAGCGATTTTTATTTACTGATATAGAAAAAAATTTAGCAATAGATTACATTATGAATTTTCTTGCTTTTCTTTTTTGAATGGGCAACAAATCAGGTTATATCGTAGCCAATAAATTAATTATTGTTACCGACATTTACGAACTATTAATGAAATGAACGAGAATTTTAACCAAAATCGAGAATTAGTGTAAGGCAGATAATCTCTTTATTATATTATATATAGTTTTAAGCAAAATATAAAATTTTGAATTTTGTATTTAATTGCTAGAAAACAATTGGAAGATTCCAAAACACTAAGCCTCAAGTCTCTAAAACACCGTCAACCAACTAACCAGTCAACGTTTTGCCAATTCAGGCATCGTCAGGACATACACCAAAAAATCACATCTGTGAAGATCAAATACAGCACATCTCACATCAAACGTCCAGAAAGACGCATCAACCAGAGACAGCACATCACTCCGACATCCAATCACATACTGAAGGCAAAGGGAGGTAACATAACAACAGCTGAAAGATTATATTCAAACAACTGATCAGCCGAAAACAGCAAATACACATAGAAAGCAACTAAAAAAGGCCTGAACAAAAATGTATAAGCAAATAAATAATCAATATTAAAGACAAAGTAAAGCTAGAAGAAAAAATAAATAAATATAAATATATATATATATATATATATATATATATATATATATATATATATATATATATATATATATATATATATATATATATAATAAAATAAATATCAATAAATAAAATACACAGCAAGGAAAGGTTATAATAAAAAGCTGATCAATAAACAAATACAACATAAAAGGCAATCTAGTTAGATTTATTGAACTTATCTAAAATGCTAAACGTTTCAGAGTAAAATTAATTCAAATTAAGTACTAATTAATCTAGCAATTAATTTATGTCTCTTTTTGAGTTCTTGCTCTTTTATATTTGTATTTAATATTTTTTTCTTTTATAAAAGTGTTCCACCTACTTCTTCTTCTTATCTTTTCTTTTGGCCAATATTATTTCTTCATTTCTTAGTATTCTTTCATTAATTCCCTCCAACATCAATAAGGATCTTGTTTTTATTTTACAAGTAGATCTTCTTAAGATCAAAGTCCATCATTCGGTCAAAGAAATAAATCAAATAGTAGAGTTAGTTCGTTCAATTTTTTTTTTTTAATTTCAAAGGATTTTATTGACTTAAAAATTTATTCAGCCAGCTTAGGACTCATTTTTATTCCTTACTTCACTGGTTGTTATTTAGAAACAGGGAAGGAATAGTTTTCAGGAGGTAGTTCGTACAATAACCATTTTCTTCACCGCATTTAGCTTCAGCTTAATCTAACAAGCTAAGTCCATATTTGGTTTAGGTCTAAGGCCGGCTCTGCCCTCACGCACAAGCCGTAGTAAAGTGATCATGGCCCAAGGCAGTCTACACGTAACATACCTTTTATATTAAGTGATTAATGCAGTCTACCTGATAGAAGCAACTCTTGCTATAGCAATAAAATATCTGTACAACTGGTTCAAATAATGTCACGCGAATGAGATAGCCTTATTTGTAAATCACATAAATACTACATTAGTTGTAGTATACTTTTATTTAAAAACCATCAATCTAACTATTAAATAAGAAATGAAAGCTGATGATCTTGAACTCCCGGTCATATGACTTGTCATGAATGCATAACTATGCCGATTTCCTTTGAAATAAATCAAGCAGTTTAGAACAAGCAATCTAGTTGCTATTGATTTATTACTGGCTCAATCATCACTAAAAGGTCTATTTGGAAAATCTAATGGATTAGTAAGAAAGGAGAAGAGAAAGATTGGAGCGGAAATGTGAGAAGGATTTGAAATTTGAAGTCACGAAAAGAGGTGTAGGGGTGTGAGCTTAGGGGTGAACCGCAATTAGTATGGCCATGATCCGATTACAACTACCGTTTAAACATATCTGTTTTCTTTTAGTGAATTCCAGAGCTGCAAATGCTCGGAATGTTTTTAATGCGTTTTAATGGGATGCGTTGCAGTGGGAGGGAGGAGGGAGAAGGCAGAAGTTCCGACGTAAAGAAAGATCGGAAATTAAAGGTCACGGGGTACAAAATGAACACTAAGCATCAGTGATAGGTTGAGGATTGTGAGCATAGATATAATCCGCATTAGCATAGGTATAATCCGACTCCACATCCCCTGAACAGAACAGATCTATCATGGCTTAGTAGCGTGTAGTTAGGAATGGAAACTTGAGACGGATAAAGGATTTAGCTATATATCAGGTAATGCTATTATGTTGTAGAATTTGTCAAGGACATATTGTTTGAATTCATCGTAATAGGCATTGAGGGATTGTAATTTGGCATAACGGGAAACTAGAATATATAGCTGTGTGTGTAGGATGTGAAACAGCAGGGAAGAGGATTGTTGGTGAGGGATATGACACCACAATACATTCATGATATAATATGTTATTTCAAGATGGCAAGAATATAAACTCAAACGAATATGAACTCAAACGTTGGTTTGAGAGTGGCACAATACTAAAAATTTGAACTTTCAAGTTTGCCCATTTTGGTTTATCGCTGTCTCTCAACTCACTGATACAACATTCGGACATTTTCTTAGTCAATAATACTTTATCGATAAAAAAAAAAAAATTATATTCATTTTTTGATCATCTAATCATGAATCATAAATGGTGACAGGTTTTTATAAAAAAACAATGCAAGCGCCTTTAGAGTTTATGGATAATAAAGAAATAAAGATTTTTTAAAAAACAACCTTTTTATTAAACAATTAATTAAATTTGGAAATAAATCAACTCTAAATATTTTACTGAATTTATTACAGTACAAAATAATATTTTTAACGTAAATAAATTATGCTTTCAATTACCTAATCATACAGTAGCAAAATTCATACCTATTTGTTGCCTAAATAACATAAGAATAATTAGTCCCAATAGAGTGCTCTATAGCTTTCTCTATCTCAGTTGCAATACATATACTGGCTGAGAAAATATGACCAGAAATAGACTGGATTTTGTGAAGGATTATAAAACTGAATAAAACAACGTTGATGAATGCTGGTAAAGAGGTTGGCCTCGATATAAATAAGGATAAGATGAAATATAAGGTTAGCAACAGAAACAGCGGGGATTTTGATGAAATAGATATAGGAGGGAATAGGCGCATTTTGTCCAGAAACTTGAAAGTTAGAATATACGAAACTAGTACCTTGCCTACAGTTCTGTACGGGTGTGAAACGTGGTCGCTAACCACAAAGGCTGAACAACGCCTTAAGTTCTTAGAGAATAAGGTATTGCGTAAAATATTTGGTCCGAAAAAGGATGAGTCAACTGGAGAATTTAGAAGGTTGCATAACGCGGAATTTCGGAGCATTCAGCCTGTTAATATAATCGAAGTGATATCGCGACGGTTGGAATGGGATTGTAAAGTTGTTGGGCTCAGTAACGAACGAATTCCTAAAAAGTTAATAAACGCTGAGCCGACTGGTAAACGTCCTAAGGGTAGAACGAAACGTAGGTGGGAGGATTTTGTTAAGGGTGATCTAATGGATTTGGGTTTGGACGGTAGTCGGTGGAACGAGGTTTGTAGATAGCGATTGGTGGTATCGGCATCGAACCTTCGTGTTCGCTAAGCCTTTTATTATTATTATTATTAAAAAATTTTTAGATAAGCAAATGTCACCTAGAAAAAGATAATAGAAGATGTTGAAAATTAATGGCAGGTACTACGTTTAGTAATAGGATGGCTTTATGGAATATATAACATGAAAGGTCACAAAACATTAAAATGTTTATTATGTAAATTAACTTTTATTAATAAAGATTGTTGTGGGGCCAATAAGGTCTTTTTCCTAATCTAAGATTAATTTTTAGAATCACAAGAAAAATGAACAATAGTAATACTGAAGTCGATTTTAAGGATAATATCTTATCAGCTATCAGGTCTATAGGAGAAATAGCCGGGGGACAGATGGAGCTTGTACACGTACCCGGCTACCGTGAGTTCACTTTGCCCGTATCAGTCTATCAGCTAGTTCCTGAATTGGTGATGAATTAAAGTGAATTGGCTCACTTCAGCGGTAAAGTCCGCAATGGTGTCATTTTTTGTTGTTTTTTTTTGTGTATATTACGAATATCATAATCAGGAAATCAAAATCGGAAGCTTTATTATGTTTTTAGCCAAAATAAACTGTAAAAAAGAGATTTAAAATTTTTTTTTTCTTCCTGGAAATATGCATTTTATCGAAAAAAAGTTTCAAACAATAGTTGTTTCACTTAAAATTGCCTTTAAAAAGGTCCAGTTGCATTTTAAGCTAAACCTAACGATGACGGGCCTAAGGATAAGATCTCAAACCTGTGACATTTTCGGTATTTCAAGAACTAAACCTGCAGTAAGTGAGCTTTCTTTTTTCTAGGAACATGAATTTTATTAAAAAAAGTTGCAAACAAAAGTTGCCTATCTTAAGATCACCTACAAAAAAGGTCTAGTTACATTTCAAGCTAAAACTCCCGGCAACGATTCAACGGAGCTTCAAACCTGTGACATTTCGGTATTTAAAGAAAATCCTGCATTTCGCGAACTTTACGTTCGTTACGTAGATTAAAATATGATTATCCGGATCGAAATTGTTTTCAACTTTAGATCACCTACAAAAAAGGTCTAGATACATTTCAAGCGAAAATTAGCGATAAATTCCCTACGAAGTGTCAAACCTGTGAAATTCTCGGTATTTCAAGAAAAAACCTGCTGTAAGAGGGGTATATTTTTTTAGGAAATATACATTTAACCAAAAAAAGCTTCAAACAATAGTTTTTCAGGTTAGGATCACCTACAAAAAAAGACCAGTAACATTTTCAACTAACGATTACCGCTCTGCGGAGCGTCAAACTTAAAAAATTTCGTTTTTTCAAGAAAAACCTGCTTATCGCGAACTTAACACTCCGCAAATTTAACTCACTAAATGAAAGAACTGGGAAAAGGAAACTAAGTGAGGAGCAATTACGGGCATCGGATAGGTATAGGCACATTTGTACGCACACCCTATCGGCATGAGCGAAAACGCAAGCCAAGTGTCTTTTGCCATCCTATAGAAAGTTCTAGTTCCTTCCAGCACTTGTTATAGTTCCTTCCAGCACTTGTTATTCTTTCCTTGTTTTTATTACTTATTGATTTTGAAGTTTATTGATTACTTTCAAGCTGGGCCGGGTAGGGGGTAGGGAAGCAAAGGGGGCAGGTGCCCCGGGCGGCAGAATTCAAGAGGGCGACAAATTTCGACCAGAATTTTATTTTTAGGTAAAGTAAAAATATTTGTTTCTGCATTTTGATGGTTTTGACCTTAATTCAGTCAATAAAATGAGTTAATGCTCTATGAGAAGATGCTATTTATTTCGAAATATATTCCCTATAATACTGTTATTAAAGTACTGACTTTTATTGGACTGAGGAGGAGTGTGAGTCATAAACTGTCTTCAACTTCCAGATACTTTATTAAGCTAATTCAGGTTTTACCCGATGATTTGACCTATTTCTTAACCTGGTCACTTACAAGTTCTTTTAATTCTACTACCTGGAGTTTCCATTGGTCATTCTCACATGGGTTATTCCCAAGATCTTTGGAGGTTTTCTATTATCTCTGATTTCCCCTAGATGGGAAAATTCCATGTTTTAAGTTGACAATATTTATTTATATAATAAATTGAATTAACTATTTAATTACTACTCTCAATCAAAATATATTCCCTTTTCATATCCTCGATACATTCATTCATTCAATCGGCACTACAACTCGATGTCGAGTCTCCTGCACCAGCCTCCGATTGTTTCGATCATGTGCTGCTGCCATCCAGCTCCTCACACCCAACATGGACCTAGCATCTCCAGCCACTCCATCAGTCCATCGAAGACGAGGTCTTCCTCTTCGCCTTGTTCCATGTATCACTTCCGTCATTATTTTCTTTGGCAGATCATTCTCAGCCATCCGAGTAACATGTTCGGCCCATCTCAATCTACTGAGCCTCAAACACTGCCCCACGCATGGTTCCTTAAATAAATCTTTGAGCTCCTGGTTTGTTCGACGTCATACCTGGTCAACCTTCACAGCTCCAAAGATTTTACGCAGAATCTTTCTCTCAAAGAAATTCTGCTCACTAGTTTTGGAGATAGTCCGTTTCTGAGGCATAAAAGAGAATTGGCCGGATAATTGTTTTGTATAATAGAACTTATGTGCTCCTAGTCAATGCACGGCTCCTAAAAAATGGACTGAGGCCATAATAACAACGGTTGGCGCATAGCACTCTTCGTTTAATTTCTGAATCTACATTGTCTTGGGTTATGAGGGACCCGAAATAGATAAACTCGGAGACTTTTCCAATAATATACTCTCGGATAGTGATTTCTTCGCCAAGCCTTGGGATTTCCTCTGTGACCATGTATTTGGTCTTTGCTGCGTTTACTTTCAGTCCCATTTTTCTCGCTGCTTCTGCTAGTTTAAGGAATCCATCAGAGACAGCCTGGAAGGATCGTCCGGCGATATCAATATCATCAGCATAAGCCAGAAGTCGTACTGTTCGGCTGAATACTGTTCCGCCCAATTGAATACCAGATTCTCTAATGGCCTTCTCCAGAGCTAGATCGAACAGGAGGCATGCCAGTATCCTCAATACGTAGGAATATTAATATCTTATCAAACTTGTGATAAGATATTAATTTGTGATTTTACGGTATTAATCAAAGTTTAGTGATTTTACTCAACTAATCGTCACATATATTACCTCATGCATAAGTTTTCACGTTGAAGACAAGATTTGATTCGTTGGTGTATATCACTAAAAGTAGATACAGTCGTCCGAATATAGTTGATGAGGTGGTGAGGTTCATTCCTCAGTTTCGGGCAAAGGAAATAAAAATCGCCACACTCCCTTCGTGGCCGGGTACCCGGTCGTTGGTACAGGAACATTGGAGCTTGCACACATACCCGATTATTGCCCAGCTACCAGGTAGCCAGCATGAACCCTATATTCCTATAACAACTATTGGTTAGCAGCCTAAAAGACAGGTGCCCGGAAGCCGGGTAAAAACAGGATGTGTTCAAAGGGCCTAAAACCTAAGACGGGTATGAGTGCAATAGAGCTGAGGCAGAGAGAAAGCGTTTTGCGGGGCGTGTAGCTTGTAAAACACTATGGTATTTAAAGAGTTTATTTTTATTATAATAAAAAAAAAAGGAAATAAACATAACCTTAGTAAACAAGATCCAGAACTGAAATCGGTTTAATTAAAAGTTTATTGTATATTTGATTGGTTTAGGTTAGGTTACAATTTTTTTTTTTCGATATCAACGACTTGGTTATTACGCCCTTTACCTATGTTATTTGTAATTGAAACTTGTTTTGGCATGTTAATGTTTGTGGTGATAATAGGGGCAAATATTGTAATTATCTTATGTCTACTGGCATAATTTGTTTTCAATTTCTTATTTTGCTTTCCTTTATATTATTATTTATATTGGGATCAACTTATTTTATCTTTGTCTTAAATATGTTATTTAAATGGTTAATTTTCTTTTAAATCATTCATTTATTCAAATTCATTTATTCTTAATAATCACAACATATGCAATTGATTTATTTTATTTCAATTGTCCACATTATCATCAATTTATAAATATATATATATATATATATATATATATATATATATATATATATATATATATATATATATTTTCCCCTATATGATATTTTGTTTACATTTAGGTATATTTTCAAAGGTTGATACAAGTTTGTAATAATTTATACAATTGTCTTTTAGTTTTGTTGAGTGCATATAATCATGTCTATGGGTTACAGTATAATACAAAATTACGTAATATAATATAATACAGTATAATTTAATCGCAATGTATACAACTGACTTCTTTTATTTCAATTGAACACCTTACTTTTATTTTATGTATGTATATATAAATATATATATTTTTTTTTATTTATTACTTTTTTTCTTATATATACTATTTTATTTACATAGATATTTTCATGTTTGGTACAATTTATACAATTGTCTTTTCTTTTCTTTTTGTTTCTACCATTTTTAATTATTTCGAGTTTATAATCATGGCTATGGATTACAGTTAATACAATATATACAATTGAATTATTTTATTTCAATTGTTCACCTTATCTTCAATTTATAAATTTATATATATATATATATATATATTCCTTGTATGCTATTTAATTTACATTTATATTTTCAAAGATTGTTACAAGTTTGCAATAATTCATAGGATTGTCTTCTATTTTTGTTGAGTGTATATAATCATGTCTGTGGGTTACAATATAATACAATATTGCATAGTATAATATAATACAGTATAATACAATATAATTTAATCACAGCATATACAACTGACTTTTTTTATTTTCAATTGAACAAGTTATCTTCATTACATGTATATGTCTTTTTTTATTTTTAAATTTTATTTTCTCTTATATACTATTTTATTTACAAAGATATTTTCAAGTTTGCTGCAATTTATACAATTGTCTTTTTTTTTAATTTGAGTTCATATTATCATTTCATTACTAATAATCATGGATTACAGTTAAAACAATATAATGTATATTTAATGCATGTAATACCCTGCATATATATCTACATACCTACACATTCATGTGCATATATATATATATATATATATATATATATATATATATATATATATATATATATATATACACACACACACACACACACACACACAAATATACTTGTATAGATATATAAACACACACATACATTTTCACACACAGGCAACAGACATTTAATGCAGATTATTTTCTTTTATCAAGTACAATGATCCATATTTAATTGTTCGTTTTTTATACATGTTTTTACTATCCTAATATTTTAGGGTATAATTGAGCTTCTTTTAATATTTTTATGATTTTACCAATTGATTCTTCTGAGTCATTTAGTGCTCAGAAGTATTTTATAATTTACAAAAGTTTGATGCAGTAATTTCAATTGAAAGAAATTTCACAATTTCATTGAGATCAAGTAATATTTCTATATAATTTTTTTTTTAAGTTGGCTACACTGTGAAGAGCTGAAATTGAACCTGAGCATATTAATATTTTTGAGTGATTACAATTTATGGATAAATAAAGTGTTGTAGAAATCCCCTGCAGTTCTGCTGTATATATTGTTGAGTATGCAGGTAATTAGTATTTCTTGGGTATCCCATTCTTAATTAGTGCGAAGCCTACATTCTCATTTCGCTCGAATACATCAGAGTATATTATTTCATATCCTGAATATTTTTGTACTAAATTGTGGAGTTTATAGTTATATTTGAACCTGGTTTCGTGTGTTTAAAAGTTCAATCTATTTTATAAGGTTGGTATATCCAGGGGGGTCTAATTTTTGGGTCAGCAGAATCTGTGGGCATGTCATAGATTTCTCTTACTACTTCTCTTTGTCTGATGCCTAATTGAGCAGTTCTTGTAGGGTTTATTTCATAATTTCTGGTATAACGAAGTTGAAATATATGGGGGCAAGCAGGGTTTCTTGACTGGAGTTTATAATTGTTAATTAGTTCCTGCCTTCAAAAAATGAAAGGAGCCATGGAAGCCTCAGCACAGACACTTTCTACAGGAATGGTCCTAAAAACTCCAGTAGCAAGCATTATTCCAGAGTGGTGTATGGAGTCTAATACCAAGACTAGGAATTGATATTTTCACAGAATGTCAGGTTATTTCCATACATATAAAGTTGAGGAACTGGGCTCGGAGTCATTTTTCTTGAAAATAATACGCCTCTGGTTTTTTCTATTGAGAAGTTGAGTTACGATGTATGAAATACAGGATAGTTTTTTATTTTATTTTTAACAAGATTTCTGACTTCTTTTTGTATTTTATTAAAAATTCTTTATTAGGGTTTCGCTGAAACTCTGTAAGGGCTTTATTTTTTTTACTAATTGATTTCCGACATTCTTCATCAAACCATGGGATTTCCTTTTGTTTGTGGAATTGTCTGAAGGGCTGATTGTATTATATGAAATATTCAATTTTTTCGTCTACGCTTCCTGAGTGGCATCCGGTAGAATTTTTATTTTTTCTCTGAATTCTTCCCGATGTTAGGTGTTGTGCTCCAAGTATCATGGGACTACTGTTATATAAGGGGCAGGAAGGCCAATAATGAGTTATATAACAGCTTTTTCAGTGATTCTTTCTGTCGGTGGTAAATATATATTACAGATTGTTATGGTGAAGCGTAATTTAACTCTTGTAACTACTGCTTGTAAGGGAGTTTGCGCATCTAGTTTTTCAGAGTATATATCATTTTCTTACTGCGGTAGCGACTCCTCCGTGGGCTCTTTCTTCTTCCCCTATTTCTTAGTCTTTTCTGTGTACTAGATAAGTCTTTTATATTTGTTTCGTCTAGAAGTTAATTTAGTTTCCTGTAGACACAATACGGCTGGTTTGTTGTCTTCTAAAAGGATCTTCATTTTCTCGAACTGAGTCCTTATGCCATTAAAGTTCTAGATAATTATTTCCATGACATTTGGGACATTGTGGTACCTATTGCACTAGTTGGTGTATTTGCAAACGGAATATAAAGATTATTTGTATTTTTACTATTAAAGTTTTGGCATTGTTCTGATATTATTGAATAATATTTTATTACCTTGATGATAATTGATTCTATGTATAAATATGTATTAGAAAGGTATATCTGAGTATAACTATAATATATATTCATAAAATATACTGGAGTATATTTTGAATAAATAAGCAAAATAAGAAATTGATACTGTCTTTATAAAATATATAAGAGTAGATAAGGGGAAGGTTATTTTTAAAAGGAGAATAATTTTCCTGTGTTGTGGAGAATTGTTATTATTATTATTGTAGTGATCAGAATAGGTATAGAGCATAGTCATATTTTTTATAAAGAATTAACCTGTTTATAAGGTGAAGTGGTGTAGCAGTATTATAACTTCTGTTTATGTTTCTATCAATAAGTAACTTGTTTTGGAGTTAAAATAGATTATCATTATTATATTATTACGTCTCAATTTCGTCACTACTTTTATTATTTATATTTATTTATGCTTAACGAATTCCGTCGGGGAAAGGGGGGTGGCGGACCTCCAATTATTAATTTTCGGGGTTTCCTCCTTCCCCAGTCTGAGACTGTAGGACACTGAACTTAAACTCCGTAGTGGACTTGCAGTCCGTTCACAATTAGAGCGTGAATAAGATTGGGGAAACCCACTATAAGGAGGGACGGGTGATGGAGGTGGAAAAGAGGAAGAAGGGATAAGTAGGGGTGGTGGAGGTGGGGATAAGTAGGGGTGGTGGAGGAGGGGATAAGTAGGGGTGGTGGAGGAGGGGATGAGAGGGATGGGAGAGAGAAATTGATGGGACGGTTTCCGAGGGGTGGGGGATTAGACTGGTCAGTCTGCGATCTCTCCTCTCTGAAATTGGAGGGTGCAATCATTTTATCAATAAAATTTCATTCGTCAGTCTGACTACCTACATCTTTTCCTATTTTTCTATTAATTCTGCTTCAGGGTAGTTTATATTACCATTGGCTTTCTTTATATTTCTTTTTGGCTTCATTATAAGATATTTTTTTCTTAAACTGTATAGTTTTAATTTATTTTTATTTTCATTTACCTCTACTCCGTCTAGGTCTGGACAAAATATTATTCCCTTGCTTATGTTTAATTTTTCATGTGGACTTTTATTATTGAACCGAAATTCCTAAGTTATAACAGCTTCTCCGATTTCATTAACACTTTTCCAACATCTTTTTATTCGTTTTTGATTTGGAGATCGAATATCTTTTTTTTGCTACCTTTTTTTGGCTGATTATTATTATCGGTTTAGTTTTTTATATAAAGTTGCGGTAGAGGAAAAAATAATGAAAGTTTAATTAAATTAAAATGATATAAGTGAAGAAAGAAAGAAAAAGAAAAATTGATCTGGTTATATAATTGGCTACATAAAAGACTATTTTTTCTTATGAAGACGCAACTGCCGTCTTTTAGTAAAGAAGCGAGTAAAAATAATTCTGATAAAATAAAATTTTAAGCTATTAGAAAGTATAAATGGAGTAAATTATATCTATCACTTAGCTGGACGGGCAAGCTGAGCTTTGACAGCTGTTAATCCAGCATTGTGTTAATAGCAGCTCACCGATGTTTCCTCGATAAATTCGAAGACTCAACTCCTCTATATGGTTGTGTTCACCAAGAATAGAAGGGGTCTCCCGTACCACTCGACGAATTTGTAGAATCAAAGTATCATGGAAGGAAGCGAGTTGAACTAGGGGACTTCAAACCAATAGTACCCTCCTGATTGTCGTAACGGTAATGAGGGTATAACAATTCTTTGTTTACTTTCAAGTGTGTCAAATTTTTCAAAATTGAGGTGAACGAGTGTTCAGATGTCACCTTAGCAACCTCGAGTCTGCTGCGGCGCCAATCGAAGCCGGCCTGTGTGGGTTGAAATTTATTTGTCCTTCCCACTCTGGTTAGAACATATTGGTAATCGGTAGGAATATCCCGCCCTGTTTGGCTTAATAAGAGTAGAAAATGACGTTAAAAATTATACAAAAAAAAAAAAAACACAGTCAATCCAATTTCAATCACTCAGACCTTAATGTACTTGAAAATGTCTTTTGGCATATTTCACGCGAGAAATTCCCGTCAACACTGAGCGTTTTTCACTTATGAAAGTATAAAACAAAAATAAAAATCACAAAGTTAAAATAAATCTCAGTTCTGATAAATGTTGAACTAGTTCACCAAGAAAGAATTAATTTCAGTTTTGATAATAGTTGGAATAAAGATGGGCGAAATTTATTGAAATAGTGTTTTGTATGTGCCCTCTGTAAACAAATATCTATTTCAATCCGACACAGGAGCGTGCAGTTAATACCTGTTTCACATACTGCAAGCCCCGCAAAGTGCTTTCACTCAGGCCTCAACCTTAGAGCGTGGACGGGGTCTCCCGTACCACTGGACGAATTTGTAGATTCATGGAAGGAAGCGAGTTGAACTAGAGTACTTCAAACCAATAGTGCCCTCCTGATTGTCGCAACGGTAATGAGGGTATAATAATTCTTTTTTTACTTTCTAGTGTGTCAGATTTTTCAAAATTGAGGTGAACGAGTGTTCAGGTGTCACCTTAGCAACCTCGAGTCTGCTGCGGCGCCAATCGAAGCCGGTCTGGGTGGGTTGAAATTTATTTGTCCTCACCACTCTGGTTAGAACATATTGGTAATCGGTAGGAATATCCCGCCCTGTTTGGATTAATAAGAGCAGAAAATGACGTTAAAAATTATACAAAAAAAAAAAAAAAACAGAGTCAATCCAATTTCAATCACCCAGACCTTAATGTGCTTGAAAATGTCTTTTGGCATATTTCACACGAGAAATCCCCGAACACTGAGCATTTTTCATTTATGAAAGTATAAAATAAAAATAAAGATCACAAAGTTAAAAGAAACAAAAAAAAAAACGAATTAAAAGCAAAACAATAACATTTATACTCAAAATGGATAATAATAACTGTATTTATTTAATTTATTTTTGTAGAAAATTAAATTAATTATTTAAAGAATTCAATTGCGATAGTAAAGTGGTAATTTTATGGTTTTTAATTATGATCATATTTATTTAACTTATTTTAGGCAATTAAATTATAAATATGTTATTTATTTATTTATCGGGTTTGCGATTTTCTCACATCCCGGTCCCCAATACGCCTTCCCTTCAATATCTTCTGTCAAAAAAATCTTCTTCCGTCAGACCTCTAGCAGCCATTTCTTCTCTGACCCCTTCCATCCACTGCTTCTGAGGTCTTCCACGTCTTCTTCTTTCCGCAGCACAGTATTTAAGTGCTCGAAGGGGCCATCGTGTCTCGTCCATTCTCATGACGTGTCCAAAACACAGCATCTTCTTTCACTTATGTCATTGAGAATGTTGAGTTTATCCCCCATATTATTTCTTATAATCTCATTGGAGACCTTCTGCAACCTGGATATGGCACAACTTCTTCTCCAGAAATCCATTTCTAGGGACAGTAATTTATTCGCATATTGTTTTGTCACTGTCCATGATTCTGACCCATATAACGTTGTGCCAACCAAGAAGGAGTGGTATATCTTCTTTTTGGTTTCGAGAGAGACCTTTTTACTCCATAATATACCGTTTAAGAGACCTATTATTTTTTTACCTTGTAATAAATAAGTTAATGAAATTAAATATTACAAATGTTTATTAATCATGAGCTTTAAATTATGAAGATCATTTAAAAACAAATATTACTTAATTAATTATTATTTAATTGTAAAAAATAATTTAAATAATTTTATTCTTATGTGAAAAAGGGGAAGAGGTTAAGTACATTAAAATAAAAAGTAACTTTTTTCTTTAAAAAAACAAACAAAAAACATACATTTATGCTTTTCTTTAAAAAAAAAAAGTTCTAATAAATTCTTAATATTGCTGGTACTCATTCGAATTATTTATCTCAACATATATTGTAAATTATTTTAATTAATTATTAAATAATATTTATTTAATTTATAATTATAATTAATTATTTGATCATGATATTAAATAATGTGTTAATTATTGTTTATATTGGATTAACCTTTTATTTATTAATTAATATTTCATTAAATTTTACTAACATTTGTTAAATTAAAACTATGAGCAGCACAATAAAACTCATACTTGACGTGTACTTTCTCTTAACTCTATCTTTATTCATTATTTTAAGCCCAAATAAGAATCAATTTGCAAGCTGTGAAACAGCCTTAACCATTTAACGGGCAACGTTAACTCCAAGTCAAACGGTTGTAAGAAAAATCTTGAAGAAAGGATATTATTCGTAAAAAAAAAGTCACATATCCCTCTATTACTCTTCAACTTCGTTCCTACTGAGCGATTATAACCTTAACGTGAGTTCGAGCGACAAAAGATGGGAATGTTTAGGGAAGATAACGTCATTTTCGGGCTGGCAACAGGGCATCGTGATGTCGGTAAGTTCTTCGATTGATTTCAGTTAGCTATACTGCTATTTTTCAGTGTTTGATTTTTTCTTCGCGTTTATTAGGTTCAGTAATTTCGATTTATGGTTTCATTTCGACTAATTATTTGGTATTTAGAACATAGTGGTTGATTTTAGTTCGGTGCCCTGGAGGCCACGTTGCCCGTTTGCCGGTACTTTTTTCAAAGCCCCTTTTCCACTGAAATCCTTTGAAAAGCAGGCAACGTTACCTTGAGTCATAGGCTTCCAACAGGCCTATGACTCCATGAATCGTCAGGAGGCTTATATAGCCTTGTTATGCCATGTTAGAGATGAATGTACCCCATAAAATTGTTCGACTAGTGAAAATGACTATGGAGAACAATAGCTCTTATGTTAAAGTTGGTGGAGATTTGTCTAGATCCAGGGTGATGGCCTGGCTTGCCTTGTTTTTAATATATCCTTATATAAAAGGCTACAAGAAATGCAGGAATACAGGTAGTAGGGACCTTATTGAATAGATCTATTCAGCTTCTTGGTTATGACGACGATTTAGACCTTATGGGTAGAACATGGAGAGATGTAGCTACATCATTCGAAGCCCTAGAAGTCTCGGCTGCAAGAATGGAACTCACAGTGAACAACGAAAAGACGAAGTATATGACTACATCCAACCAACAACAGGAGCAAGGGGGAAATGTCGAAATAGGTACTCACAAATTCCAGAAGGTACGAGAATTTGTATACCTAGGGGCCCAATTCAACTCCCAAAATAAGATCGAAGAAGAAATGAACTGACGCATATTCTCAGCAAACCGATGCTATTTCTCACTGCAAAAATACTTCCGTAGCAGAGCACTGTCCAGGGTAGCAAAGCTTAGAATTTATAAGACGCTGATCCGCCCAGTCCCTGCCTATAGCTCAGAAATGTGGACAATGACTAAAACAATTGAATTGTCGCTCCTGAGGTTTGTGAGGAAAATTCTCCGAAGAATATTCGGAGCAGTATGCATTAATCAAACCTGGCGATGAAGAACAAATAACGAGCTTAAGAACCTTTACAAAGACGTAGATATTGTGCAGGTCGTTAAACTAGCCAGATTACGATGGGTCGGTCACGTAATAAGGATGAACCCTGAAGAAATTCCAAAGGTGTTAAGTGAGCAAGTGTATGAAACTAGGAGAGGTGATCGTCCAAAACATAGATGGGAAGATTCTGTAGCTACTGATGCCAGGATTCTGCTTGGTACCCGAAATTGGAAGGCAGCAGCACTTGATCGGGAAAACTGGCGGACGATGCTGGAGCAGGACTTGGGACGTAACGCCAATAAATAATAATTTTAATCAATACTTAATTGGTTTAGTTTTAAATACCAAAGTTCTTCGATATTTTTTAAGCTCTTCTTCATCCTCCTAAAAAATAAAATTTATTCGTGAAAAAATAGTAACAGATTTGTTGGCTCATAACAATTGATGAAACTTTTTATGAACTTTAACTATTTCTTTAAAGGTTTGTTGGCTAAATAAAAATCCATTATGAAAGAATATTAATGTGATGAACACTGTTCGGGTCTTGCTCTTTAGAGAAAAATTAATATTCAACAATTTAATTCCAAAAATTAAAACTACTTGAAATTAGCAATTAATATCAATTATCTAATAAATGAAAAAAATGTCGGATGAATATCCCAAAACTAATTCTAAAGTCATTATTTTAATTAAAATAATTAGTTTTCAATAATAAAATAGAATTTATTCATGCCCGGTCGGTTCGACCCCTTCTTGAAAAGTAATGAAGAGCACGTATATTTTCAGCACCCAAATTTTTCGCTAAATTTGTTACCGAGTATATTTTGTAGGAAAATATAAAGGAAGATATTTTGTTTTAATATACAAAAAAATAATTATATTATACAAGGCATTATACATACAAGTTCTATTTGCAACAGCTACAAAAAAACTTTCTTTAGTTCCTCTACATATCCCTCCAAAGGCCCATTGTTCAGGGATAACGCGACCAACATTATATTTTCTACGAGAAAACAAACTCTCGTCGATTTTTACTGTTTTGCCCGGCCCACCAATTACGATAGGATTATTTAATAAATAATTTTCAGTAACCTCTCGCATATAATTATTCCAACCGACCACAGTTTCGTGATTAATTTCTAGTTCTTTTTCACGGAATATAACTGTTGTTAATTCTTGTTACCAATACTTAAATAAAGTACCTTGACGTAACTGTTTGCATTTACGACACTTTGTTTTAGAGCAAATCCAACCCTGCCGGTTTTCTAAATGTTCATCATAATACGCTAACAAAAACTTTACTTCAGCAAACTCTACTACGAAATAATCAAGTGCTCCTTATCGTAATCTTCTCTAACTGGGGCTAATTTCAACGTTTATTTATGTTTATTGAACACCGTTTGGTCATGTAGATCGTTTACTTTCAATAGATAATGACTGGTATCGTCTGTGTCTGTATAGAAAATTTTTAAAGATTGTTGAAACATATCCGAAAAGATCCTGAGATTCTTCTAATGACCTCAATTTTTAATTTATTGTTACAGATATCTATCACGACATTAACAACTATCTTTAATTTTAATTTTTTTCTCAAATCAATTCTGAAGTATTGAGGCAGTGAGGTCATCAAAATAATTTCAAAGATAACATTGATTTAACTTACAAGCATATTATTAACAGTAAAATTATTTTATTTTTATTTTTTCTGTCCATTTTACAATTTCAGCTACCATTATCTTTTAGTGAATCTCTTACTTCTAATTATTGATTACTGGGAATATCGTCATTTTTATGTAGCTCACATAATACTTGGTGAATAATATTTGCGAAATTCGGATATTTTCATCTATAAATTGGAGTGGTTGCTTATTTGACATTAAAAAATAAAAAATACGATCTATGAGCTCGACAATTCTTACAATGTAAGAAAAATATTTAGGAATTTCAAATCTCGCGCAGATTGGAACCAATTGAAAAATTACAATTTACCACGTGGGTAGTAGACAGAAATATAACGTATTTCAGTTTGGTGAGTGGACACGGTGCGTTAGCCCTGAGAAATAAGAAACATTACAAGTGGACTAACGGAATACGGTATGGTACTGGAGAATATCTGAATTAATTTTGTTGCTCGACATTTTTACTTTTTATGATTTTTTTTTGCCAGTTAATCCATATCTTTTGCCAAGACGGTTACTTACATATACATGATGCCATTGAGCAATCATTGAGGATGATTATCCCAAAATTATTGAAGAATACGATCAAATATTAATAACCTGTTGAGTCCTCTAAATTGGATACCTTTCCAAAGGCCTGATTTGTGATTACCATTGTTTAATAATATAATATTCCTACTTATAAGACTAATAATACCATCATGTTAGTCAAATTTATTGATATCATGCTTAATCAGACATATTCATATTGATAATGGGCTTGGATACTAAACAGCAACCTTCTTCTTAACATTTGTCTTTATTTATCAAAATTAATGTAATCAGCTGTTTAACGATGGAATGACTTAGACTAGTGTCAAATGTTTTAATTAAATTATGCATTAATTGTAATGCTTCCAAGAAGTTGCATGTTCGCAGAAACCAAGGTGGCAACAAGTTTTGCTGTCATTATTGCAATCACGAAACAAAATTTAAACATGTTTTATCCCTCCACATTTGGTGTTGCCACATGGACAAGATCCATTCTGAGGGTATGAATCGTGTAAAATATCCATTATGCATTTTTGAGCGTGACTCTAGACAAAAAATGTTGTCACATTATGTTATTAACCATGATGAGTGCTTATTCAATAAAACCTAAATAGTGTTTTACATAATATGTTTCCGATTAACCAAGCTATATTTCAATACTTACATTGCTGAATGTTTCGGTATATTGTTTCCTAGAAATGGAGATTTTTTTTTTTGAGCTATCTCTTGGACTAAACATTGGAATCTGTTGAGATACTCATCAACGGATTCTGAATTATGCTTTTTGATATTATTTAGGTCAAACATGAGGTCTATGACCTTTTCCTCAGGGATGCCCTCAAACCTCTCCTTTAAATTTATCAACAAAATTTGGATTTTAAAGACTACCAAAAGTTTTTGAAGTGGAAGGAAGAAATGGAGCAGGCAGAAGTATGCCAATTTATCACCTACTGCGGAACGAGAAAAAAACACGAGCTGTTTGCATTCGGTATTATAGATGATTCCGAGATGAACACTTCCGAATGAAGGGGAAAGGACTGAGGCATATAAAAATTTACTCTCTAAAATTTACTCTTTGCTCGCTTAAAATAAACGGTGTCTGTCCAGTTTCGATCACAGCAGAAGACATCAGTATTGGTGCAGTGCATGGGAAAAACATTCGTACCTATGCTGGTAACTCGAAGAAGTTGGGTCGGTTAAACCTCTCCAAAAAGGAAAGAGTTGATATTGCCCGTAAAATAGCCATGGGAATCCCGTATAAGACTATTTTGGATAGTTTGCGCGAATCAGTGAAAAACGGCGAGATTCGACAACACCTTACAACACGTTTATTTGGGTGGAAAAAGGGTAAAACGGTTAGATGGAACAGTTTCTGCCCTATTAAGGTTGACGAGAGATAAGTTGTTTGATAAGTTGATTTGAAAAGAGCGAGAAAAATTAAACTTTCACATTGCAGCTGTTCGAGTTGGTCACCAATCCTCCATCAACATGGCCTTTACAGTTGTACTGTACTGCAGCCTCCTGGGGATGAGCCGAGTCGTGGAGTGTCTAGACATCGTACCAAGTATCGTCCCACTAACGATCTCTAGTGCTATCCTCAGGGATGCTCTCAAACCTCTCCTTTAAATTATCCCAAGCTATTTTTGCTCTTTTTTCCCCCTTAATTGACGGTAAAATATCATTACTCGCCGTTAGTATAATGGTCGTCATTGCTTCCTTATTTCTTTGCTCCCAGGCCTTCAAGGCTGCTTCTTCCACTGGCGGAACTCCCTTTTCCACTACCTCTTCATAAATACCTTTTGCCTCGAGGTGAAGTAGAGGAAACTTTGAAAGTCTCCCCTACTTGTGAATCTCTGGCTACTGTCATAACCTTGCTCTTGCGGCTGTTGGTACAAATGGTAACAAAATCTCTCATGATCTATTGAGAGGATGAACTTGCCCCGAAAACAAGGGGCATTTATCTGTAAAAAGTTGCAGTGAGCACGAACGTCATTTAAGAGAAAGCTTTTCGCAAAACAGCTCGCAAATTACGGCTTATAACTATTGAAGCTAACTCCAAAGACAAAATTATGACTTATTTCTATTTTACTTTCACTCGTAATAGCTCTTAAAACTTCACAACACCAGTCACCCCCAAAAACTTCTCCCCAATCAAGAAAAATTTCGATTTGCAGAACTTGGATCGATATTAGAGAACATAAACTAGGAGACGATGTTGTTAAAGCAGCAAGCCAAGCCGAAGTCAACAATGCCCTTACAATTGCCATTAAAAAACAATTGCCATCACCGGTCATTTTATGCAGTAAATACAGTCAGGTTAAACCGAACGTGAAAAATACAATAACAGAATAAATGATAACCTGTTTTTTTCAATGACCATCAACCCTATTTTCTATTGATATAGTGACGAACAATGGTTCGTATTCTCTTCACACGTACGAACACCCTTAGCTCTGTCGGGGAACCGAACAAATGTTTCCCAACTCGATAGAAGCGCAAGTTCTACTTTCTTTTTTTTTTATTAGCATTCAGCATCCTTTCCCTACTACTATTAAAGCACACACGCTTACCATTCAATTCTAACCAGTGTGAGAAGTTCGAGATCCATTTGAAGGATCCGCATCGAAATAAATTTCTGCCGGGATTCGAACCGGCGCTGCAGCAGGCTCGAGTTGCTGATTCGACGACTCAACACACTCGGCCACCACGGCCTTCCAAGTTTGTCAACCTCCACACACAGGATAAAAACGGTTTACTTGGATCGCGCGAGCCATTTCGGCGATCCGGGTTATCGTGTGTATTGGGGGATTTAGCTTTTTCCACTTCTTTCAATATTTTTTTTTTTCAATTTCTATGTATAATCTTTATCCGCGTGGACCCATGCCACTGTCACATTCATAGTTCAGTAGAGACGTCGTCAAGGTTTTCTGAGAAGGAGATAATATCTCACTCCTATAGAGATGAACTCTCGGAATGTAGCAATTTAAGAAATCAATTACTTTGTTCAATTTTTTTTTTTTTTTTATGGTATGAATATAAACTCATAATTGAACGCCTAACAGCCTGAAGCAATAAGTATTCAGCGCAATGTTTTGTCAGTTTTAATCAGGCTCAATTTGCACATTACGCAGTCAAAAGTACCAACAAGCGCCAATGAAACTCAATTCCCTTTTGAAATTCTATAGGCCTCGTTTGAAAGTTATCAGCGAAACGGCTCGCAGTAGTTGAACAATTAGAGGTAACAGGGCGACGTTGATGGGTCGGGGAATGGTTCGTCACCTGTCGAGAGGAGATACCGTTGTCAGAGCAAAGCCGCTTACCTCTCGATGATGAAATGTACTAAACCGATTATACGTCAATAGCGGGGGGTTGATTTCGAAGAGAAATCGAATTGTGCAGTCGATGGAAGTCGCTCCTTGCCGCGATAAGTCATCGAGTTGATTGTAATAGTAAAATTGTAATGGGACAACTGTACCGATGTATGCGCGAGGTGAGATTGGCCAAAGGGTATGCCTATGGCCCAATCGGAGTTCCAACTACACAATAATAGATATTTTAAGAAAAAAGTAACAAAATAAAAATCATAAATAAAAAAAAAAAAAGTTAAATTTAATAAAGCGCAATGGCTTAAATTATACTTAAATAATTCTTAAAACGCAGGTATAAATAGAAAATTTACTTTTTTTATAACTTTGAGATAAGCTTTTGATATTTATTTTTATCTTAAAAAATAAATAAATAAAATAGAGGTGCTTTTACAAGTGGGAGAAACTCGCAGCGGAAACTCGGTGCACTTACAAGGGAGAGCGAACTTTGCCCGAGTCAACTCGCCATTAACTATTTCACTTCTGAGAGTTATTTCAATTTTTTTTTTAATGACATGATGTCAAGGAAAAGAGAAGAAGCCAAAACCTCTAATCCATTCACAATAACATTTAGGTGAATTTAAACAAAACTGATTGTCAATAAAAAAATTTTCCCTACCCAATTAGCATGTATTTACAGTCTGATAAAGTGGCATAACGTTTCATTCATCTAGAGATGCCGGAGGAAGAAGAAAAGTGGTTAAACTACAGTATAGGGGCTACGATCGAGGGGAGGATAATAGGTGGCTGGTGCCAATGAGGTTTTCGGAAATTACACGGGGGATGTGCAAAAACGGTGTAAAATTGAGCTTCTAGTAAGACAGCGACAACGAACTAATATACTAAGCAACTTTTAAAGACCACCGTCCTGTCTTTAAAAGTTTTTTAAAACCGAAAGTTGTTTTGAAAACCGAATCATTGTAGTGCATCTGGAGTTTGAGCAGATCAAGATGAACAAACCTATTTCCGTAGAGATGGCCATCCTGGATCATTCCAAAATCCGAATGTACGATTTCCACTACGAATCGATGTTAGCATACTGCCGTTACATAGTTACTGATGTAGCAAACCGAACAGAGGGACTAAATTTTATGTCGTTATATGGTGTCATAACTACTCGCGCACTACTCTGACCAGCTCCTGCCCTCTCCGCCCCGCTCCAGCTTAGACAACGCTGCACACTCAAGTTCAGCAACACAGGGTGAGTCGTCAGCTGTATCATGTCTAGTTCTGATTCGGATGAGAATATTATGCACGCCATATCATGTCACAAACTAAGATCCTAGGTTCTGGGATATCAATTTGAGAATCTCTTTCCCGGTCTTTTAAAGGACGAAGACATTTTTTTCTAATACATTACATATTAGAATATATATGTGTATATATATATATATATATATATATATATATATATATATATATATATATATATAAGTCTAAATGGTTCAGATATATTATTCAGTGCAAACGACCAGTTAAGATACCAGTATCGAGTTGAAAAACTCGAGCCAAAATGGTCCTAGAGCGATTTTCATACCGCTATCAGTTCCCAAAGGGTTTTCACTACAACCCTATTTTCATGAAATATAAGTGAGGTCCTATCTAATATCTCAAAAACGCGTTTGAAAATCCTGGTTTTTCTTGCTTCAGCCGCACGGATGTACGACCGAAGGGGAAGTGTTATACACCACGAAAAGGTATTACTATTTTTAATGTAGATGGGCACCATTAAGACCACTATTTAAGCACTATTATATATATATATATATATATATATATATATATATATATATATATATATATATATATATATATAAAACAAAAAGTGATAAGATATCAAATCTGAAATGAAAATAACGTTTTTTTGAGTAACCTTTTTTGATATAAATTTCCACAAAGTTCCATTCTGCTGAAGAAAACGATATAAGTCTAAATGGTTCAGATATATTATTCAGTGCAAACGACCAGTTAAGAACCAGTATCGAGTAAGATGTAGGAGTTAGGCTGATGCTATACGTTCACATCTGTAAATTAGGTATATTAAATGGATTGTGACTGACAGCTACATATCAAACAAAAAGTGATAAGATATCAAATCTGAAATGAAAATAACGTTTTTTTGAGTAACCTTTTTTGATATAAATTTCCTCAAATCTCGATTCCGCTGAAGAAAACGATATAAGTCTAAATGGTTCAGATATATTATTCAGTGCAAACGACCAGTTAAGAACCAGTATCGAGTAAGATGTAGGAGTTAGGCTGATGCTATACGTTCGCATTTGTAAATTAGGTATATTAAATGGATTGTGACTGACTACATATCAAACAAAAAGTGATAAGATATCAAATCTGAAATAAAAATAACGTTTTTTTGAGTAACCTTTTTTGATATAAATTTCCTCAAATCTCGATTCCGCTGAAGAAAACGATATAAGTCTAAATGGTTCAGATATATTATTCAGTGCAAACGACCAGTTAAGAACCAGTATCGAGTAAGATGTAGGAGTTAGGCTGATGCTATACGTTCACATCTGTAAATTAGGTATATTAAATGGATTGCGACTGACAACTACATATCAAACAAAAAGTGATAAGATATCAAATCTGAAATGAAAATAACGTTTTTTTGAGTAACCTTTTTTGATATAAATTTCCTCAAATCTCGATTCCGCTGAAGAAAACGATATAAGTCTAAATGGTTCAGATATATTATTCAGTGCAAACGACCAGTTAAGAACCAGTATCGAGTAAGATGTAGGAGTTAGGCTGATGCTATACGTTCACATCTGTAAATTAGGTATATTAAATGGATTGCGACTGACAACTACATATCAAACAAAAAGTGATAAGATATCAAATCTGAAATGAAAATAACGTTTTTTTGAGTAACCTTTTTTGATATAAATTTCCTCAAATCTCGATTCCGCTGAAGAAAACGATATAAGTCTAAATGGTTCAGATATATTATTCAGTGCAAACGACCAGTTAAGAACCAGTATCGAGTAAGATGTAGGAGTTAGGCTGATGCTATACGTTCACATCTGTAAATTAGGTATATTAAATGGATTGCGACTGACAACTACATATCAAACAAAAAGTGATAAGATATCAAATCTGAAATGAAAATAACGTTTTTTTGAGTAACCTTTTTTGATATAAATTTCCTCAAATCTCGATTCCGCTGAAGAAAACGATATAAGTCTAAATGGTTCAGATATATTATTCAGTGCAAACGACCAGTTAAGAACCAGTATCGAGTAAGATGTAGGAGTTAGGCTGATGCTATACGTTCACATCTGTAATTCCGTTTCAGGTATAAGGGATGACTATTTATATGCCAGAGAGGGAAAATATTTGTGTTCATTGTTCATCTAGCCAAGATGCCACGCATACGAAGTAGGAGACAGAAAGAGCCGGAAGAGGTACCAGTCTTCCATTTTACCAGTTTGTGCCTCTGGTAATTAACGAATCTTGTGCACACCCTGAGTGTAAACGCAAGAGCCGATACAGCATGATGTGTTACTCATGCAGAAAGGTGTTTCACCCAGACTGCGTAGGACTGCCGGACGCAGACTTCAAGCACTTCACATGCCTGGAATGCTACCTCGATTCCGCTGAAGAAAACGATATAAGTCTAAATGGTTCAGATATATTATTCAGTGCAAACGACCAGTTAAGAACCAGTATCGAATAAGATGTAGGAGTTAGACTGATGCTATACGTTCACATCTGTAATCCTGCTTCAGGTATAAGGGATGACTATTTATATGCCAGAGAGGGAAAATATTTGTGTTCATTGTTCATCTAGCCAAGATGCCACGCATACGAAGTAGGAGACAGAAAGAGCCGGAAGAGGTACCAGTCTTCATTTTACCAGTTTGTGCCTCTGGTAATTAACGAATCTTTTGCACATCCTGAGTGTAAACGCAAGAGCCGATACAGCATGATGTGTTACTCATGCAGAAAGGTATTTCACCCAGACTGCGTAGGACTGCCGGACGCAGACTTCAAGCACTTCACATGCCTGGAATGCTACCTCGATTCCGCTGAAGAAAACGATATAAGTCTAAATGGTTCAGATATATTATTCAGTGCAAACGACCAGTTAAGAACCAGTATCGAGTAAGATGTAGGAGTTAGACTGATGCTATACGTTCACACCTGTAATCCTGCTTCAGGTATAAGGGATGACTATTTATATGCCAGAGAGGGAAAATATTTGTGTTCATTGTTCATCTAGCCAAGATGCCACGCATACGAAGTAGGAGACAGAAAGAGCCGGAAGAGGTACCAGTCTTCCATTTTACCAGTTTGTGCCTCTGGTAATTAACGAATCTTTTGCACATCCTGAGTGTAAACGCAAGAGCCGATACAGCATGATGTGTTACTCATGCAGAAAGGTATTTCACCCAGACTGCGTAGGACTGCCGGACGCAGACTTCAAGCACTTCACATGCCTGGAATGCTACCTCGATTCCGCTGAAGAAAACGATATAAGTCTAAATGGTTCAGATATATTATTCAGTGCAAACGACCAGTTAAGAACCAGTATCGAGTAAGATGTAGGAGTTAGACTGATGCTATACGTTCACATCTGTAATCCTGCTTCAGGTATAAGGGATGACTATTTATATGCCAGAGAGGGAAAATATTTGTGTTCATTGTTCATCTAGCCAAGATGCCACGCATACGAAGTAGGAGACAGAAAGAGCCGGAAGAGGTACCAGTCTTCCATTTTACCAGTTTGTGCCTCTGGTAATTAACGAATCTTTTGCACATCCTGAGTGTAAACGCAAGAGCCGATACAGCATGATGTGTTACTCATGCAGAAAGGTATTTCACCCAGACTGCGTAGGACTGCCGGACTCAGACTTCAAGCACTTCACATGCCTGGAATGCTACCTCGATTCCGCTGAAGAAAACGATATAAGTCTAAATGGTTCAGATATATTATTCAGTGCAAACGACCAGTTAAGAACCAGTATCGAGTAAGATGTAGGAGTTAGACTGATGCTATACGTTCACATCTGTAATCCTGCTTCAGGTATAAGGGATGACTATTTATATGCCAGAGAGGGAAAATATTTGTGTTCATTGTTCATCTAGCCAAGATGCCACGCATACGAAGTAGGAGACAGAAAGAGCCGGAAGAGGTACCAGTCTTCCATTTTACCAGTTTGTGCCTCTGGTAATTAACGAATCTTTTGCACATCCTGAGTGTAAACGCAAGAGCCGATACAGCATGATGTGTTACTCATGCAGAAAGGTATTTCACCCAGACTGCGTAGGACTGCCGGACGCAGACTTCAAGCACTTCACATGCCTGGAATGCTACCTCAGTCCGGACTCATGAAGGCTTCGCTGATGCATTTTTTTGTCAAACAATATTTTTCTTTTTCCATTTGTTGTTATACGATTTATACAATAAATAAAATTTATATTTATATTCTTACATTATTTTCGTGTTTTTTTTCCTGGTAAGAATCCCTTATTCAATCATTTGAGGTTCATGTTTTACTTTTACATATATATTTCCACTGCGATAGTCTACTGAACCTTAGAGATCAGGTAATACTTAGGTAAATGAATTGAGACATAAACATTATAGCTATTTCTTAACTAAGAAACAATTTATCAGTAATACGAGACATTGAAAATTTTCAATAGTTTCAAATGACAGCAAATAAAAACCTCTACGCGGTACTAACATATCTTCAAAAAATACGAAAATCTAGATAGGTATCTCTTTACAGAAGAGTATTGTTTATGTGTATTGGAAATAATCCTACATGTAACTCGTTACACCAATTATAAATAATGATTAATTATCCATAACAAATATAAGCAACTATATCGTCAATGACAAAAAATGCTAAAAACGCCGAACCATGCGCGGTTCGCGAGTTATAGACCGAGCGCCTTTTTAATCCCTGAGCACTAGGAGCGCGCCCCCCACTACTCGACCAGCCGGCCTCAGCGCTTATCAGTAGAATTTACTACTGATCCCACTTCTGACACCAGTGTATCTCGTTACACCAATTATAAATAGTCATTGTAAATATAGGTATCTCTTTACAGAAGAGTGTAGTTTGTGTGTATTGGCAATAATCCTCTATGTGTCTCGTTACAATATCAAATCTGAAATGAAAATAACGTTTTTTTGAGTAACCTTTTTTGATATAAATTTCCGCAAAGTTCCATCCCGCTGAAGAAAACGATCTAAGCTATAAATGGTTCAGATATATTATTCAGTGCAAACGACCAGTTAAGATACCAGTATCGAGTTGAAAGACTCGAGCCAAAATGGTCCTAGAGCGATTTTCATACCGCTATCAGTTCCCAAAGGGTTTTCACTACTACCCTAATTTCATGAAATATAAGTGAGATTCTATTTAATATCTCAAAAACGCGTTTGAAAATCCTGGTTTTTCTTGCTTCAGCCGCTTTTAATTTACTTTACTTTCTAAAAAAAAGTACTAGTTCTATCATTCAAAATTTTTTGTGTAATACATTACATATTAGAGTATATATATATATATATATATATATATATATATATATATATATATATATATATATATATATATATATATATATAAAACAAAATGTTATAAGATATCAAATCTGAAATGAAAAAAAAACGTTTTTTAAACTAGCATTTTCTTAGAAAAATTTCCTGTAAGTTGGATTTTACTGAGGGAAACGACATAATACATACAAAGTTCAATTAAGTGTATTGTGATTGACAACTTCATATTAAATAAAAAGTGATAAGTTATCAAAGCTGATAGGAAAGTGCCTTTTTTTCTGTTATATTAATTTCGGAAAAGTTTTATTTTTCTGAAGGAAATGAAAGAATCCATATAAAGGAGAAATGTATCATAGAGTTTTCAAATAGGACATTAATGCTAATAAGAATGATTAAATTCACAATGATAAGGAGCAGAATAGGGTAATAATATGAGTATATTTTTTTTCAAATTACGATACGTACATGGGATCACAGAGGAAATCAAACAAACTTTCATTGAATATGAACACAATAATATAATAATATGATTGCATAATAATAATGCGTTGCAAAATTATACACATTAAATATAAAAGATTCTTATAAAATATTTATTAACTGTTACTTTCAATCTAAAGTCAATCTCAATAATAGTGAAGAAATTGAGAATGTATGTTCATAACAGTTCAAATTCATAACCTTGTTCCTGGTCAAAATCTCAGAGGCGAGAAATGTCATGGGAGGACGAAGCCCCCGCTGACAGGGTACTAACGAAGATAGCCTGGTCAATATAGACTGACATAATCAGCGAATACAAGGCGGATCTGCAGTCAACGCAATCTACAATTCAATGAAGATTCGTTAAGACTCCAGCTGGTCAGTCGGCTATCGAACCTGGTCTAATTGCAAAGCCTAATTTATGGCGAAGCGGCCGTGGGCGGTCAATCACACCCCCAAAAGCTTATCCGCCACCCCTGAGTCCATATAAAACCCGCCAAGCTAAGACTTGATAGCAGGCTGTAACTCATTCTACCACCGTTAATTGCCACTGCCCCCTCCTGGGGGAGGGGGGGGGGGGTCGATTCCTATCCTTGGTTCAACTTATGCACGACTACACATCCTTCGGCAATAATCAACAATCTATAAAGGATCTATGAACGTGTGTTGATGATAATCGAAACCTTGTTCTGGTTCAAACAAAGATATCGAATTTAATTATAAAAGTTCTAGTTCATTAATTGTTTTCCTGTAAATTTAAAAAAAAAAAAAAAAAAAAAACCTGTACCACTACAACCCGTGAAGGGTCTTGGGCTCAGTACTTGGGGTAAGGACCGTACTGTTTCTAAGCCAACGGTTGTGTAAGGAGGTGATTTGACCGAGATCACGCTCAACCGCCAGGTTTTTCCCCCAATTAAGGGTACCCACTTTATAGAGGCTGGGTGAGCCCCAGGAGGGTCCCCCGATCCCACAGGGTCGATCCGCGACTGAATACAGAATAAATAATTACCTGCCTCAGCCGGTCTCGAACCCGGGACCTTGAGATTAGTAGCGCAGTGCCTAACCCACTGAGCTACCCCGCTCCCCCTGTAAATTTTAACATATTATAAATATTTAAATTCAAATCTCCCACTATCTCGGATGTTCTCACACCTTCTCATAATGTAACATTTTTATTTTTCAATCGCACCGTGAGGAAGCAAGATGTCACTTCATTCGGAATATCTCGTTCGACCCCAGAGCCAGACGCTAGATTTCTCTTGCTATACTGGCGCCGATGCTCCTAATGCATATATTGACTCTTTATATTTCACTCTCACTCTTCGTAGCTCCTCAACGGTAATGCACATATTCCTTGATTCCCCAGTTGTACTGGCGTTCAACGAAGGAAGGCGGATGTGTGACATTACACGAGCTTTATGGCCTGGTCAGTTAAAATTCTGCAATGTTACCCGCATCTTAACAGATCTCTTGGCCCCAGCGCGTTATAGAAGAGATGAGAAACACTACGTTCATATCTCGCAGTTTTGACTCAACTACTCCCTGAGGAGTAGCTGAAGCTACTAATGTACATAATGGAAACTTTTTGAATTATAATAGATCTCATAATCATAATGAACTAAATGCATTAAGCAAATATCATAACTTGTATAAAATTAAAAATATAGCAGAAAATAAAAACAATTTATAAATACAAAAAAAAAAAACATTCTTAACCTGCGATCATTAGAAGAGAATTTTAGTTTTGATTTCCAAAATAAAGATAGAGAAATAATCAATTTAATCGTTTACTTGGAAATCATTTTGTAACAATATTCATACATCAGAAAATCACATTAACGCTTCAAGAAATAAAATTTGCTCACTAATACACAATTATACTTCGGTTAATAACAAAATGAAATCAACTCCTAACATACAGATTAGCAAAGATATCTTACAATTTAAAAAAAAAATCATTCAATCAAATAAAGAAATAATAGCAATAAAGTACGATAAGACGAAAAAAATTTTGCAATTATGTACAAAAGTGATTACAAAAATAAAATGGAAGAACTACTCAGTGACAAAAATACTTATAGAGTAGTAAGAATTAATCCTATAATTTAAGTAATAGATAAAATTAATAACTTTGTTCAAAAAAGTGATGTCAGTGAATCTGAGTGGAATTTATTTAAATAAATTAATATCAACTAAAAGAAAAAAATCACCAATGAACCAATATTGATTAAAAAATAGATAGAAGATTTAATTCTATTAGTAAACAAAAAATGAAGGAAATAAAATTTTGGAAATATTCAATATATATTAGCAATAGAATTAAATTCATAATTTAAAGAGCCAATAATAATAAACTACGATTTTTAGATATAGAGATGATCTTAAGAGAGTATGCTCATCAAGGCTTCTGTCTAAATAAAAAAGACAGGCAGTATGAAGGAAAATATTGCAGCAATTTTGTCTAAAATAGTAAATATGTCTGATGAGATTAAATATGTAAAAAAGCTCCCTTAAAAAAGCAGGTTGACCTGTCATTTGAAAGCACTGAAAGGTTAAAAGCACTTGAAGAGTTAGCAGTGAGACAAGAGAAGCTTATGGAACATTTGAAAAATAAAGTGATTAGTCTGAAAATAAGATTAAACCAAGTCGAGCAGCCAAAACTCTCGAATACCGTTGAAATTAGAGGTATGCCAATTAAGGTGGGAGAAACTCCTGAGGGTGTTGTACTTGCGATAGGGGCCAGCTTGGGCCTCAAACTAAAGTAGAAGACCTGGACAAGGTTCAGAGAAAAAGACCTAGAGGAGAAGGCCCGAAACCAATGGCGATAGTAAGTAGCACGCTTCGTCCGCCGGAAGATACGAAATGAATTAATAAGGCTCAGGAAAACTAAGAGAGACATCTCCACCAGGCATCTCGACTGGAACAGTAACGAAAAAATGTTTTTCGGTGAAGAGGTCATCTCTTCATGAGGTCATCGTAAAGGTGTCATACTTTACTGGCTGTTTGGTTCAATGGGGGACGTGTACGCAGGTTTCCAATTCCTGCTCACAACCCCGTCAGACGCTGACTGTACAATGTACGTAGTTTCAATGCGTACATTTTATTTTATTACGAATATACATTTCTTTTTACTGTTCATTCAGTTCGTTTTTTGCTTTGGGAATTTCAAGGACTCTTTACTTTCTTATTTATGAATTATTTTTTCTATTAATATTTGTATTTTTATTTTTTATCAACGTTTTTTAGATATTTATTTTCTTTTTTTCTTTTTCTGTACCAAATGACATTGTAAATTTATATTTTTTTTGTTTATTTAAATATGTAAGCTAGAAATATTTATTTTTTTGTTTATATATACACCATAGTTATTCTCAAGGGACTTCGTCCCAGAATAAAGTTGCTTTTCTATTCTATTCTATATGTCTGTATAAATATATACTTGTAGTTTAAATATATATATATCGTCGCACGTCCTATATTATGTATACGATCGTCCCTGTTTATACTTCCATATGTACAGAACATAACTATATGTACTGCGTATATTTATACTCGTACATAACTAAGGCCATGAGCAAACTATCAAGGGCATCCAATATATCCTCAAGATTTACTCGAAGACGTACAGAACTTCACATTTTCTTTGCGGAAGGGAAATTTTGGCATTTGAAATACTCCTTAGATTGTTGTTAAATTGTGATTTGTGTTATTTGTTACGAAGAAGATAGTCCGATCAGAAGGATAATTGTAATCAGAGTGTTCCCTTAACTGCAGTGTAAAATATAGAGTAAGAAACACACCACAGCAATACAAATGATGAATTATTTATGTAACATATAAAACAGATACTAAACATTTAGGAACACATTACGCAAATATTATTAACTAAACTAAAATTAAACAATCATAATGGTTGTTACATTCTCATGACAACCGTCCTGCAACTTAGCGAGTCCTACCTACTTTCATAGAGGTTTTCGCCGCAAGCACATTGCCGCTTTCTATTAACAAAGAATGAACAATTAATGAATTAAATAATTAATAGTAACCACTGTATGAAGACCTGTGTAGAAGAGATATATACTGTCGAGGTTGAGGTTATGGGTTTAAGAATTGACAAGAAGGCCTCGGACAATAGGTGTCCAGGAAGGACTAAGAGCTGCTGGATGGAGATAGGAGATGACTAGAGAGAATGATCGAAGGGTCAACCAACATTACTTATGACCAGCGAAGATAAGAGTATTCGCCTTAAACATCTCAAGATAGTAGCCATTGACGGAAGGTTTTTAGGCTTCCTGGCCTAGTGGGGGGAAGAGATACAGACTAAGGGATATTCGCACAGAAATCTGTATATAGGAATCCATAAACGGAGGGACTTAATCACCGGACTTTGTGCAGGATAGAGTCCCGCTCAAGAGGCATAAAGGAAGATAGTGGGTAAGGAATGTTCCAGGACACGTTAGAGTTTCTTCTCTTCTTTATCTTCCTCTTATGCCACTATCAGCGTCGAGGAGCCTCCACCCATCGCAGCCATTGCTCTCGGTCCCTCCTCAGCCGCTTCATTTGGTTGAGGGATTTGCCTCTTCTACTTCCAATCCTCTGTACGTATTCCTGGTATGAAACTCTGGGTCGCCCTGGTGGTCACCTCCCAGTGGGCCGAGCCTCTAATAGCTTTATTGGATCCACGTTCTCGTTCTTGCGGCAGACATACCCAAACCATTTGAGCTGTCGGCACTCCAAAGTGGTTTTTAGTTCGGGTGCCCCCAACTGCTCTCTCATTAGTTCATTTCTAATGCGGTCCCTCCTTTTTCCCAACGGATCTACGTAGGAGCCTCATTTCGGCTGCTGTTATGCGGCTGGTATGTCTGTCCAACATGGTCCAACTTTCTCCACCGTAGGAGAGAGTGAGCAGGTATACAGCCTTGTACACGTGCATCTTGGTCTTTTTATCCACTTCCCGGTGGCCGATGATGCTGTTACTAATCTAGTAGTACACCTGACTTACCTTGGCTATTCTGTTTGAAATCTCAGGGTCTATTCTGCCAGAGCTACTAATCACTGTCCCTAAGTAAGTGAATTCCTTTACCACTTCCAGGACCTCCCCGTTGCAGAACAGTTGGACATCTTCCTGTTCTTCTCTTTTCATAACCAGCACTTTACTCTTGGAGGCATAAATTGACATACCTTTCCTTAACAACTCTTCTTCCCATTCCACCAGAGCTTTCTGTAGTTTTATCTTTGAGTCGGCTACCAGGACTATGTCATCCGCGTATAGAACACTTTGTACGAGGACAGTTCTCATATTCCATTTTCCTATTGCGGTCCAGGCTGTACGGCGCTAACAGATCTTATGAATTTCGTCCATAAAGTTTACAAACTAAAAACTAGATTAGAGTTTAACAGACTCAAATTACCAAAAAGCAGGGAAGAGAAACTCTGATCCACGTCCAATGATCCAAGTCTAGGAAACCGGAGTGATTCTCCTTTCAACAGAGAGCTCCTGGGGGTACTCAAGGCTCTTGGTGACAGAATGTCGCCGAGAGGTACCACCTATTCCATATTATTTTAATGTGGATCAGGAGATCTTTCCTCTTCTATTTATTTTATAATATATAAATTAATATATAATTTACAATGTAAAGTATGTGGCCCGTTTTTCATCAATATTCCAGTAGCGCTGCGTGGCGGTGGTCACGTGAAGTTGCTTGAACTGGCGGCCGTAAGTGGTACTTGATCTGGCGGCCGGTGGTTACTTGATTTTGCGACCGGTGGTAACTTGATTGGCCGGCCGCTACAATACGATATTAATAGTTTTCAATACTGAAAGACTGCTAGACCGAAAATTCGATCATCTAATGAAAATGAGCACTTGATTTTGGTGCAGGGATAAATTCACATTACATAGTATTTCCCTAGAGGTATAATATTCAAAAAGAACATAAAAAAAGGCCGAATTACCAAACTCCTAAAAACATATGATAATCTGATAATATCGTGATTTTCTTTTAAAGCGTGGAAAGAAAAAATCTAAAGAGTAAGATAAAAGACAGAACATTGGAAGATACTAGAACAGTAGAATCAGCGATAGTCTGGAGCAAGGTCTAGCAGTAAAAGTGGATTCTTATCAAGACTGTACCAAATCCAAGGAGTATCTTACAATAATTTATTCCCGCCGAAAACACTTGAAGATTCGAGTGAGAACTGATCATAAAATAAAATAGTATTTTTAACAGTCTCTTAAAACAAAGTAAACGAAAAAAATTATATAAAAATGTTTCTAATTTACTATTTTTTTTTTTTTTTTTTGGGGGGGGGGGGGAAGCGTTGGGTGAATTACAAGTGTGCCTATGCACAAAATATTAAATTAAAGTAGTTTTTTTTTTCAATATTTCGGTTAAATTAATTTTATTAATGAAAGTTTTTCGTACTGAAGTTCACGAATAAGGTTACAAAACGTCAACGATTAAACATATAGTAATTTTACTAAATCAAAAGAAAAAAAACGAAGTATAGTTCACGATTACCTATGATTATATCAAGAAAAACTATAGACTAAATTATTTAATAAAAAAAAAAAATAATAATAATAATTTGACTGAGAAATACACGTACAAATTATTGGATGACTTACTAGAAAATTGAAGAATAATTTAGATTGATTGATGTTATTCAATCATAAAATTATTTTATTTTAACCAGAATGTGAAGTATTGTATTGATTAAAGATTTTAGTAATATATGCAAGCTCTCACACGGTTATTTTATTAGCAAATTAATAAATACTTTTCATATGCATTAGTTGCATATTTATTTACAAGTTGCAACAATGTAAAAATAAACACTTTTGAAAGCTAATACTTCTCTTGCGCTACATGTAAAGCATTTAAAATAATACTAGAACATGTACTATGATGAATACAATATTTCGAATAATATATTAGAAATATTATTTTATAATATTAACTTTTATAATACGGATAATACTTTTTTAACTATAAATTTTATAAATATTTTTTTAAAAATAAATAACAGGTAATACGAACCCACCTGTTTATAATTTATAAACTTTATTAAAAACCAGATTATTAAAAAAAATATTTCTATTTTAATTGATCTATTACTCAAAGCGGAATAAGATATTAGGAAAAAAATAACCAGCACTAACAGGGTATGAAATCAAATATTAATACAACCCAATACTTATTCAATAGGTTTGTAAAATAAGGTATTAAATAATAGTTTTATTCCACTCCAGACATAGCCGGACAATTTCAAGAAATAAAATACGTTCCACTGCATCAAAGATATCAGAACTTAGGACTTAGTTAAGCATTATTCAAAGGGCTGCTATATCCATGGCTGACCTTTGATCTTCTAATTTCACTTGACTTCCGCCTCCTCGGGATTGAGGCCATTACTCGGAGGGTAATGGGTTCCTGTCGGGACCGAAATATAAACAATTTTGTTGGCAATAGTTGGCGGGAGTTGTCAAAAAGTTTCTCCCCCCTCCCTCCGCCACTCCTCCCCCTTCCTCTACAATGCTGATTAGTACAGTTGTCCGGCACGAAATTAAGATTGGAATTATAAGGGCAACTTCTGTGTCTGAGCATGAAAACAACTGGGATGAGAACCGGTAAAAAAGGCTCTCTACAGTAATTGCTTCCATTTTCGCATTCTTTCGAATATATGTTTATTTTTCAACAAAATATACTAGTAGTTCTGTGGACAGTAGACATCGCGATCCGTCTATCCCAATCACAACAGTTAACAAATGCCATTGGCCCAGGAAATATCTGTTGTTAAATAATGTTTACAACCCAGGAAGTTACTGTTGTACTTCCTCGTTGTCAGCATTAAAACAAGTTCTATTTCCTTGATCATCCCTTCTCCTATTGTATGTATAAAAGCCTATCTGAAAAGGACAGACATAGCAGTATCAGTAGTAGTAACAGTATCATAATGTCAATTAGAATTTAAGAATCAGTATTACAATAAGTATTTAGAATGTAGGACTAGAATAAGAATTAGTCTTAGAATGTAGTCTTAGAAGCAGTATCATAATGTTAATTAGAATGTAAGAATCAGAATTAGAATAAGTATCTAGAATGTAATATAGAAAAAGTATTAGAATGTAAGGTAGAATAACATAATGTGAGACACTCTCTCTATGTTTAGTATTAAGTCTAATTATAATATCTTTAGAGTCTATCTGTCACTCAGTAGCCTCATTATATATATATATATATATATATATATATATATATATATATATATATATATATATATATATATATATATATATATATATATATATATATATATATATATATATATATATATATATATATATATATATATATATATCATGTAACTTGTACTCTGTTTAATAAAGTTATTTTTAAAGCTTACATCCATCGACTTTGGTAACTCAACGCAAATCCGTTGAACACGAATGTGACTTTGCAAACTCTTTCACATCATTTCACATTGTCTTCTTTAAATATAGACGAAATCAGTAATATAATTCCTAATCTCAATGTTGAAAAATAGCCAGGTTTTGGCAAGATTCATACTAGAGATATTAAAGAAACTTCACAAATAATCACAGAACCCATTGCGGAATTGATCGATTTTCATCATTTAAAAAATAATATAATTTAATAGTATTTCTCTTCACCACCCGCATCAATACTTACTCGGAATATTCATGTCTATGGTCGTGATTGCGAAACAAACCCATTTTTGATGATCTGGGACCAATAAACCGACCGCCATCTTCGATCGGAATTAAATAATAAGAATCCCTAAAAACATGTCGTTTTTCCAGACTTCAAGGAACATTTGTGCCAAACCTGAAAAAAAAAAAAAAAAACGAATGACGTGTTTGATCGTAATCGCTTAACAAACAGACAAACGAAATGCCAAACTGTCGAGTTAAAACAGGATCTCGCTCAGACAATGAACATCAGTGCTTGGTTGGAAGTTGAAAAGAAAAGAACTATTGAAAACCATACCATTAAGCACACCGTTCAATCATTATTTATTTATAAATTTCTTACTTACTGGGACTTTTTTTTCTTTTCGTTGATAATTTATACATTATTTTTGTTCGAGATGAAAGTTATATGTATATATTAAATGTATTAATAAAACAGAATAATTATAAATATAAATTAAATGTTTATACATGGGTTATTTCACGAAAATAAGACATTTTGTTCAACATGAATGGTACGGTTTTAAATTGCTAGTTTTATCAATTTTTTTTTTTTTTACCAACCCATACCTTATATGTGTTGGATATTGATCCTACAAAGCAACATTCATTTATTTGCTCGAATAGTATTATTTAGCTAATTCATTAATTATTGTTGACAAAGGACTAAGGTAAGTGTGCAAAGGACTGAGAATGTTAAAAATATGTTATCAAATTTCTACAAAAATTCTTTATTTAAACACCAGAATTAAAACGTAACTAATCTCCCGTTTGAACTATTATCAAATTAATAAATTAGTTATTAGTAGCTAAGATATATTCTGCTGGGGCTTCAAAGTCATATTAAACAAATTTTGATATAAGTATCACATAAGACGGAATAAGTAATACATTTAGGAAGGTGGGCACATAAAACAATTATTCAGAATGGTGATACTAGCGAAAACTGGCACTAAAATGTTCGAACAAATTCTCACAAATAGCCTCCCAATAAACATTTTAGTGGCAATTGTTTGCGAAAATTTCGGTCATGCAAAGAAGCGTTTCTAAGTAATTCTGAACACATTAAAATAATTATTATTTGTGCAAAAATTGTTTGACCTTTTTGAAATTTCAAAATTTTGGCATTCTTGTAATGATTTTATAACGGAAATTGTGTGATAATAAAGCTGTGTAGAATGATATGTGAAATTCTTACCCCCCAAGTTTAAGTTTCTACTTAGGACTGAGGCCAACATTTGAAGACATACACAAAATGTACTGCCTACACTGCATTTTTATAAATTTAGGTTCAGAACTCCAACACAATAAGTTAGAAGGGTTCGCACTAAAAATAATCAAGCAACCAGCGTTTTCAGGTCGGAGGTAAGGTTTGCAGATAACCATAAAGGAGACCAGCCCAGAGTGGGGGCATGATAAAAAACAGAAAAAATGCAAATACATTTTTTTATAATTCACTTCTGATGACTTCTTAATGACAAAATATAATTGAGTATGTAGCATAAAAGAGGTAGAATTTATTATAATTTTAATATTTTTAATAATCCATCATCTAAGGGTGAAAATTTTGCAAAGACATGAATTGACCCAAGTCAGTGAAAGGACTCATATATTAATCACGAAAATGTCGATAGTGGTACGTAATGAAACATTGTTTTTATCGTATAATCAATCCATTTACGTTAATTCCTTCAAGCTATCTTCAGTGAGAATTAATCGGGCGCTATTACTTTCTTTTAAAGAATTTGGTAATATATACATATCAATCTAATCTTGCTCTGTACAAACAGTATATTATTTTTGTGCCAAGTGAAATAATATGTGTTCGGTGGAGAAACTGTCGAGGCAAATGTAACGTTAAATCGTAGCAGTCTTTAGGATAAAAAAACAACTTGCCACAACGTTTTTGAAAGAACAATTCGAGGGTGATGAATTATCACTGATGATATATCACAAGAATTGATAAAATGAGTCAGATCCCGCATTTTCCCTCCAAATTTTAAATGTCGGAAGAAATGTGTCCGTTCAGCTGAACTGTTTGCGGTAAAGTACCAGGGATGGCTTTCAGGAGACCTTGTTTTTCCTTGTGAGCTTTTCTCGAATTATCCTAATATCCTTTTGGACAGCAGTGACAGTTTCAAGCATAGAAAGGTACAAGAGTTCCGAAAAACCCTTTCGACAGTCGAGCTTCCCTATGCTGCTGTTATGAAGTAAAAGGGAAGAAGGTGAAACAGCAAGTGAAAAGCTATTGTCTGATTATATAAGTTAGAAATCATCAAGACAGACTAAAATTTTGTTTAAGTAGAAAAAACCCGAATTAGAATCAACCCCCTTTTCTTCCGAAGAAGGACTCTCGCTTATTTAAATCTATGGAAGCCTTCCAATCCAGTTTTGAGAAAGAATGCTAAAGACCATGTATACGAATTATATGAATTCGTACCATTTATCTTATCAATATTTCCAAGTACGATTTTATTAATATTTGCAATATTTTATTAATATGTACAATGGCGGTTTACTTTAACTAGTTTCAGAAAAGGAACCTTTATGACGAAAAATATTGTGTGATTGCAGTACAATAAACATTCGTGAAGGAGATTTCGGCCTTGACGACGTAGAAGTTCGTGGACAACATCTGTTGATGATGACGATCTGCGAACCTCAGTTAAGGAACAATTGTTGGAAAACTTGTGGGAAAACTTTTAATTGGAAATCAGTCATACGACTCAAAGACCGCACAAAAAAAAAAATCATCATATTGCGTTATGTTGGTTGGGTAATAATAATAGATAAAAAGTGAAGAGTTAAAACAATTCTAGTTTCGTAACAACCGATTAAAACATTTGTTATTAAATGCGTTATTTATTTGTAATATCAGGATTGGACTTAAATTTTCTTATATTTTTATATTAGCTAATTGGGAAAAGAAGCATTTAAAAAAAAAAAAGACTGGGCCTAAAAATTAAATGAAAATTGAAAATTTTATTTATTTATGTATGCATATTAAAAAAAGTTATATTCGATTCTATATAAAAATATTTGTATACAATTTAGGTAGCTTTTTTATTTGAATAATTATTGTTTTCGGAATGTAATCAATTTTAAATGTTATACTTGTGAATGATCGGTCGAAACGTCACGAATAAATGTAAAAAAAACAACACATTTTTGTATTTCACTAGAAATTCAAGAAGGCTTTAAAAAAATATATTTTTTTTTCAACACACACAATAAATCTGTTCTAACATGGGCATGGCGTAGTAATTTTTTTTATTTTTTTATTTCTAATTAGAAAAATATTGCCATGAGATATTATGAACTCATACGAAAATTATAGAAATTTGTACATGAAACACCGCGCAGTAGTCAAAAAGTATAAAAAATCCTTAAATCGCAAACCTCTCAAAATACCAATTCAAGTATACCCTATAATTTCGGAATATTAGCTGGAACAGGTTTACAAAAGAAAATAGCATTTTTATTTTTTACTTTTTTGAATTGTTTAAATAGTTTTTTTTATTTATTTTAATTTTTTTTTATATATAAAAGTGCCTCTTTTTTGCAATTTTTATTCTCTTAACGAATTTGTCTTCTATCCAATAATTTCCAGTAATGAATCTTAAGGCAAGTTGAGCTAATGGAAAAGTATGTTTTTCTTTTTATATATAAACAGCTTATATATAAGCAATTTTATATAAACAGCTTTTTCTTTTTATAAAAAACGTTTTATATAAACTGAATAAAACCTTTCTCCTTCTCCTTTCTTCTTTTTAATTAATTAACCATAAAATCACTCTTAAGCCGAATTTTGCGTTTTATGTACTCCCATCATGTTGTAATACACTTTGTTTAATTTCTCGACACTATTAATACTCAGTATGGCTTGGATGTTGTGGTTATCGGAAGATTCTGAGATGAACGACTGGAGAAACTGTGGTCTGTATTCGTTATGTGTTGAGCAGTGAAGAAGAATGTGATGTAGACTATTGGAAATATATCGTCTCCATGACAAACAGATTTCTTGTGACTTGAATGAAAAGGATGTGTTTTTTTAATAGAGCCTGATATATTCTGTGTTAGCCACTCTCAATTGACTGACACATCTGTCAGTGTTCTATATAAAGGATAGATGGTTGAATTTAAAATTCTATGTTTGTCGGCTGAAATATAATGGTTGTGGGCTTTTTCCAAAATGTCACATTTGTACCTGAGAAGTCCATTCGTGTGATGAGCAGAAAGCTCTTCTGTAAAGGCATAAAGTTCAGCTATTGCTCTAATCTGAGAAACCCAGTTGTAGTCTACTGGTACTGGTATTGGTGGGTGGAACTAGTCCGGCAAGTGGGCCTTATGGTCCTTTTTCCCAACCCCTGACGGCTACTTTTACGTCACCGCCGCGTACTAACCAGAGTGGGAGCATCAATATTTATTTCGCGGGATCGCCACGAAATAAATATTAACCGATCCAGGTGGGAATCGAACCCACAACGTTCCGAACCGGGCACTCTGGGACCCTCGCCCCAAAATACTCGGCCGTCACGTCCTCCAGTTTTTGTCTATGTAAGGCTTATCTTTGTCCAACGATTTAAATCTATTAAAACACAGTTTCGGGAGTCGACTGTCTGGCATAGATTGGCGAGCTTGGGCCATAGATTTGTTAGCTTTTTAATTACTTTCATACTTATTTGTTCTCTCCCTGTCTCGAGGCGAACTATATAGTTCGGGATATTCTTAGGCCAACCAAAGAGGTACTTTAGGAATTTCAGTTGAACAGTTTCAATTGCCCCAAGATACTTGAGGCTCCATACTTCGGAAGCATACAGTAATGCTGAGGAAACTGTTTATTCAAATAACGCTTTTTTTGTTTCCCAGGAGTCACTTTTACCTATTTTCAGTATGTCTGTGACTCTTGCAGATGCCACTGAAGATCTCTGGATGAAGTGTTCAGACGCTTTTTTTAAATTGGCCCGAAGATGTGAAGGGAACTCCTGAGTAAGTATAACGTTGTGTATAGTCTAGCCTCTCATTATGCCAGTACAACGGTTTAACCTTTTTTAGCAGGGGAGATTTGTGAAAAATGAGAATTTTGTATTCATCTGCATTTAGAGTAAGGGAATTGTTACTACAATAGTCCTGTAATATTTTGATATTCTTCTGTGCTCGGTACCAACTATTACTTAAGAGAATGATATCATCAGCTATTAGGAGCATTGTTACCTCGTGTGAAGTGTCTATGCTCACACCTGCTGCTCCTTTGTCATGAAAATATTGGACTATGTCGGAGATAAATAGCAAAAACAGGGTTGGACTAAGACATTCACCTTGTAAGAGTCCTAAGGTGACGTCAATGTCATCTGAAAGTTGCCTTTTCACCGAAATTTGAGTAGAGGCATTGCCGTTCTTGAGCATCTTTATGATCCTGATAAGTTTTCCACCGATCCCCAGAGTAAGAAGTTTTCTCCATAGGAGACCGTGGTTAATGGAATCAAAGCCTTTTTTGAAGTCGATGAAGGCGGCATATAGGTATCTTCCTTCTGTTTTGAACGTAATTCCGATTAATGCTGAAAGTGTGAAGATATGGTCGATGCACCCTCTTCCATTTATAAATCCAGCTTGTTCTTCCGGAATGATATTCAGGGAGTCCGCCCATAGAATTATTCTCCTCGCAATGATGCTGGTAAATAATTTAGCCATTGTATTCAATAGGGATATACCTCTATAATTATTGACATCTCTTCTGTCACCTTTTTTAAACAGTAAGTGTAGTTTTGATTTAGACCACTGGAGAGGTAATTTTTCTTGTTGAAGTACAACCTTAAATAGTTTTAAGATGTAGTGTTCCCACTCTGGGGTGAGGTTCTTGAAGTTTTCATAAATTATGTAGTCCGGTCCTGGAGATTTGTTGTTTTTTGATAGATGGATACATAGCTGAAATTCCTCTAGTGTTATGTTATCTTCAAGAGTTGGGTTGCTGGCGGGGATGAATTCTGAGCTTTGAATATTTTTCTGACCATAATGTGTCCTATAGAATTTGCTCCATTCCTCTATTGCTATTCCGTTTTCATTGGGTTTATATGGTTTTAGGGAGTTGACGGTTGTCCAAAATTGTTTGCTATTTTTTGTGTCCTGGAGGTTCTTTATAATCTGTAATCTAAATTATTTTTTTTTTGTCGTTGATTAACCTTCTATAGGAATTCCTTGTTTGGATGTAGTCTTCTATTAACCTTCTATAGGAATTCCTTGTTTGGATGTAGTCTTCTATTAACCTTCTATAGGAATTCCTTGTTTGGATGTAGTCTTCTAACGATCATGGTGGAAAGTTAAATTTAATTAGTTCTCCATACTTCCTCCTTACTTCTCTCTTCAAGTTATAGCACTCTAAGTCAAACCAGGGTTGATCAGGCTGAAACTTTATATTCTTCGATGTTTTCTTGATCGTAAGTATACAGGCAGCAGACATGCTCTCCTGCAAGCACTCAATGAAGCTCTAATAGAGCTGGTTTACATCATGCTAGTTTAAGTATATTTTACTACTGCAAGATAAGTTTGTTCTAAAATGCAATCCTCCCATTTCACATTTTTTTTAGGTTCCGTACTTATACGATTAAGCGGTCGGTGGTTTAGTAAGCGTACGTGTGGTTTCACTGAAGTAGTACATGCTAAATGGTCCAGAAAATCAGAAATGGTTATAACTTCCATATCATTTAATAACTCGAGTGCCATATCATTAATCCATACTAGATCAATAGTGCTTTTTCCTAAGGTAGAAATATTTGTATACTTTCCGGGTCTGTCAGACAGGGTCCTGCCATTGCATAGTATGAGACCTAACGATTCCATCGCCTCCACTAGTTGTTTTCCTCGCCTGTTCTCATGTTTGTGGTTGATCATCCTTGTGGCGTATAGATTTGAGTTGAGCAGCATATCTTCTTCTAAACAATTTAAGTCACCTACGTGACTGTTAAAGTCGCCATTGATAACCATGCATGTATTAGACTAATTGTATAGTATTCTGGAAATAATATTGCATAGATCTTCCAGGGTTAAATCAATATCACATACGGGGGTAAGTAAATATTTCCTATTGTTAGTAGTTTATTATTCATCTTAATATTGGCAAAAAGCCAGTAGCGGCTGATATGTACAATACTTGACCCTGAAGTGATGGAACTATGAACTAGGGTTAGCAAACCCCCGCTGCCGCGCCCTGTTATGTTTACTTTGACAGCTTTACTAACGAAAGGAGTATAGTCATGTAGCCATGTAGATAAAGAAAAGTTATCGTCAATCACCCAGGTCTCTGCGAAACATAATATGAGATATTGCCTTAGTGTGTCATATTCTTTTTGTGTAAATTTATATAAATTATTTATACCATTTATATTACAAAATAATCTTTGGTGCTTATATTGTTGTACATTCTTGTTGTAGATACTTTTACCGAGTCCTTTCCGTGAGTCTTTAACAGGTATCAGGCCGGAGGTGAGAGATTCAGTCCGTCAGGAAGACATCTTATCCACTGCCGTAACTAATGAACTTCTTGGCCGAAATTTGAACTGATCTAGTCTACTTTTCTTTTTTGCTTGTTCTTCATCAGTTAAGTGGGGTGAGTCCGCCTGTGATAATGATACAGAGATATCGGCTTCAGATTCTTTGATTAGGTTTTCTACCTCATTCTTCCTATAGTATGACGCTCTTATTTTGAAAAAAACCTTTCTTATAAGTCACATTTTGGTCAGTGTTTTTCAGTTTCATGAGGTAGGAATAGATTATTTTGCCCTCTATCCGCTCCTCTAATGATTTATCGTGGCTTATAGATATTTGTTTACTTTTCAGTAATGTTCGTTGCTTGAATACTTCGTGCTTAATGCTGTAATTATTTAAGGAAGCAAGTTTTGGACTCTTTCCTAATCTGTAACAATTATTTACACTGTATTCAGGGAGGTTTACATTAGCCTCACTGCACATACTTTCAACTTTTTCAAAAATATTTTCATTTTATGAATATGGAATGTTATGAATTAAAAAATTATTGTTTTAAGAATTTCATTTCTTTTTGCAGCAAATCGGTTTTTGTTCTAATAAGGTGCAGGTTTTTTTAAGGGACTTCAATTTTTTTATTAGTTCTGCATTAATTTCATTATTTCTTTGAAGATTGAGGTTCATTTCCTTAATTGCTTCTCTAGAGTCTAGTGCCGGCATTCCTAGAGGCAACATCGTTCTCGCGCGTCTCTCATATAAATCAGACTTTTGAATAGTTTATGTTTTACTGTGAGTGTTGATAATTAAATAAACGGTTTTATAGTGAAGAGTGAAGTACTGTGTTTAGTTTGGTAAAAAGGGATTACAGAAGAAAGAAGTCTGAAACGATAAAAGGAATTATAGTTTTAGAGGTGAGTTTATATTAGCCATTAAACTAAGCCCGGAGCGCAGGACCTTTGCGCACCTCCCTCTCCAAACTATCAGTAATCAGGCCATGTATCTTATCAGTATCTCCTGTGCCATTGAGGAGGTGTTGTCGCACGTCAATAAATCTAAAGTACGTAATAATTGACGCTTACAATGACTGTCACTAATGGAAAAGTACCTGGCTATTAATAATTAGACCGGCTAACGTCGTCTAGTTCATGACAACAGAAATATTAATGAAAGATGTCAGAAATATGTTCTGAGGAGCGGGAAAGATTTCCGAAACGTTAACATACAACAAAAAATATATAATAGAGAAGATATTGGAAGATAGACGTTGATAATTTAGTTGATATAAATTTTTATTTATAAAAATAGAAGACAGCCATTAACACGCTTGCAAAACTGTGATAATCATAACACAATTTTTCGAATTGATCAATTATTATTTAAAATAAATGTTTTTTTTTACTTTTAATTAATTCCTCGAGTTCGTAATTATATCCAGTTTTCATCAAATTCCGTTTTAAAAACCGCGATCCGGAAATATTGAAAGTTAAAATGTTTTCAAATGTAGCATAACAAAAAAAAAAACTAATAAAAATAAAATAAAATCACTGAAACTGAAGCTTGCACTACATTCATAGCCCAGAGGGTAGATAAATCATAAAAGTTACAATCCGTCCGGAAATGTACCGAATTTCAGAACTTCATAGACGGAAATTACAATCCTTAGAATGCGGAAAAACTCTTCAGAAGTAAAGGGCTCAACATTTGAAAATAAATTACGGAAACATGCTAAGAGGCAAAAGTTGAAGCTCGGTATCTCAAACACTCCTATTCTACGTTCAACATTCTCATTAGCCATTCCACTAAAACTATTCTTCAGAATCTTTGTACATTAAAAATTAACTGAGTCTCTATTAAGATAACAATTATGGTATAAATAACTCACTATATTTAAAAAAGATCCTAGGAAAATTAAATATGCCAGAAAATAATACGGAAATAGTAATTCTGGATGGGAATACCGACAAAAAGCAACACAGCTATAAAGGATAAAAACATGTTCATTGAAGTGATCAATATTTTCATAAAACATGAATTTATTTACACATAATAATGAATTTTACAAATAGTTGAACGGGCTACCAAATAATTTATTGGCCACAAATTTGGTAACATTAATAATAAACCGATACTCATAAATGAATGTGCACATAGATAGCCTGTTCCTGATTAACTAGGGACCGGATTTACATTTTTTTTTTTCTTGTATACCCTCCTTTGGCATTTTATTTTACGTTAAAAACAATTTAAAAGCAAATAAAGCATTTTTTACTTTACATATTTAAAGGATATTACATATTTTTGTCCGTACTTCATCAACTAAGAAAATTCAAAATGATAATTTTAAAAAATTGAGGCAAAAACTGCAGGAAGTTTTTTTTTTTATATTGAAAGTATTTTAATTTAACACGTAAACAAGAAATTCGCAAAATGTCGGGGTAGGAAAGCGTCCCCATTAACGCGTAAGTAGATAGGTGGCCCGCCTTATTCTGGTCATTGAACAGCAGCCACTGGTCATCCAGGTTGGTGGGGGAACAATTACGCAGGCACTCATTCAGCACACTACACTCACACCCGTGCTGCACAGACAATGGTCGCTAACAGTAAACAATCTAGGGCTTTTCCAGGAATCTATACAGGATGGGAAAGCAATTCAGGAAGCTCAAAGAGGGAAGTCCCCCAGCCTGACGCCGGGGTAGCAGCCTGACAGCCTACAGCCCTTAAATACTTTGTATCATGAATCTTGCAATAAGGAAAGCAAAATGGCGGCGGAAGCAATGACCATCTTGGGGATCCGCAACTCGAGAGCAGCAGCAACCACTAGAGAGGATTGGTGGGCCACCTGCAGGAGACCGTGTCTCTCTTTTCAAGAGTTGTACCGCCACAGATGATGAAAGAGCCCGGAAATACCAATTACATTATCGGCGAATGTCTTAAGCCTTTGCTCAACCAATTTTCTTTCTATTCAGAATCACCACATTCCATACCGAGACGTGTCATAGTAAGATTATTTTATTCAATCTGTTAAAATTCCTGTAATGAAATCAACCTTAAAAACCATTGTGTCGAAAAATATTCGCGAATTTCCCAATAAAAGTTTTCGTAGAGACGGTGATGTTTTGTTTTGTGATAGCTGTGGAAAAAAATACGGTCACAAGTCATCGATTTCAAGAAATAGCATATTTCAACAAGGAAAATAAAAAAAAGAATCTGAAGCAGAACTTTATTTCTGCTTCGTCGTCTCAAAGCAATTTCCACTGTTCAACTATCCTTTTACATTTGCTTCAACATGATTCACGGAGAGGAGAATGTGAGGCTTGTGATGACGTATGCCTCTTCCTCTGTCCACACTATTCAACTTTACTTTCAATTTTCCATTTAATTTTCGTTTGGCCCTACCCATTAGAGTCAAAGCAGCCTCCCCGCCATTGAATTCCGGTCAGCTTGTTAACATGTGCAATGAGAACATTCTACTCGCGGCTTACTTGGTCATGAAAAATTCCAGAAAACAAAGAAGTAATCGAAAGTTGTGGTCACGTGCGTGAACTACGAGAAGACAAAATTATTCTTTGAAAACATTTTACGTGCCCGAAAAAAAATTTCGATTTGCTTTTGAAATTGGTTGATCCAATAATTTCAAAACAGTCATTTACGTGAAGCAATATCAAGTGAAATAAATTTAGCAATAACGCGAAGGTTTTTAGCCACTGATGACAACTTGTGCAGAGTTACCGCGGGAGAGGGGAAATTTCCTTATCTCCGTAACTCTTGGCCCTCGCCCTAGCGGATAACTCCAGAAACCTCTACGAGAGGGAGTTAAGCCTTTTTTTTTTGTTGTTGGTGTGAAAACCTGTTTCCACGTGATTGCTTCTAGCTGGTCAATTACGTTCTTTAGAGGCAGAAAAAGTGTAGATGCAGCGTTATTTAAAAATGCCGTCCCTATTTCGGCGCCACGAATGTACCAGGGTAAAAGAAGTGTTCTGGATAGCTAAAGCGGAGGAAATGATCCAAGGCAGAACAAATTTCTCATTAGGACAATTTGTAAATTCAATGATTCCAGATTTTACATGCATTTGAATAATCAGTATTACATATAATTCAATCAGCAATTTGAAGAAGGGAACAAGCGCCAAAAAATCGAAATTCATATTTTTGTACCAAATGTTTGTTTTCATACAGACGCTTATTGTACGGTATAAAAAAGAAACAAAAAACACTCTCATTCCTGTTTAAACGGGCCTACAAATATTCTTTCGTTTGAAGAAGGGAACATATCCAGGTTTTGTTTCTTCCTTATTCAAACTGATACTAAGTGTATCGGTTAATGCTATTATACCATAATGTCTATGTCTGTATTATAAACCGCATCTGAAAGTGAGGCGGAAATTGATACCTTTAAAGAAGAAGAAATGGGTCCGTCGTCCAGAAACATATTGCTATAAAGTGCAGAAGCAGAAAAGACTTCGTGGTAAAGAGTATGTGAGTAATACAGTACCTGCGAAGTCAAATAATACTGGTGTTTGCTCTTGTAAATATGAGTGTACTGAACGGATTCGTTTAGATGATAAGGAACTTTGTCTGAAATCTTCGATTGATGCTCCTTCAAAAACTGAACAAAATACATTTTTAATAGGCTGATTGATCGAAAATCGCCATCACGGAGGCGAAAAAGTAAAACTCCACTCAAATGGGATAGCATTTTTGTCTATCATGTGATGAAAGGCAATGGACGAATGACTGTATGTAAGAATGCATTCAGTATTTTTTACTATATTAAGAATAAAGCCATCTTTCGTTTAACTTCTCTGATGACTGAAAGCCAAGCTCCCGTGGTTAATAGGGGCAAGCAAAGACACCGCGGTAATCCAGTACCTGAAAACGTTCGTGCTTTCATCGATGATCACATTAAAGAATTTCAAGTTAAAGAAACACACTACAGCAAGAAAAATATAAAGTACTTAAGTGCCGAACCTAACATTAAAACTATGTACGAACTCTTTAGTAAAAAAATCCTAATATGGCCGATAAGGTAAAATTTGACGTTTACAGAAAACATTTCTTTGAGAATTGTGATTATAGATTTGGACGTCCACAGATAGACGTGTGCGCCACTTGTGAGGAGCTAGCTTCAAAGATTAAAAGTCCACATCTTAGCGACAATGCAAAATTAACTTTGCTGTGGATAAAAATTAAAAATATGAACCCTGAAATTAAAGAACTTCATGTTTTCAGTTATAAGAAGATGCAGGACACATACAAGATATTTACATGCATACCTTGTGAGTAAAAATCATTTTATGAAGAAGTGCTTATTGGTTAGAACAACCACTACGGAAACAACAGTTGTTGACAGTGAAAGTAAAGAGTAAAATATGATTTTCACTATTCTGTTCATGGCATTTGTAATGTTGAGAGAAAATAAGAATATTAATATTTACTTAATAATAGATTTTTATTATTAGCTCATTATCAATTTGAAGAAGGGAACAAATCCACTGGTTTCAATATTTTATTACTTCTTTTAGAAAAGTCCAACCGATCCATCCAAGGTACAGGAATAATGGGGTGGTGTAAAGAAACTATCATTAAAGTTTGGTAAAGATATATTAACAAATAAGAAAATTAGAACGTTTATCCTTATTTACCGAAAAAGTTGTTTTTGGATTCGTTCCCTTCTTCAAATTAAAATCAAACTGCTGGTTCAATTAAGAGGGAAAATGCATAGTAACATTAACAGCATCAAGAGCTAAGAAATGTTGAAATGGGATATGTGCCTTCTAATTAAATCATAAATAAATAGATTCAGCACTTAAAAGGGATGGTTGAAGTGAGTAAATTCAAAGTTCATTACAAAAAAATGTTTGACTACAGAAAAGACAAAAAGTAAAATGAAAAATATGATGAAATACTCTACATAACAATCCACACTTTAATCAAAGACTTTCAATTAAATTTTAGTCACAACATACACACCTGAGGAGTAGCGGATATGACTGTCAAAGACTAAATATCACCACCCGATCTTATTAAATCAACTACTTGCCTGTGAGTTGAACCTTCCACATTTACAATATTCCTAACAACAGTAAAAAAATCAGTCATAAAATCAGATAAAACGAAAAAATTGGTAGTTCCATTAAAAAAAAAAGTATTAAAATAAAATAACCTTTTAATACATACAGACATATATACCACTGAGGAAGGAACCGTTCACTGATCTGTCAGATAAAATCAATAAATGCGTGTAGAAATTGTACAAATCTGGCTATATCGATTAATTCAATAAAAATATATTAATAATTACAGATTTTACATTACCTAGATTCCATGGACTAATAAAATTTCAGAATTCTAACAACAACCACCGACCAACAATATAAATGGACCGACAGAATGCTTTCAAAATGTCTCAATCCGGCACTAAATGAATTAAATAATAATGATTTGGATGCTAAAAACGCGGGGCAGCACCGACACAAACAAAATAATTGTGGAAATTTCTGATTATTTAATATCGAATAATTTAGATATTGCATAACAAGAGCTTACTTGACTTAACCCTAACCAAATCAACCACAAAAATATAATTAGCAAATGGCACGTCTCCCCGGAAGCCTCACTCTCTGATTACCAGCAGATCAGATTTAATATAGAGGTCAACAAGAAAAGGTACAAAGAATAAGAGTATCCAAATTTGCAGATTGGGAATAATATGAGGAATTATAACCCTCAGACTTAAAGATTGGCAAGACCCGATCATAGCCATTAGTCCTGTAAAAGGAACAGCAACAGAGGTGCACAATGAGATTCATTGGTCCAATGAGGAAAGATGCCCCGTAAGAACTAGAGAGATAAAAAAGGACGCACCCTGCTGTAATAAAACACTAGAGATATGGAGGAAAAGAGCAAGAAATCTCTTCAACAAAGCTAAGAGGCCAGGAATATTCTGCACGAGCAATTCACTAACAGAATATAATAAAGAGATTTGAAAATCAAAAAGAAGGATACGGAAAGAGGATTTGCTGTCAGCAGCCCAAATACATAAAATCCATTTAAAAAACTCAACAAACGGTCCTGGTTCACAATATAAGCCAGATAAAAAATTTAAACTGAGGGTCAAGAGAAAATACTGAAATTGTTATTGGAAACTCATTTTCCTCAATTTGTCTTTGAGAACTAAGAGTCAGGCATCTTAATAAATTAACTGATTATAAATGAAAGAAAGTTATAATTAGAATCCTAATATTGTTTATATCAATGTAGTTGAAGAACATAAATTAGCCAAAAACAACTTTGTGAAACCTTATTATTGAAAAAACTAGTGCAACATTTTCGTCTTTAGCTGTTAATATGTTGAAAAATAAATATCATTTTTTCATTCCATATTTGTATAAATTATTTGTAATTAAATAAATAAAAGAAACGAAATAGTAAATAAAATTTTGTTTTAATAGCCCAAGGGTTCATTATGGTGAAAACGCCCAATTCATAAAAGGTACATTATACCAACATACTAATAACTGTAAAAATAAGGACAACCCTAAACATAATAAAAAAAACAGCATTAGCAAACCATTTTGAAAAGAGACATAATTTCGAATTTGAAAAAAAGTGTTGGAAGCAATAACCATAACAGAAAATTTAAATGCAGCAATGCATTTTAGGACAGATTTATTTATTATGCAGCATCAATAACAAATATGCAGAATTATTAAATAAACTTAGTAAATTATATACAATCTCAAATACGTTATTCTCTTTAAAGTCTTATATATCAGGGCTGATAGTTAAAACTTAGTGAGTAGGAGATTGATGATAATGGATAAGAAAAATTAAAATAATAGAAAATTAAAGAAGATAATTACTGAACATTAGTGCAAGATGTATTATATGAGGCCCTCCAAGCAATATATATAAAAATATACGACACATTATATCTACCGTAAAAAAAAAAAAATTGGTGACGGCTGGCGGATTCTTGCATGCAGTGCCTCAAATATACAAATTTAATTATTCGATTATTTTTTTTTTTTATAAATTCAAATTGTTTATATAAATATTTTATGTATTGTGTTTAACTAAAATGATCATTTTACTAAATTGTTCAGAGTATACAGCTCTGAAACTTAATTGTTGATTGATATTTCTAAGTACAGTGGAGCGTCGATTATCCGAACGTCAGTTATCCGTACTTTCGATTATCGGAACGTTTTTTTTTTTTTTTTTTATTTGTGTAATTTTAATTAATTTGATCATGTAAATTACTTATTGGCATTGTTAAAATTATTGTTATTTTGAATAAAATTAAACGAAAAATAAAATTATTTTTCCCAGAACGTCTATAAAGGAAGCCATCCTTAATTATTTCTCAGAAACTGCTTCGTTAAATAGTATTTGTATACCTAGAACTGTATACCTAATTAGCTCAATGCATTTGTTTCTATGAAACCCTTTCCGTTCATTTGGCTGGTTGCAGATAGATTACTTTCAGTTTTAAACCGTTCTATGTGAGGTGTATACCGCATTGTGATCACTTTTTTTTTTAAATTAAAACATGTCAACAAAAAGAAAACGAATGGTTCTTACATTAAAAGATAAAATGAAAATTATTACGCGGAAATTATATATAGGTTACTAAATTTTAGTAATAAAAATGATAGGATAACAACGGTCTTTTTTTAAATCATTTTAGATTATCATTTAATGGTGAATATGGTGTTATGCACCGAAAGCTTCTCTTAATATTATAATAAAATAAAATAATTGAGCCAGTTGAGGGATAATCATTTTATTATCAGATTTTTTAAAAACAGTAAAACATCAAAAATAGATTAATTAATATTAAGACAGCACGCAGTCAACCATCTACTTTTTAAGTTAAAACTATTCAATGAAAGAGTATTAAGTCCTCAAAAAATTCCATCCAAAGTAGGCCTCTCTACCCCGATAGCAGCTATTAAAGTGACTAGCAGATAATACCATGCAACATTAATTAGACCACTGCTAACTAAATAACAGCAAAAACACAATAGAACCAACCGAGCCCTTAAATTATTTAACTTTCTCAATTATACAAATTAGCCTTTAAACTTAGCCAACCGTGTAGGGGCTGCCGGACCCTGGCGGTCAACACTTCCACCGGAACACAATAATCTGATTTTCCTGCATAATCATTGGAGATAATTGACTAACAGAAGCAAAATAAACCACCGGTTTATTATCTAAAATCATGAAACAGACAAAATAATACAATAATTAACAACAACAAAATTAAGAAAGCACCCAACGCCATTTCACATTTTTTACGAGAAGTCTCCTGTGAGTAGAGCTAGGATTAGTTACTGACAAATATTTTGAGGTTCTGTCAGAGAACGGAATTTTCCGGAAGAAAATCTAGTTTAAAATGGTCCTTGAATTGTGAAAAATAATCTTATATGTGACATAATGATAAAAAAAGACAAATTACAATAAAAACAGGTAAACAATTGTTAAAAAGCTATGAAATCACCTGAAAAATTCACTAGTGTTTTGATTAAGAAATATCAATACTCAGTTATATTTGTAATTTGGTAGAACTAGTGGAATTGTTCATCCATTTTCGAAGTGTGATCACTTAAGGAGAGGGCGCGTTGGAAGATGTTAGAAGGCGGATCAAAAAAACAAATGGTATGTTTGTTCAACTGTAAGTAGGGTAGAAATGGCGGTTCTACTCCAGCAGAGGAAGAACTTTCGTAGGAGAAATGAGAAGTTTGCAGGAGGAACACCTCATAATGAGTAGCTGACTGGAGGACTTATGGGCACTTCTGGAATGCTCAAATATATATATATATATATATATATATATATATATATATATATATATATATATATATATATAAAAGAATAGAAAACAAAACAAACTTTATTCTAGAACGAAGGCCCTTAAGAATAACCATGGTCTAAAAAAAAAAAAAAAAAAAAAAAAAAAAAAAAAAAAAAAAAAAAAAAAAAAAAAAAAAAAAAAAATTCTGGCTTACAAATTAAAATAAACAAATCAAGAATCATAAATAATATAAAAAACAATAAAAGAATTCTTGTGAAACAATATAAACGAGTACAATAAAGAAGGAACAGAGAGAGTGAGAAAAGAAAACTACATTCACACGTTTAACAAAAACTTAATCAACAAAATGACACAGGCCAACGATGAAAAAACGTTTGTACTGAAAATACCTTATTCCTATAGTTTTTAGGATGCTGAATCCAAATATGATATTAAAAAAGCTGTATCACCCACAATTTCTTCACATTTTATAGTTAAATTTATTAAATTAAGCGAGTTTTAAAGAATTGAATAGCTTTCAGTCTTCCTGAAAAAGGAAGACCTACATATAAAGTTAGGCCACATGAAATAATTTGTAAAGACTTTGCCTAAAGATGGACCATGTTTCAAGTATCTCTGCCAAAAGTTTCCACGCCTTTCAGAAGCTAAACTAAAAGAAGGCGTCTTTGTCGAATCTGACATTAGAAAAATGATGTTTGATGTTAACTTTGAATCCACAATGACTTTAAATGAGAAAGAAGCATGGGTATCATTCAAGCAAGTCGTTATAAAGTTCTTGGGAAATGAAAAAGACTATGAGTATGTTTCTATTGTAGCTAACATGTTACAGAAATTTAAAAAGTTAGGATGTTTGATGAGCCTGAAACCTACGGAAAACATTGGGTGATACTTAAAAACTAAGGCCAGATTTAGATTCAGCACATAAAAATCTATAAAGATCAACTATTAAAGTTAAAAAAGTTTTCAAAAAAAATTTTTTGTTGGCCTGTGTAATTATTTACATTTCAATATGAAAAAAAAATCTATAAATTTACATTGTCATAGGGAACAGAAAAAAAAATATAGCTAAAAAACCTTGATAAAAAATAAACAACATCAAAGGAATATTCAAATTTCTAACGCATCGATTTGTAAATGTCTTAATAGAAAAAATGATTAATAAATAAAAAGAAAAGAATCCTTGAGATTAAAAAAGCAAAAAACGAACTAAATGAACAGTGAAATATATATTCATAATGAAATATGGTAAAACGTACATACTGAAACGGATACATTACAGCATAATGCTCTCTCTATAAATAAACATATGTATTAAGCCTATCTGACTCAACTTCGACCACTTTTACCCAAGTGACCAGCCTTAAGTAATCCTTAATTGTAATCATAATTTATATTTTTATGACAACAGATTAAATCAGCCATATAACAGCGGCAGAAAACCTAGAGTGGAGGGAGAAGGACTCAAAGCTGCTACAATAGCAAGGGTTAAATTAAAAAAGAAGGCATACTGGCAGAATAAAAGGGGGGCCGAAGCTATTCAAAGACAAGCCGAATGGAAGGCCATCGGAGAGAGGCGTCAAAGCTAATCTCTGGCCGGCTACCCACAGGCGGCCTAGCACTAGCGGATCGTTTCCCACTGGCTCGGATGGAGGGATGCGAGACGAGGACTGTTCTCGAGCCGATTCGGCAGAGAGGGGATGAGGCTAAGCCTCCCATGGAGGAAGGAAGATACTAATGGAGGGAGCATGGCTGGTTAAAAGCTGTCACCTTTGAGACGAGTGGTCGGCCATTTTGATGGGACCTTACTTATTAACCTCCCTTGACTTTCTTGTCAGTTAAGATTTGCTTAATTGTTTAGTGTTGTTTTAAAAGTTTCATTTGCTTGTTTTGGTTAATTTTAATTGTTTTTTAAAGTTTTTATTTAAACAAATGGTTTACTGTTCAGCATTTGGCTGTAAAAATCGAAGCAATGATAGAATTTATGAACTAACGTTTCACTAGTAAGTATAAAAGTTTTGTAATAATTGACCAAATTTTATTATTAAATCATGTTTATTCATTTATTCATTTGGTTATTATAACTTTTAGCTAATTTTATAGATGTTTTTTATAAAGGCAATAACAATTTAAATTTCTAAGTAAGAAATATGTGTTAAATACATTCATTCAATCGCGTTTTCAGCTGAATAAAACACAAATATTGCCTGAGACAGGTTCAAATGAGATTAGAGGCTCACTTGGAGGTATATAATATAACATAAATTCCTTATTTAGAGATTATAAATACATAATTAGAGGGTTTCTCTAAATAAGTTTCAAACTTTTTGTTTTCAGACAATATAAATCCTTTTTAAGTAGGTGGATAACTAATTAATAATTTTACCTGTTATTTTAGATTTCCTAAGGATCCTACCCTAAAAGAAAAATGGATCCAGGCTGTAAACAGGGAAAATTGGGCACCTAGCGTGCATAGCAAATTGTGTTCATCCAACTTTGAAGAATCGCAGATGGACAGAACTTCTCTTGTTCGTGTGAGATTGCAAGATAATGCAGTAGTACCTTCCTTCCTCCATGATGCCTCATCCCCTTCCCGACGCGGAACACGCATCAAGAGCCGTCTTTTAAACATTATAAAAGACTAAGGCCTATGGAGGAGATTCCACCGACTATTATACATATATAATGTTTATAAGGTTAATAAATACAAAATAACTGAAGGATAAATGATAGTTTCTAAATTAGCTAAAATAAACAACATTAAAGTTCATTCCTCTTTCAACGACACTTCCCTTTAAAACATTTCAAAATTTACAACAAAATCAAATCATATCTTCAATTTCATAAACCACTAATTAAACAACTAAAATACATCCAACACTTCAAGTTCTATACAATCTCACATCGATGTAGGTTCCAGTGACTCAATGTTGCCACAAATCACACACCACATAAACACACTCATGTCAATCAAGTACACCAAAGAAATGGTGCATTTTCTTTTCATACATACATAATCAACCCCTATCTTCCTTCCTTATCCTGTCCTCAGTAGTAGCCCAGGGATCGAATATTTCCCCACTCCTTTTCAATTCCTATATCAATGATCTTCCTAATTCAATTCACCACTGTTCCCACCACCCATACGCCGACGACTTCCAAATCTATTTATACTTTCCTTCTTCTGAGCTATTAGTAGCGTTTAACAGTATTCAGGAAGACCTAGCTAGAATTATTGCCTGGGCAAACCTGAATAGTATTAAACGCTATGAAATCTAAAGCCAATGTCATAGGTTCCAATTCCTTCCTTAGATCCAATACAGCCTTTCCTAATTTATTCCTAAATGAATATCCTATTACTACTTTCACCTCCTCTGTCAAAAACTTAGGGATTGCTATTGACCGAAACCCTTCCTGGAAACCTCATATTGCCCAAATTTCATGACGGTCGATAAGTACACCTAAATTATTCCATATGTTACCCCACTTTAACTATGGCTGTGTGGTATACGGGGGTTTCTCGAGGATGCTCTAGGATAGACAGATTGAAGCGGATCATGAACTGTTTTTTAAGATTTGTCATAGGTACCTCGAGTGTCATGTGTCCCACCTTTACGGCGAGTTAAAGTTGCTCTTCCCCTCCCACCGTAGACACTTTTTCCTTGGACCTTTCCTATACCAAACTATCACCACTACAGCCTCCTACAATTTAAATCCTCGGTCCATGCACAGTAAACTAAGATCCCGCCTTCCTGACCTCTATATCCCTATTACCCATAGAACCAAAACATTCCAACGTTCCTTTCTAGCCCACTCCTATCCTTTGGAATTAATTTGCTTCTAAAATCCGCCATGCTTTTTCTCTGACCTCATTCAAATCCCTCCTTTTCCAACACCCTCTTTCTTTCCAAAATGATGCTCTTTAATTACGAAGTTGCAATTTAAGATTAACATCTAGATCAGAAGTAAAAAATAGTTTTTAGTGCACTAGCTTCAACTTTGCTAATCAGCCCATTATTTTTGTATTTTCCATTTTTTTTTTTTTTTTTTAATTTTTGGTTAACATTAATTATTCTTTTCAAGACAGGAATATATATTGTTTGCTTATTATTTTAGGTTATTTAGGAGAGAAGAGGCTGAGGTTTTGAAGAGAAAATGAGTATTTCCATATGATTACATGACTAGCCCCGAACAATATCTAGAAACAGAGTTACCTCTTAAAGATTCGTCTTTCAATAGCCTAAGACAGGAGCGGATAACAAACATGTATGCCTATTTACCAAATGGTATGGGGTACGTTCAAATGCGAGACGCTGGGAGATTATAATGATGTATACATAAAATCAGACGTACTTTTACCAACAGGTATTTTTGAAACTTTTAGAGATATAACGATCAGATCCCACAAATTGGACCCAGCTCACTTTTTGACGGTGCCCGTGATGCCGTAGGATGCATTATTAAAGTTCACACAAATGGCATTACAGCAATTGAACGATTACAATATAATTTTAATGCTCGAAAAGGATACAAGAGGAGGGGCTTTGCCAGTTCTCCCATCGATTTGCCAAACCGAATAACCAAAACGTAAAGGGCTAAGACCAGAATAAGAAAAATCGTTATATATTTTATTATAACAGTAAAAAATAAAAATTGTTATTATTATAAAATTAATAATTTATATGGAGCTGCAACGTGTAAACCACTCCCTATTGGCGAATTCGAATGGATAGGCCCAGAATATTCCGTTATCATCGATGAATTGGAGGAAAATGATGCATTCGGTTATGTTTTAGATATAGCCGAATTCATAGACTGTACTCAAGTGAGTTTTTTATCTCAGCCAGAGTATTTCTCACTCAACCAATTCAGAAAAAAAAATCACAATTGGAGAGAGTGACATTCAGGTTCGGTAACCGTCGCGATGTTTATGTCAGAAAAGCATTATTTCGGATGCTTATCACTGCATTTTCCGCCACAAGCCTTCACTCACTTAAGTGTTCGTCTATGAATACAGATTTCTTGAGGTTTTCCTAAAAATTCTGTTCACTTACATTGAGTACAGTCTATGAATTCGGCCCGTAGACTTGTGTTACCCACCCCATCTTCATGACAGACATAATGGCTTGCTTTTTTTACCAGAGAGGACAAACTTCGATGATAAAAAACGTTTCTAAAAATTGTACAGAAAAACAAAACTGCATCGGCGATTACGTAGAACTAAAACAATCATTAGACTATGGTATTATTTTAAAAAAGATAAAAGGGTTTTGAAATTTAGGCAGAGTTGTTGGTTCAAATAGTACATCGAATACAGAATTAATAAAATATGCTACATTCGGTAAAACATAAAAATAGAAATATATAAAAAAAATGTATGGGGAAATTTAAAGATGAGGCGAAAGGGGAACACATCACTTTTATAGAGCACAGAATGAAAATTTACGTAGATATAAAAAAAGGTAAACGTATTAATAAAAATGTAGTTAAAAAACAAATTAATTTCGAAGATTATTTAATTAGTTGAAAATAATTTAAATTATTTCGACAAACTATGATACAGATAAAGTCTCGTCAGCATAATATGTCAACGGTCGAAATAAGTAAATTATCATTGTCCCCTTATGACGACAAACGAATATTATTAGAAGATGTAGAGTACGCCAGGATCGGTTCGGACCTTACGTGGAAGGGCAAGCAACTCTCCAATACAACAAAACTAAAGCTGTCCAGCACAAAAGTAATGACAGTCTACGGCAGTGAAACCTGGAAGGAGACAGAAATCATCACCCCACCTCTTTGGGAAGAATCCTGGGGTTCCGGTGGCCTGAGAAGATCTCAAACGAAGAGTTCTGGAGAACCGCAGAGCATTTCCCATGGATCCCGAAATAAGATATGAAAGTGGATAAGACAAGCTTTAAGAAACCCGGGTAGTGCCATCGAAAAAACGCTCTACAGTGGAACTTCCAGGGAGAAAGAAGAATAGGAAGGGCATAGAGAAATCAGGCGTAGATCAGGACTTGTGCCAGGCCGGCAAAACTTGGTAAGAAAGAGGACGAATCGCAGCTACAAAAGTGAAGTTGAATTCACTATTAGATTCCCTATGCTGCAATAGGAGTCAATGGAGATAAATCATATAATTATAATTATAGCCTGAAGATCGGAAGTGCAATCCCGAAACGTCCAAAAGTTTCCACGCCTTTCAGAAGCTAAACTAAAAGAAGGCGTCTTTGTCGGACCTGACATTAGAAAAATGATGTTTGATGTTAACTTTGAATCCACAGTGACCTTAAATGAGAAAGAAGCATGGCTATCATTCAAGCAAGTCGTTATAAAGTTCTTGGGAAATTAAAAAGACTATGAGTATGTTTCTATTGTAGCTAACATGTTACAGAAATTTAAAAAGTTAGGTTGTTTGATGAGCCTGAAATCTACGGAAAACATTGGGTGATACAAAAAAACTAAGGCCAGATTTAGATTCAGCACATAAAAATCTATAAAGGTCAACTATTAAAGTTAAAATAGTTTTCAAAAAAAATTTTTTTGTTGGCCTGTGTAATTATTTACATTTCAATATGAAAAAAAATCTATAAATTTACATTGTCACAATGTACAAAAGTGAAGTTGAATTCACTATTAGATTCCCTATGCTGCAATAGGAGTCAATGGAGATAAATTATATAATTATAATTATAGCCTGAAGATCGGATGTGCAATCCCGAAACGTCGCATAATTAACGGAAAAAAAAAATAGAAATGATGCCTTATACTGCTGGAATATCTTTGTACATACAATATCATATCATCAGATTATATCCTATGATAATATCTTTCTTCCTCAACCTCAAAATGTTTTCAACATCAGTGAAAACATCTCTGGGATCTCTAGACATTGTTTCCACCTTCAAATGTGGAGTGAGAAGCTACGTTCGGAGATTCTCAGATAAATTTTTATGTTATGTGTATGTATAGCTGTTTTATGCTTGTGTGAAAGATTTTGAGTTTTTTATTTTGTATTATTAATATTAATGAAAAAATTTAGCACTGTAAGTTACTGTCCTTAATTTAGGAAGGTGGTAAACACTTACAACGAAAACAGTTTCAAATAAAAAGAAAAAGTTTAGTTGAAGTAATTAAGGAAAAACAAGTATTTGATACTTATTCAAGATTCTATTTGATGTGATTTTAAAAAGATACAAATAAACAAGGAAAAAGAAATACAAATTATTTTTTATTAATGATTCTATTATGTTTTATTTAGAAGCTGAGTTAAGTATCAACATGAATTAAGCACATGTTTGTCAAAAACAGATTTAGCTTAAAATAAATTATTTTACCTCTCAGAAAGGAGAGTGAAGCTATGCAAATCAACAATTTCAGCCATTTAGAATCAAGGAGCGGGGCTTATAAATTGACCCTAAACTAAAAAAAAATAAATCGGCGCACTTCATCTCCTTAAAAGGGCTATACGATAGAGAAGAAAAAAAATACCGTTTTATTTAAGGAGGGTAATCATTCAGACACACTTAAAAATTAACAACTAGAGTGTTAAAACGACCTGCCATTCTCAGATTGCATTTTATTGAGTAAGTTACAGATAACGAGCTTGAGGGGAAAGAATACTAAAAAAAAAAAAAAAAAAAAAAAGAAAAAAAAAAAAGATTAAGAGCAATAAGATAAGTTCGTAAAAAGGTAAAATCCCTATCGAGGAAATTCGAAATAATACGTACAGATGTAAAAATAATATAAAAAGATGTAGCCATAATTTAAAAAAATAATAAATAAATAAGACATATCATTTATTATATTTCAGGAAAACAAATTTAAAACACCCTACTTGAAAATTGAATTTGAATTTTCTTTATTTTTCATAAAACTCATTTTCAACGTTTCTGGCTCCATTGCCCATCTTAAATTTGTGATACACAAAAAAAAACAATACATTAATATTACCTTAAAAAGTTTGTTATTTTTTCCAAGCATTACAGTCATAATTTTAGTAATGTTGTCTGTGTATCATTTTAATTTTTAATTTTTTATAAATATTAAAACATATATGCGAGAAGAAGCTAAAAAAAATTGGTAATAAAAGTTAATATTAATTATCTTAATTTACACAAATTATTTGTATGCATTGATCATATATAAATCGTCTTATTTCTTTCATTATTTCCTGTTTTTAATTTTTAATTTTTCTCCCACGTCCTCTATTTATGTGATAAATTAAGATTGTCATTATTTAATATTAAAAAAAATAATAAAAAGAGTATATTTATAGTTGGATTTCATCAAAAATAAAAAATTGCTTCAAAATAGCTACCAATAATATGCTTAAAAAATCTTAAGCTAATTGTTCCGTTGGTACATTTTTTGTAGTGACAATCCTGACGAACAATTATATATAACGGTGTTGCCAAATTTTATATAATTAACAGAAATATTAAATCACAAGTGCAATAAAAATTACGATAATTTTTAAATGCTTCTTCAAAAGGAAAATGACTTATTGCTCATTGAAATGATTGTCCCATGATCCTCTCTGATTATTTGTGTATTGATGTATTGAAATTATTTTAAATTTAATTTTATATTTAACAAACGTTCCCTTCAAACAAATTATGCATGCATTTAGTTTTTTTTTTTTTTTTTTTTTTTTGGAAGACCCCCACGTACTTCGAACAGAATTGAGATAATACTTTAGTTGTACACATGCTGCACAAAATACGTCACCAGCGCATACTACAACATCAATCCTATTCAGCAAAATGTGGTAGCACTTATTAGGTAACTCGAGTGATGTTCAGGCGGGACGACCAGTAATAATATCGTAAAATATCAAGAAAAAACAAAACAGCCTTATATCTTTAATAAAAAATAAAAGTGAAACATACAAAAAATCCTCCTCCCCCTACTACTTGAGATGGAATATTTTTCTAAAATGTCATTTGAAAAATGAGGTGCGTGACTATGCTGAGTAAAATCCTCAGCCTTCTACATGAAATATTCAGGGAGTTCCGTTTAAAAAAATCTGTTACAATATTGGAGAGTATTACGGAAATCATTAGGACACATAAAAATAAAAATAAAAATTAACAACAAGAGTCTTAAAACGGCCTTCCATTCTCGGATAGTTTTTTATCGAGTAAGTTACAGAGAACCAGCTAGAGGGGAACAAAACTCAAGAAAAGAGAAAAAAGAGACTAAGAGCAATAAAATCAGTTCGTAAATGGGGAAATACCTATAGAGGAATTTCGAAAATAAGGCCATACTAGTTTATTGAACCTTAGGTAATCAGAAAAAAAAAAAAAAAAAAAAAAATCTGAATTAAATAATAAATCATCTAACAAAACAAGTTCGACAACTTCAGAAACTCAAAAAAAAAGTACATACTCAGAAGAAGAAAATACAAGCCTTCATAAAAAAGCTTCATAAACATATATAATATACAGGGGCAGATCCAGAGGTAGTTTTTAGGGAGGGAGGGGGGTGGGGGAAGGGGGTAGACAATCAGTGGAGGGCCGGAACATCTCCTCCCTCCTCCAGTAAAAGTCAAAAGTTTTATAACAATATTATAGAAAGTATATTTCGAAATAAATAATATCATCTCCTAACATAAGTATTGATTGAATTAAGGTAAGGTCGGGATTACGCAGTATATTTTTTAATGTTTGTAATTATTCTTCCTTTGAGGAGCCAACCGTCTTTAATTTTCAATGCATATTTATAAGGGAATATAGGAAGGATGATATGTAGAATTATGTGATAGTGTTGTCTTATACAGGGTATAAGGTTGCCTTATATAATAGGGACTTACAGGATATCTCGGCAATTAATAACCCAATGAGTAAGGATACAGTTTGAATCAATTTAAAAATATTTTACCTAGATTAGGATTCCATTTGTAAGAGTCCAGTGACTTGACCTCTGGGTCTTATAAATAAGTTTTGAATTTTAAAAAATAATAAAACGATAGAACTTTAAGACTTGTTTTATTTGAATTAATTACAATTAACAATTATATAATTACATTTGACAATTTCTACGATCGATTTCACAGAAGTTGAGCCAAGGTTAATTTCACTCCTACCAAATGAATGATAATTTACCACAGTTATTCACGAGTATTGTGCTACTAATAGGCATATTTTAAATAAGATGTAGTTGACTTTTTTTTCTCGGTGCTCATTTTAAGAGGGAAAATTTCCCCCCACTCCCCCTGTGGATCCGCCACTGATAATACACCACCATGTTGGAATAATTCACTGTAATGAGATTAAGAGCCAAGACGGAGAACTATATATGTATTCGAAATATCCACCAGGTTCTGCGAGGTTGCTCTATGTGGAATACTAATAATGTTTCAATTCAAAAGCCCTAATTTGATGTACAATACTTCCTAGAAAGCGAATGAAGTTATGTAAATTAACAACTTCTAACATTTAGAATTGAGGAGTGGAGAACATAAACTGATTCTGAACTGAAAAAAAAAAAGAAAGAAAGATCGACACAGTTCATCTCGTTAAAAGACCTTTACGCTAGAGAAATAAAAAAAATCATTTCAGAAAGGTATTCATTTAGACAATAACAAAAAAAACCCAGTGTGTTAAAACGACCTGCCATTCTCGAATAGCTTTTTATTGAGTTACAGAGAACGAATTTGGAGGGAAAGAATTCTGAACGAAAAAGAAAAAGGAGATTAAGAGCAATAAAATTAGTTTGTAAAAAGAAAAATCCTTATCGAAGAAATTAGAGTTCATAGAATCCTTCCACGAAAAATTCAGCGAATTTCGACTAAATTGAATAATAAATAATTCGAACAAAACTAGTTCAACAACTAAAATAAAAAACCACACGGCAATGAAGAAGTCTTTTTTAGGATGTCTATTAGACATCTTAAAAAAGATATCTTTTTTTTTAGACATCTATTAGACATCTCAAAAAAGATATTATTAGATGTCTTTTTTAAGATGTTTAATAGTCATTCTAAAAAAGAGATCTTCCGGATGGCCAATTCAAGATATTTTCTACAAATGGCTAAAAGATGACGGTTCTGGTTTCGAAGTATCACTCCAACAAGGCGGGTGGGCACAAGATCTTATAGCCTCAGTGGAGAAGGTCAGGACCGCTGTCATGGAACTAGATAGCTATTATCTGGGAACCTCTGGCAGATATCTAGGTAAATATCTATTTGCATAAGTATCTGGGGCCCTCTGGCTCCAGCCAGGTATCCTTAGAAAATTTGGTTAGCTACGACAATGGTCGCCATCAGCTGAGCCCGGGCTCGGACACCGAAGAATGCCCCCTAAGGATGTAGGGGGCACAATGCCCGAGGGCGCATGCTAGAAAACATTTGATTAACAAAGAAAATATCGTAATTATTTTCATTGTTTAGATCGTTTAGTATTTTCGCAAGTTTTTATGTTATATATTATTTTATTAAGACGTTATAATAAGTTTATATTATTTAACTATATGTCTTAATGTTTTATTCGGTTTATGCAGTTTTATTAGTCCGTGTGCGAAAATACTAAACACAGCATTAAACGATCTAAACAATGACAATAAGATCCAGATAAAATGAAACCTAATTTGAACAATAACATTGAAATAGTATCATTCGATATAGTTAGTTTATTTCAGAGTATACTGTTGTATCTTAGTTATAAAAATAATAGATGAAAATTTGTATAATAATAATAATTTACCACACTAATATCAAGCAGAAAAAACGTTTCATAGAAGGGATATAAATCTGTATAAATAATAATTTCTTTAAATATGACAATAAATATTATAGACAAACCCACTGGTTAGGGATAGGATCTAGTCTCAGTGTTAATTTTTCGGGTACAGTATTGAACTATCGTTTGAAGAAGCAACTTGATATCACCAAATACAAACCTCTGTTCATAATATATAGATATATAGATGGCTTAATAATAATAACTAATAAAGATAATTTCAAGCCCTTTTTAGAAGAATTCAATAAACCACATAACAGAATAGAATTTACTTATGAAAAAATGGACAATGATGAAATCAGGTTTCTTGATATGAAAATTATATTAAAAAACCAAAAACTTACCACAAAATGGACTAAAAAAGACATAGCTTCAAATAGATCACTTAATTATTACAGCAATCACCCCCCTCTCCAAAAAAAAAATATATATAAACACAAAAAATAACTTCATTTATAGAGTAATTAAAGAAACAGATAGGGAACATGTAAATGAAATCAAAACAATAGTATATAATATTTTATTAGAAAAGTCGTATCCACGCACAATAATAAATGATACATGGTATAGCACTTTAACGAAGATAAATTATGAAATACATGGAGTAGGCGCGAGCATTTACAATAAGAAACCGATGACAGCACCCAGTACAGAACCTCCATATGCTAACAAGGACATGGTTGATATAATCAAAATTAATAACGTAGTTAATAAAAAAGCTAGCAACTCCAACACAAATAATAGAAATAAAATTAAATAACCATTAAAACAAACTAAAATAGTAGATTTTATAAATAAAAAACAAAATGTAAAATTGATAACCAATAATAACTCCGATAATCGATTACTGGTACACTTAAAAAAAAGTCAATGTTCCTGTAATTTAACAATACATCCCGAAACTTACAGATAGTATTTAACACACCTTCAAAAAATATGGCCTTAGTAACATCAAATTCCGCTTATATAACGATAATAAATTAAAAACTCATATTAGTAACATGAAGGATAAAATAAGCAAATTTGAAAGAAAAGATCTCATTTATGAAATAGAATGCAATAATTGTAACAAAAAATATATCGGAGAAACCAAATAAAATAAAAATAAAACAATAGAATAACATAAATAAAATATTAAAAACACAAAACGTGTAAAAATACAGGTTAATCTGAACATGGAATTAAATTCAATCAAACTTTTAATTTCAACAATACAAAAACTCTAAATGCCGAAACTAAAATTTATCATAAGAAAATAAAAAAATCAATATAATACGTAGCTAAAAATTATAATAATGTTTCAAATCAGATTGTATTAAAATGAACACCCATTATGCAGAAATAATAATAAAAAATCATCATATGATAAAGAGAAATTAACAAATAATAGTTGAATTAACAAAACTGAGTAAGAAGATTTTAACTTAAACGTAAAAAAAAAAAAAAAATTCCTAGATCAAGTAATTATATTTGAAAAAACCTGTATAAAACAACAGGGAAAAACTTACCTCAATCGAAACCACGTTGCCAATGAAAGAGGAGATGGGTCGATTCAAGTATAGGTATAATGAAGATAAAACCATTTATAATATTAAATTAATATTAAACAAATTCTATTTATTTTTCTTCCATGTAAGCAGATAAAATATAAAAAGAGAAAAAATAAAGAGGCAAACTAATAAAGATAAATAATCTTTCAGCTATAAATAACATTCATATTTATAAATTATCCTGCACTGTCCGAGTACGCTAAAAGTACACGATATGACGGCGGGACTGTAGATGTCATCCATTACTCCACTGACGGCGACCGCGTTCTTGTGGGCCCCGCGTCATAGAAAAATTAAGTAAATGACTTATATAATACATACGAATTTATAGTTTTAGGGGATCCCCGGACTGCCCCTTCCTCTTCATTGGTATTTCGTACCTTCCAAACTCCCGGCAGCCCTAAGTAAGGCCCGCAATATCGAATCACCCAGAGTCCCACAAGTTCTAGATACACTACTACATTACAATGCATACAGTTGTTTATACCAATTATTGTTATAATTCTGAGGAAGGTCCGACACGCTTGGCGTTCCACCAACAATAAGACTCTGAGATCTTGTGCCCAACCGTCGTGTTGGAGTGGTACTTCGGAACTAGTACCTTCATGTCTTAAATCCGAAATTCGATAGCATTAGAGAGCATGCACAGAATAATCATATTATTACTTCCATAACCTATAGCATTAAAACGCATTGCGAAACGTTTATTTATTTCAACCATTTGGGGGGCTAAATGGGTAGGGCAACGGGAAAAAAACGAATTTTTTTTTTTAAATTGTAGCCCTATTTAAAATTTTATACTGTTTAATTAATATTGATATAACCAACGATTTTCTGAAATGTGAGCCAGGAATGAATATTTTTCTAATTTATTAAAATATTTTTTTTATTTATTTTCATATCACAATTTCTTATCATAAGTGCATAGTCTAACAAGATAATTTCACAACTAATCGAACAAGTATGAGCTATTGAACCCTTTTGTAACATTTTGGACAAATACAGTATCCTGTATACAATATTATGCTGACTAAAAGGTAAAATAATTATAAATGTAATGTGGAGTATCTATAGGTAATAAACATGTATAGATACGGTTGTATGTTGTTTTATATATATATATATATATATATATATATATATATATATATATATATATATATATATATATATATATATATATATATATGTGATTTTTAATGTTGATATATTGATGCAACATTGTTTTTATTTGATTATATGTTGATTTTTTTAGAAAGTAATCCTGAAGATGGGGAAACAACCCCGAAACGTGGATATAGTTGTGGATAAGTGGAGAGTACGTTGAGATGAATAAAATTTATGGAATGTCATAATTGTTATTTTTTTCCTAAAGTGTTTTGAAACTTCTACTTTACGGAAGTTTTCATTACTAAATTAAATAGCTTTGTTATTTTTGTTAACAAAATAGAATTCTAATATAGGTCAGTGTGACATCGATATAGTCTTAGCAGACACTCTCTAGTGCAATAATGTTTTTAAAAAAATTTAATAGTCGACAAAAAGACGAAATAATGTATTATGTAAAATACGGACCTTAGAGAAGTACTACTAACTATTTTATATTAGAAAAAATAGCATAGTTAAGAAGAAAGGAAAACCCAGAAGATGTAAGTGAATTTCGAGTGCGTGGGTAAATAAATATTAATGTAGAAAATTAATAAAGATAATTTAAGAGAAGCGTGTTCGTTCACAAAAATAAAAGCCATTTGTTGTTTTATACTTGGAGCAGGCTATCTACTATTTGCAATTGCGTTTACTATGAATTTAATAAAGCTAAGTCGTAGCTTATAATCAGAGGTAGTTGAGTTTACTGAGGTATTCCAAAAATACGGGATACTTCACAGGAACAAAAAAGTGCAGGAAAGGACATGTCATGAAGGTATATTTTCCAAAAAGAAGTGCTCCCATCATGACTCTTATTTGTGTGAATTTGTTTGGATGAGATACGAGAAGGAGGACTTGTTCGAAAGAATACTACAATCAATAAAAAATTATTTGACACCCAACTAAAAAAAAAAAAAAAGTTTAATACAAATTAAATAAAAGTTTTGTTTTAACAAGTTACTATATAATCTGCCAACCGATGTTTAAATAATATAAGTATAATAACATTGATTCAAATATAACTAATACTTTTCCATAACAGATACCTATTTCCTATTTTAAAAAATAACTGGCGTACCTAAAGTAAAAAAAGACCCAGATGAAAAAAGTTGTTGTCACAAATATTACTACCAAAACCATTTACAGTTTCAATTTTCAGAAATACATTTTGTTGTTTTATGAGAAAAGTGGTCAGCCACAATACCCGCTCCGTGGTTAAATCAAAATACTAAATCATTTAAGTGGCCACAATATAAAAGAAATACAGCTTTATTTAGTGCAAAAGGCATACCAACGATAGAAGATTGGAAAAATATTCAATGATTTAAAAAATATTTTGGCCAACTCAGTGAATATACATATTTATACCTCTTTTTTTCTGTACTAATGAGAAACATTGTTAATTTAAATGTACTTATAAATATTACGAAATTTGAAATTGAATCAAGTAATATTTCCACCAACGATGATGACAAAATTTCAACAGATTAGAACGTAGACTTCCGAACTCCCTCTAAAACGACGTCTAAACTCCTTCTTCATAATGATTCATCGTCTACTGATGACGAACATAACCAGCTACGTAACCATTGTAATTGACTCGCTTAGTATAGCATAATTAGGCATATACCATGTTATATGTATTATTATCTAATATATATGAGGCGTTGGGGAACACAGAGGACCAACTTCACCAACTGTAATCTTGAGAAACACCACATAGAAGATTTTACAAATTTTTGTCGAAAGCTTTAGAATATTTTTGTTAGAGGGTCCTTACATTTCTGCCATTTTAGTAATTTCAATAATGGACAGCTTTTAAAAATGTATCAGTACTATTTATTATAAGCGACTTGATCCACTATTGCCAACTTACCAAAGATATCAAAGACACCACTGACTGGCTCTTATCTCATGAATGGTTTCGAAATTAATATAGTTCTGAATACAGTCGATAGATGGCATGACTTATAATGCTATGACAGATCAAATTCAATTTTCACCAAACTCTGGTTTTCAACGCCTCATATTATGACATTAATTACATATTATTAAATATATAATATTTCTACCTGAAAATCCTTTTTTTATGATCTTATAAATTTTTTTTTCAATGAATTCGATAAATTCACGAAATTAATTTATTAATATAGATAATAAGATTATTTCAAAAAAGGAAGAACAAATCCCGTAATATTGAACGATCGACAATCAAATATAACTGACAATGAAAAATAAAACTTTATAGGTGAGAAAAAAAATTTTAATGTTTAATTCTTAATGATCTTTTTATGAGTGATCCGTTATATCAGCCAAGTTTAAGTATTTGTCTTATAGCTTTTAAATAGACTCTGATAAATCGTCACACTTCATCTCCCTAAACGACTATTTATGCTAGATAAATAAAAAAAAAACTCGTTTCAGGAAGGTAATAATTTAGACAAACATAAAAATTAACAGCTGGTGTGTTAAAACGACCTGCCATTCTCGGATAACTTTTTATTGAGCGAGTTGCAGAGGACGAACTCGGCGGGAAAGAATACTGAATGAAAAAGAAACAGGAGATTAAGAGCAATAAAATCAGTTCGTAAAAGGAAAAAAATCTCTATCGAGGAAATTCGAAATAGGGCCATATTAGTTCATAGAATCCTTCAACCGAAAGAATTAGCGAATTTCGACTAAATTGAATAATAAATAATTAGAACAAAACAAGTTCAACAAATTGATATATAAATTAAATAATAATATATGTCATATAATATATACCTAATTATATTATGCTAAATGAGTCAATTACAATCCATTGAATATTGCTCAATTTATTAGCCTTTATAATAATTAATTTAATGAGGGTGAAGCATTATGCATTCGCTTCCATAGCTCATTCCGGAAATGAGCGAAGTGTGGCTCAAGTATATCTTATCAGAGTATAAAGAAACAGATAATTAAAATCGTCAAAAGTTTTTAGCGTTTATAATTTTACATCCAATCGAAAAATAGGTCATAATAAACGAAAAACCTGAGAAAATTTAAGATTTTCAGACGTTATTTGCTAATAATTAAAATTGAATGATTAAATGAGGAATAATTAAATTTTATTCTTTATATGATTTAAAGTATTTGAAAAAAAAAAATGAAGCTGAAAACTGAAAAATGAAACCAAATCCTTATTTGGTTACACGATCCTTATAGCATAATACGTGATTATACGTAAATTGCTCTTAAACTGATTCATGGAAGCTTAATATATATACATATTCACATTATAATAAACATGATAATCTAACATTAATAAAAATCAGCTAGGTTAGCTTTAAAAGTAATCAAAACTATTACTACAATAAATCATATTTAAATAGAAAAAAAAATATAATTAGAAAATTTCAATGAATTAATCATAATAAAATATTATTAATACGCACCATAGTAGTCTTCAGAGGTAGATTATACACATATAAGGATAAGATCAGTTAGTAATATATTGATTTCTACTTACAGATACCGCAGGGACAATACAACCTGACAACCATGGTTCGGAGATGCTTTCTAGGCAAGTCTTCACATAAGAGTGACCTTTCGTCCATGTTTAATACCAGTCCAAGTAGATAAGGTCCGAAATCCTTACAACAAAACTACTATCGTAAACACAAACAGGCTTCAAGTTAATCCTAATCAAGTTGTTTGCTACAATGTGATGAAAAATCAAATATTTTTACAGGCGAATATGAATATTTCCGAAAAGAAAAAAAAAAACTGAAAGCAACCATTAAAAAATAAAGATCGCAAAGCTTAAAAAAGAAATAAAATTTTAAAAAATGTGCAAAGTTAAAACAGGAAAAATCAAACAGCACCAGGGTTAAGCGCAAAAATTCAATAAATAATGTGTGTGTGTGTGTGTGTGTGTGTGTGTGTGTATTAAATATAATAAGTTTTTTGAGGATCTTGAGGTTTAGATAATAAATATACAACTATATCTTGGCAATATTTCGAGATGAGAGGTGAAAGAGAGATTATTTAGAAAATTTCAAGTAAACAATTATTTTACATCAAAATTACAAACAAACTAACACTTATTTAGATATTATAATTAAATTAATATATATATATATATATATATATATATATATATATATATATATATATATATATATATTGTTGCTTAATTTTTAAGGAGGGATATGACTTGATTACTGGTATTTATTGATACCAATTACTAATTTATGATAGGTTTTAGGACGAATGAGGAGGGAAATAATCATATTTAATAATGGCGAAAAAATTGTAACGCCAATACATGATCATAAAAACATGGATGATTTTCTATTTTCGATAAAATTAATTTAAAAAAATTGAAAATTTGAAAAAATGACTTTTTTTTGTTCACCCAGCAATTTTATTTTTAAATTGAAACTAATTTTCGTATTGCATCACTTTTATTAAAAATTCTTTAAAAACTGATAAACCATTTATTTATTTATTTTTAGTTCGTAAACACTATCAATTTAAATTATTTACAAAAACACATCAAATTTGAGAGAATTGGTATTAAATTAATTTATTCCTATTTTATAAAAAAATTTGAATTTTAAAAATTTTTTGACAGATTTGTTGCAACAGAAGTTAAATGTCACATTTGAAGGCACGTAGTTTTATTAATAAAACTGTTTTCTTTGTTTGGTTATGTAAATAACTGATTGAAATAAAATGACTAAATTTAAATTTTAAATTTAAAAAATTGTATTTGTTTTCTGAGTATTTTCAGTACAGGTTACGATAAATTAAAACTTGATTTATTTTCTTTAAAAAAGATTGCAGGATGAATAAAAAATGAATTGATGCCGTAATAATTAAAGACATTAGTGGATAAAGGTGTTACCGTAAAAATTTTAAGTTTCGAGAAAATGTTTATTATAGTTGTTTTATATAATTTTTTAAAGGCATAATCTATCCAATCAACTGATAAAGCTTGCGAATAACCAAGAATCTATTGTTAATGTCACAAGGCGGATATGAGTATAAGAAAACCTACACCTTAACTCGTAAGAAAAAATCATTTATTGAAACTTTGTTATGTCGCGCCTTCATCCACTCATGTCTTCAATCATTTACAAGCGAAAGAGCCATAGCCTTTATTTTTAAAATTGAAAATATAGATTTTTTTTTTCAATTTTTAGGATGTGCCTAAAAACAAATACCCACCCACCAAATAAATCATTTATATAATTAAAATTTTATAAACATTCATATCGTAGGCATTATCTAATTTCCGTCATCAAAAGCCTGAAGCAGCAAAACATCAATGCCTGGTTATTAAATATTGGTCTAAAAATATCAAGGCAAAACATGGATGTTACAGGAGGGATTTCAAAGACTCAAATATTTCTTGATAATATTGCAACATAATTGCATGTATTAGATACATACTATTACAATTTATAACAGGGATATTTTTTTTAAAGAAATTCTTATGTAAATAACTCTAAGGGAGAATTGTGAGTAATGCATAATTAAAACAAAAAATGGAAATAAATTGATAAATTGTTTAAATAGAAGTCAGGTGTGATGAAGATGTGGCGGCAAGGCAGTGATAATGATATCAGCGCCAGGGAGGTTATTGATGTAAAATAGGTTTGCCAATATATATAAAATTAATCATTTCATTTTCCGTTTTTTTCCGCTAAATATTATTAATTAAATAATTTTCTTATCTCGAATTTCAACAGCCAAATTATCTTGCATGTTTAGTGGCAAACCTATTAATTACTTCCCTGATAAGAAGAATGTGAATAGAGTTCTCTGTGTGTGTGTATTGTTGCCTGTATAAATCTTTATTCTACTACAGTACTATATTCTCGCGATTAATATAAGATATAAGTATAAGATATAAGATAGATATAAGTATAATCTATACTTATTAAATAAATTGACCCGGATGGTTATTGTTACTTCAGTTAATTGGTGTGAACAAAGACAATCAGAGACCTTTTAACCTGTTGAAGATAATAAGCGAAACTGTAGGATACTCAGCGGAAAATGTTTAATGTATAACTGATGAGGCATGAATAATGGGTTATAATTTTTGTAAAAAATGACAGTTTTGTCAAAAAAAAAATCTTTTATACGAGCTCAAAATTTAATAATTTCAATTTAGAAAATATGGCTATAATATACAAGTAATGTTTCTTTTTTTTTCTTTTTTTTTGCATAATAAATCGATTAAACTTTCGTTTTAATTAAATTTCTGTTAACGATGAACAAGTTTGCACCCGATGGAAACTGTAAACAAAAGGGATTTCATTGCGATTTGACAAATCTTATGATAAAACATTATATTAAACATTAAATAAGTGTTTCATTATTTTCACTGATTTTCTGTCACACAGTTTATACGGCTGTGAACTAGGATCCGTAAAAGCCATCTATAGTACATAATTAATTAAAAAAACAGAAATAAAAAAAAATAGCAAAACACAGAAACCATGTGTTCATGCCCTCAATACTGTTTTTGTTCATTATTGGTTATAATTTAGTGTTTATCAAATTTAAGATTTGTTTTTTCAAAGAACAGTTTACTTATTTTCAGTATAAATTAATATTTTTATTTATTTGAGTGTAGTGTAAACATTTAAGAGTTTTAATAATACAATTATTCAGAGGGACTACAGAAGGAATATCCAATTTGTTTATTTATTGTTTGTTCACATGGTTACATTAGCCATTATCATCTAATACTTAAGTTATCTATGTATTTACCAACACGATAACTCAGGGTTCAAAAGACACTGAAATCGGCTGTTTTGAATAATATGGATAATAACGAAAACAAACTTTCTTCCACTTAACAGAAATTCAATAAACCTTATGTAATTAAAGTTTCTAAGGCCGAATACTATATGACATGAAGCATACACCATGAGGGTCCGTTGACACATCATGTTAAGCCGCAAGGAACAGAGGTTTGGCACCGCGTGACGGATCGTGACAGGGGGCATTAACATCTCCGTGGTGTCACGTATTGCGTTTTATCCTAAGCCTCCAGAATAGAAGAATATGTACTGTGATGTAACAGACGGGGGGAGGGGGAGGGAAGTAGTGAAGAAAAGGGTCTAAAATAGCGATACATGTGTATGAAACGTTATATAACCTAAAGGGGCGGGTTATATAATTTATTGATTAACTAAAATAATTTTATCGATCCGAATAATATAGAGCAGTGGTCGTCAAAGCGGGTACCGCATGCAAGACGCAGGAGTGCTACAAATTTTTTAAATAATAAACTATTAAATAAATAATTGAAACAATTATAAAAAAAAAATGTTTTTCATTACAATTCTATGTTATAAATGTTTCTATTTTCAACTTTTCATATTTTATGTCTTGACTAAATGTAGAAAAAAAAATTATAACAATAGAGGAGCCGTGAATTTTGTCTAATAATTTCAGCGTGACGCCAGGCAAACAAATTTGAGAACTGATATAGAGCCTTCCATAATATTCTGGGAAATGCGTCATCAGCAGTTTCTCTGTTAAGAAAGGTTCCTGCGAACTAGAAAAAAACCGTTAAAATTTTCGGACCGATGTTTTGGATACATCTATGTTTGACTGAACATTTTTTTTTTAAACATCGGTATATTATATAAATAAAAATATTTTGAGAACAGAGAATAAGAAAAGAAAAAAAATTATTATTGTTACATTCTCCTTTTTCGTTAAATTTTATTATTAAAACTTGTTTTGTATTTGTATTATGTTATATATACGTTTAATAATGCACAAAATGATATCTTTTGATTTATTTATACTGTCTGCAAATATAGTGCGAATGAGTTTCTTTATCACTATTACTTATTGAACTTAATTGAGGCACATTGCCATATTAAACAATAAAAAAAATTATCTCTGTCTCTCAATAGCTTCATATAAATATCATGTATCTGACATGTTTATAATTTAGGAGCCTCAACTGATATCATGGCGGGAAATGGATACAATTTAAAAGACGGAATGGCGGGGGAAAAGGAAGGTATTTCAGAAATTACGTCTCAATGGAGGTTAATAGTTTCGAACCACCGTTCGATAGCCACTTTGTATAAACCGGCATACAAGTTGAACATTCTGAAAACGTCGGGAAAAGTACAACTCGTATACCAAAAGCGGTTCTGTTTTACGTAAACCGTTGTATTTCCAAACCAAATTACAGTAGTTACACTATCCTAAGAGCCCCTGTGTAGTATTTTCGCTTCCGTCGGAATCAGTTGGTCTGCTTCAGCTTGTACCACCAGTGATAAGTGCGTTTCACTTTATTTTTTAAAAAATTACAGCAAAACACGAAAAATAAACATTGGCGGCCAGTTATAAATGGACTGTTTCGTGAATAAATGCCATTGTTTTTTCAACGAACAAGTCTTTCATCTGACAGCATTTGGTAAACAACAGTAGAGCCAACCTTTAAAAAATATCACACCATGCTTTGTATTAGAATGAAATAAATAATATCACAGATAATTTTAGTAAAATATTATAAAATGCTTCTATTTATTTAAATTTATTTCACAGAAACGCTTTTAGAAAGTTTAAATGCTTCAAAGCAAAATTTTTATTTTTGTATATACAGTAAAACTTCGTTATAACGCTCTCATAGGGTCCAGAAAAAAAGAGCGCTATGGCCGCGAAAACGGTATAGTCGGAAAATCGTAAAAACTAAAGCAAATTGTTTTAATTTATTTATATGATTTTAAAGTAATCATTCATTTTTTCTTTGCAATATTTTTGATTCAAATTAGATTAATTAAATCAATTTTTAAAATAATAGAACTTTTAATAGAAAAATAGTTTCATGAAATTTCTTCTTGAACGCGAAATCAAAGCAACCGAAGAAAACTAATCCGTAAAACTAAACAACCTTTCGATCCCACGGGATAATCTCATCCAAACTAAATCGAACGTTCCTGGAAACTACGTTCGTGGAATCGTTTAGAATATTGTTTCTTACCGCATTATTGTTTCCTTCCGGTATCGTTTTCATAACTTATAGTTAAAACGTCTCATATATACAAAACAAAACGTTATAAATGCAAAAACATTTAAAGTAACAATCCATTCAGAGCATTATAACCGAGAAATCGGATCGTAAAAAACGAATAAAGTTTCATTGGAAAAACATCAACATGGACTGGGACCGAGGAAAAAGAGCGTTATAGCCGGGAAATCGTTATAAAAGGGAACGTACGTTACAACGAAGTTTTACTGTTTGTTTTTGTTTATAGTCGTAAAACCATTCGGTCCTCAACGCCTATGGTTGATTTACTGAGATTTGGAACAAAAAAAAGATAAAAAAATAATAAACAAAAAAAAACAATAATAATAAAAAAATAAAAATAAAATAAAGATAAAAAAAATCAAATAATGGATTTGACCGCATTTAAAACATTTTCGAGTTCCCACATTGTGAATGGAAGGTTATAGTTTAAAACCGTATCATCATTGATGTTTTGGGATTGCATTACTGCAGTGTCAGTGTTGGTAATATGTCTTCCAGGATTATAAATTTCTGAGAAAAAATTGACAAATTCATTAGAAACGGTTAATGAGCCGTCGGACAGTTTTCCATTAGCTAATATAACGGGGGTAGGAGGGATTTTTTGTTATTTTGCGTACTATATATTTTGCGTACTTTAACTATTTCCTGCATGCGGTTTTTTTTGTATCCAACAAAATTTTCTGTCGTCATGCATCTTTGTGATTTTTATAGGCTTTAAGGCGGTTCTTGAGGATTTTTTTTTACACGGGCTTATGTTTGTAAATTTAATGAATTAATCGGGCAATAGTCACTACTGTAAAGATCCGGCAGAACGTTCCAGTCTATTGCATTATAGAGGCTTGAACTGCAAAGAGAAATGTCTATGGCGGAATATGTTCCATAACTGGAGCTAAGAAAGGTGGGCTTTCTAGAGTTGAGGAGTAAATCAGAGAGATCAATTAAATTTTCGATTATTCTACCACGTAAATTTGTGTCTGGTGAGCCCCATAAGGGATTATGACCATAGAGGTCTCCAATATATAAAACTGTGTGGGGTAGTTGGCTGTATATATCTACGGATTTGTGAACTGCAATGTGAACTCCACGGAAACTATGATTAGGGTTTAGACCATCGTTTCGATAAATTTCAAAGCGGGCTCATGTTTACTATCTTTTGATACAGACCAAAACTCTGAAACTAAACGAAAGGCGATAAAAATGAGCCAGTTTAAAAAGTTCAAATCTGAAATAACGATTGCCTTAACGCTACAGCGTCAGTATAAAAGTTACTCCAGTTTACGGTATATAAACGCATTATATAACAATGAATTTGTATCATTTTGTTAATAAAAACCTCATTATATACATCTTAGGCTGTATATAGGCCGGATATGTTTTACTGTCCCCAATGAAATTTTGTGTGCCAATTGCTTCTTTCATTAGCGGTTTTCAGGACTAACTGGTTATCCGTCTTTCGTACCGAACTTCGCTTTTTAATATTTGTTTATCTATTAGAATATTGATTTTTTGATAAATAAAAATAGCTAAGATTTACCTAAAGCCTAAATCAGCACTAAAAAAAAAACCCCACACTCAATTAATTGTCAAGCTCCAACTTCCAAATGAAATTCACGGAATCACAGGCGGATTTGAGTGTAGAATTTGGTTTAAGAAGTTTTAATAGGCCAAAGCTTTTATAACCTTCTTAAAATATAAAATATTTTATTTTATTTTCGATTCCTGTTATTTTATTACAAGACATAAATATTAGACATTTGGGAAAAAGTGTGATCTCAGCCTACTATCGCCAACACTAATGTGCTATGCAAAAACATTTTAACAACCTCTAACGCGGCCCAAACCCCCTCCTCGTATTGCTTTTAATTTTTCATTAAGCTATTTAAATTTTGTGTGTAATTGAGTCATCAAATCAAATTTACGCCACTTACCGTAAAACTATTCTAGAAGATCCTTCGATTTAGTGTTATTAGTGATAACAATTTTTCAGAGGCTAGTAGCCCCTTTTAGCGGTTCCCATGAAATAAATCTTTTGGTAATAGGAGGAGTTGAGGGTTGGTAGGCACGCTATGCTCTTCCCTAACCCCCAGCCAAATGATATGGGAATGGGTGTGGGGGAGGAGGGGAGGGGGGTGCCTAGTAGAAACATTTTCTAGTTTCGTTATCAAGACGGTATATGATAATAATATTTCAGTATATAAATCAGTATATTCACAAGCATATAATAATAATAAAAAAAAATCAAATTTAAACAAAACTTTATAATTAATTCACATCCTTTATTAGACTGTTCTTTGTTTTAAATAAAAAAATTGGGATTTTAAAATATTTATAATAGTTAATTAACCATAAAAAAAAATATTCAGAAGAAAATTATTAGAAGCCATAACCATCACGGAGAACTTGAACAAAGCAATTAATTTTAAAACAGATTCTGGAAGCAAAAATAGATTATAAACAGAATTGTTAAATAGATAAAATACCATATCTAATAGCAAATTTTCATATTTAAATGTTTTACCTATAGAGTGCGTCTAAATGTCATTGTATTAAATTGTATCCGAAAAATGTTTAGTGCAATATACAAAAAACAAACATATTTTGCCTATATATAAATAAATATATTTTTTTTAATTGTTTAGAAATATGATCACCAAATTCACTATTCGACAATACTAGTCAAATAATGTTTGCTTTCGTAAAAAATATTTTACATAAAAACTTGTTATACACTTCCCAGTGTTCTATATATTGATTTGTTTTATTTGGAGAAATACTGATAAAATTTTAGTTATATAAATTTAATTGATCAAGAAAAAAAATTAACGCTCCTCTCCTCAAAATTTGAAAGTTTTACGTTTCAAAATACGTAAAATCTAATTATTTCTTAAGACCAAACTGATAAATTCAACTATAATACAAATATTTACTAAGTTATATATATATATATATATATATATATATATATATATATATATATATATATATAATATATTTACATACACACATGGAATTTGATGAAATTGATGCTGGGCAATTTGCACACTAGTGTCCACCTTTTCTCTAACTTTAGGCCAAATCGGACGAGCCATTTTTAAAATACAGGCGTGTCAAGGAAAATGAGTTTACGCATGTGTAAGCGAAAGTAGTGGATGGTATCGGACGAAATTGGTAAGAGATAATTTTTAAACCAATCGCCAACTTCCACCTAACTTTGATCTAAATCGGACGAGCCGTTATTGAAATATAGATGTGTCAAGGGAAATACATTTGCGCATGCGTGAGCGAAAGTAGAAAATGGAATTTGATAAAACTGATATATGACCATCTAGATACCAACCCGCACAATAACTGAAAATTATATCTAAATCGGGTTGGAGTTATGCCCGTCATATGGATTTGGCAATTTTGGTTATGAGGAAGCAATAAAGAAATGACTATAATAATTCCATTTTCAAAATCAAATTGTGCACGCAGACGTAGCTGGATCTTTTCTCATCTTTCAATAGGAGTCTTATTTTAATAAAAAAAAAGTAGATTTTAGACCTGGGGTCGGCTGCGTTCAGAAGATATATACTAACAAAAAAATTGCATTGGATTTTTGTATGGTACTTATTCGGAATATTATTTTTAGTTTAAAAAATAACAAAAATTAATGTGTTTTTTTCACTCAACACATTGTAGTTGTTGATTACAAAGAAAAATCACACCAAGAAAAAAAAGTGTTAGCGGCTATAATATCGGCATTTTTTTTTGTTTTGTAAATCAAACATTTTTTCATGATTGGATTTGAAAGGTTCGTTACAGAATTTAAAAAATCCGATTGAATTGGTAAAATAGTAATAGTGAAAAAAAAAAAATACATTTTTCCAATACCATGAAAAGATATTTCTTTTTCGTCTTTCAACCGCTGTGCGCCGTCCGCAGACAGAAAAAATGGTGATATTCATTCTTGGATAGCTCAATCATGAATCATAAATCAAATTGTGGCGGTATTTCATTTAAAGAAAAAAAAAAAAAGTGGACTACTTAATAGTTTATGGATAGTAAAGAAACGTTAAAAAAAAAAATAAGTTTTTATTAACAATTCACAGAATTTGAAAATAAAAATCAACTCAAAATATTTTAAAATATAGAATAATATTATTAACATAAAAAATTATGTTCACAATCACCTATACATACAGAAGAGAAATTGATGCATGGTTACCTAACTAGCAAAACAATATTATTGCAACATTAAAAATAATTTATAATTATCTTTACCTCGAAAGTCTTAATTAGGTAACTCTCTAAACACAGTTTGAAGGAAGTAATTATGTTTGACTAGTAAACTTATAATAGCTAAACTAACAATAATTTCTTAAAATACAGTAAATATTGAAACTAAAAATTTGGCTATTTTTCTCTTAGAAATATACGCCAATAGAAATTTTCCAAGAAATAAAAAAAAAAAAGAAACAATAATTTTCGTATATTGGCACTCATCATCCTACAGAACGATAATTTGCAGAATTTTATAAGGTTAATCTTAAAATTCGACCTTTGTTGAATAAAATTTTACTATAGCAAAAATCAGCAATCTAAAAACAATATATTTATACAAGATATTTTCTAATACCAAAATATTGGAAGAAATGTAAAGAAAGATTGGAAAAATAAAAAGACAAAACCTTTTATTCAATGGAATAGATAAAATACCTGTAGAACCAATTGCAAAGATTGAAAAAAAAAAATCAGAAGTAAATATTCAACAGATTTTGACACTTTAGTTTTAGACCTAGAAGTCATGTTCAACACGTGGATTATATCAGAGGTCTAAAAAAACACACAAAAAAAACACCGCAGAATAACTTTTTTTTCAATAAAATGGAAAACTTACCTGTTGAACTATTAGCAGAAATCAAAATATTATTTCGGATGTAAGCAATCAACAGAATTTGATAAATGTTATAATCGCCTTAATAAAAATGTTTCAAAAAATATTTGTTTTTTCTTTTTTACTTGGACACATGTCTCAAACTAAAAAACAAATTTAATAAACAAAGAAAATGGGGTTTTCTAATAATCCATGAATATTGGGAAGAAGATTAAACTACCTTTCTTTAATAAAATGGACAAAGTAGCAGTAGAACTGTTTGCAGAAAAAAAAAAAAATCTACTGTTAGCGGTAAACAGTATTTGAAATTTTTGAACTTAAGAAAGGTCTTTCAATTTAGTTAAAACGTCTTAATAGAAACTTTATCACAAATTTACAGCATATTTATTTATTTTTTAATCTGGAATCTAGTAGGCATTTTTATTTTACTATTTCATTTGTATTTGTTGTTTTTTCTCTTCTTTTTATTTTTTGATTAACTTACGGTCTTTTGTACATTTTTGGTTGTCTAATAATTGTATTTTCCATTTTCTGATAATCAGCTGTTTTTAATTTAACCTTTCCAAGCTGTTGTCGTGTAGCCTCCCTTTTCCTACAGTATGAGTGAAGATGTTTCGAGTTGATGTGTCTGTTTGGACTGTGGACGTGAGATGTGCTGCATTTAATCTGATCTGCGTTCATTATGATATTTTTTAATTTATTTTTTCCCCTTCTGTCCTGATGACGTCTGAATTGGCAAAATATCGACAGGATAGCTGTTTTCCGTCAAGTTACGCACTCTAGGTTTCGTGAGTGAAATTTTGCATTTATATTCTAAAAATCATATAGATTATTTCATTGCTAAAAAAAAAAATAAAAAAATTTAAGGTCCCTCATTTCTTGAAACATTATGAATGCTATTCTATCGAAAAAAGAAATACATCATGGAAAACTCAACATGGCGAATAGGGGAAACTGATGATGGAAAGAGTGGGGAGGCTTCATGGAAACCCCCCTTTAACACTAAATATCCACATACACGTCGTACTTAATTATTCCATAAAATGAATCGAAACAGTTGTTCATGTAAAGATAAAAAAACATTATTACACCCATTTTTTATTTAATTTTAATTTTCAGTTTTTTAAATATCTCTCTCTCTCTCTCTCTCTCTCTCTCTCTCTCTCTATATATATATATATATATATATATATATATATATATATATATATATATATATATATATATATATATATATATAATAGAATTAAAAAATCAACTTTATTCTGGGACTAGGTACCTTAAGAATAACAAGTGTGTACGAGTAAAAAAGAAAAACACACACATATATATATATATATATATATATATATATATATATATATATATATATATATATATATATATATATATATATATATATATTCAATCCAGAGATTGAATGAAATAAAATTTGGACCCAAACATATAAATTTAAATATAACAGTATTGGAATAATAATTGTCAATGTATATTTAATAGTTCGGAAAAAATTGTATTTTTCTTGATGCATGAAAATAATTTAAGAAAGCTACACATATATAATGTTTACAATTACACTAGATCTTACTGCCGAAAATTCTTAATGAAGCGTATATTTGGCAAGCCTTTATATCAGAAAAATTTAGAAAGTATAAGTATGATATTTTTACATGCACAAATGTAAAAGGCTTATCGGCAGAAGTGACATGCAAAAAATAAATTTTGGTTTCTAAATCAACAAAAAAATTACTAAATATTATACACAACTTTAAGATAGCATTAGGTAAGGAAGTACTGTTTCTAGACACGGTTATATCAGGGATGATATGGGCAGCATTCACGTTCAACCGCAGGGTTCATCCCAACTCCGATTGAGGGAACCCACATTGCAGAGGCTGGGTGTGCCCCAGGAGGGTCTCACGGCACCAGAGTCAGTCCACGGCTGATATAGCAAAATGAATAAATACGTCACATCCATCATGATAGTGCCTGATAATGACGGTAGGTTTAAATATATCAAGTCCAGTTCATTGCCCCAAATTCATAAAAATGGAATCTATTAACATAAAAATAGTTGCCTTGATAATAAAACAAGAGTAAAGATGAAAGAAGAAGTCATCTTTCCTTTCCCTATCTACATGTAAAGATTTTAAAACATGAAGTTTGATTTTGATGAAGTGAAAATTTTGAGAGGAAGGAAAATTTTGAACATTGTTGAAAGGAATAAAGGTTAAACTGATCTCCCTGGAAGTACTACACATAACGGATGATAAGCTATTTATTATTTATAATATAAGCTAATTATTGTATATTTGGGGAGTGAATTTTTTTTAACTGTAACTAGAATTTATTTAAGTTTGAGTTATTTATTTTTTACTTTGTAGGACAAAATAAGGTATTTTATATACCGTAAATATTGTCGTTTTAATTTCATGGGGTGAAGTCTACGACTACAATTCTAACTTGAATTCAGCGTATCAAGAAAACTAGATATTTAAATATTCCAAGTTATGCAATGGAAGTTTTTCCTGATGATCTATTTTTGAAATGGGGACAACTGCGAATCTACAACAGTCACCTAGTTGCAAAATGTTGTGGACCTACTCCAATGGAGTCTTTCTGTGCAATTACCCATGATTTGCAAAATCGTAGTTAACTAGTTGCAGAACTCACCCCACGATTTCGTTTTTATTTTTTTCCCCAGAACATCGAAACCTCAAATTAAGTTTTCAGGATGTCCTAGCATTTTAAATTTAAATCTGGAGACCATTAAGTAGGCCTTAGGTAAGAAAAATTTAATTTCTTGTTCAACTAATAAAATACCAGAGGTATAAAAAAAATCAGAAAGGATTTCGTGTTATGCCTAAATGCGTAATAAAATATTTAAATTCTAAAATATTCTTAATTCGTAAATATTTACATTTAAATTTTAAATTATGGTTTCTCAAAGCAGGAATATAATATCGCTTTATGAATGATTCAGAAGATTCTAAAACTTACCAAAATTAAAAATCGGAAAAAGTAAAATAATCCGTAACTCACCAATTTAGCATCAGCAAAAAAAACAAACATCATGTGATAAACGGAATGAGTGAATATCCATTAATCTAAGGGGGAAATTTATACATATATTGTAACGCTCTACAAGTAATTCTTGTTTGGATTGGTGAGGATAGAGGTCCTTTGTGAGGTCCTTATAACAAAAATAGTCGGTTTTAACTAGTAGAATTTGGGTAAAACATTATAGTCAAGCTAATGCTAAAATTTATCGATGCAATGTTGTTTTTTAATAACAAATAAAATTATTTTTGTCAAAATTCAACACTCGTAACAGGAAAGTGAAAAAATGAATACCAAAATGGTTAAAAAAATTGAAATATTTCATAATACAGTAGGGAAAATTTAAATACTTAATATAGTTGGGGAATCCGGTCAAAAAACTGTGGGAGGATTTCAGATTACACTCTCTTCCAATAAGTTGTAGTAGAAACGTCCCTGACTGAACTACGGTTAAACGTTCGCGAAGAACACTGAGACGTAGATTGGAGGATTATGTTAAGACTGGCCCTATACATTATGGTGTTGATTTGGTTCAGTAGAGATAGGTATTTAAGCAGCGATAGTTGGTGTTAACAGCATCGAACCTTCCGGTCCATTCTGCCTTTTTATTATTTACTACAATTTTGAATATACAGGTTGTACCGTAAGTTATGGGAAATATTTAAAGAGGAGATATTAGACCTCAAGAATAACAACAAAATCCATATATACTATGATCCGATTCTTCAAAGAATTTCTTCAACTATAAGTTATTCGGTGTAACGGTTCTTCGCTTAGTGGAGGCTGTTTAGTTTCAGGTTACATTAACGGTACCACATAATGCAACTACAAACTCAGCCACTCACTGTACCTCGGCAAAACTCTAGTTTAGTTATGACTTCCGGGCTTGGGGCTATTGTTTATAATGAGGTAAAAACTTCTTGTCAATCTCTTGAATTATGTGGAACGCTTGGTCGCCTCGAAGAGATGTCTATCTTGATAAACAACATTCACAACTAATGCTTTTCACACTACACCGTCACAAAATCCATTAAATGGATCCATATTATATTAGGCATTTTTGTTCGATTTTTTTTTTTTTTTTTAACATCTTCTATTTAAATATCTGCAATTACAAAATAATTTAAAGTTAAATACAAACAACTTTTTAATTATTTTCTTTTTTAGTAATGATTCACATTGAAAAATCCTTTAATATACGAACATGATTTATAGGATATATAGGTTATGAATGGATTTAACAATATTATTTTCACTTTTAATGAACCCTTTGTCGCAAAACCGTTGTCCCCTAATTTCTTATACGTTACATTTTTAAATAATAAAACCTGAACTAAAAGAAGTTATGAGACTAAACTATTTAATGACTGATCGACAGTTATCAAACCAAAATTAATTAAACAAGACATTAATTGACTAATATTTCACACTTAATTATAATTACATCGATATTGACCTTTGTGAGGTGAGCGGTAATTAAGCAATCGGAGGGACAGGGAGAGATGTCGGTCGTTTCCCTTTTATAAAGAAATCCTTTGATTCAGAAGATGTTGGTCCGACATTACCTGTCGGGAATGCCAGGGCAAAGAGATCCCCTTCACATCAACCAATCCCAGTCCCTACCTGATAAATGCCACCCTTTTTATGTATATACGGAATGCCCACATTATGTATATACGGATGAGTGACTGGATGTGTGTATACACACATACTGATTATATGATTATTATGTGTGTGCGTGTATATACATATATATATATATATATATATATATATATATATATATATATATATATATATATATATATATCCTATATACTATATACTATACTGTAATCGTTTCCTTACAGAACAACAGAAACCATGGCAAAGGAGCTATTTCGGCATAAGACAAAAATCAGATACTTCATATACACTATTTCTATATATTAGGGAGACAGTAATGGAAACGGAATATATTTTGATTAATAATAGTAATTAAATAGAGTTAATTCAATTAAATAAATAGTGCCAACTTAAAACATGAAAATTTGATGGGCTGGAAATATCGAATAATCTTTAGGCAAGGCCTGGAAACTAGCATCATAAAACAGATTTCTGAAGGATCAAATCGCTGGCGGAAAACTTCTACCATAAAACTATACTTCGATTTAACTAAACGCCACCTCGGGAATTGCAGGAAATGAGAGAGGAGGAAGAAGGGGAACTAAGGGAAGGCAGCTAGAGAGGACACAGGAAGTCTAGCAGAGGAGAGCTGAGGTCAGATCAAGAAGATCTAGCGGAGAAGCTAAAGAGTTGGCCAAGATGCAAAGGAACAAATGGAGGATCAAGATTGGCTACGCCACTAAGACCAAGGACATCGCTAGAAGAACGGAAGCCTGAGCGAAGTTATTAGAAGACCACTACAAATCGGATAAGTAACAGTCCATAATATTCATACTTGTACTTCCATGTAATTTTGTGTTGGGAACCAAGTAAAATATCATACATTATTCTCCATTCAATATATTCAATTATATTTATAAATTTCTTAAATAAAACACAGTTTTACTTATAAAGTTTTAAAAAAAATAAAATAGAGTAATTTTAAAATCTGAGAATTCACTTCATAGATTAGCCTGTATACCACCATGTAGTATAGTAATTAGTAAATATGATACCTCTAGAAAATATATTAAATATTAAAAATCATATTTTAATCTGGTCCACCATAGCATGGGTGAGAGGGTCTGTGGTACCAAGCTTTTTAATTAAATTAAGTATAAAATACATCTTTATAGATCCGTTCCCATCTGTAACCGATAGAGATATATTATATCGTCGGTTTGGAGGTAAAAGTGACCAACTACAATTTTTCAGAATCAAATTCACGCTTCAGTATTGGCCAAATTGTGAAATTTGATTCAGACGGAGGTGCAAATCAACAAACTTCATCTTCACAAAAATTGAAGTCGATCACTTGTACCTTCAAACCGACGATATAATATAATAAAGTAAGTAGATAGATGAAAATAAATGTTTATGGAACTATACACACCTTAGAAAAGCGAATATCCAAAAACGTAATATTAAATTCAAGGAATAATATATTTAGTACTAACGAACTTTACAAACTGCCAACATTCTTCCATTTTCGACCAACAGCTCTATTCTCAATTGACATATCAACATATCCAGAGCAGGAAGGAAGCACACAGACACACACTCTGAAAATATTTACTTAGCAACTTATGATCAAGAATATGTCACAAGTAGATTAAGTTACAACTATTGTCAATAAAAATACATTTCTAAAGTAATTACAGTGGATCTGCTGTTTGGATTTCAAGTGGAGAAGTCGCTAACATGAAATCCTCGTAGAGCAGTGAAACGATATGAAAGTATTCGTCGTTTCAAATCAGGCCCGCCATCAAGGAGGGACGGGTTGGGGGAGAGCAAAATCCCCGGGACCCGGTTAGTTGACAAAAAAAAAATCTATACAGTTAAAGAGTTTGTTGAACAAATATATGCAAACAAACAAAACATTTCATTTGTGTAACCTTTTTTTTTTTTGATACTATTCAAATATTAAATAAAAAAATTACTAGTATGTTGTTTATTTCTGGTGATAATCCAAAGTTGTTCAGAACGTAAATTCTCTAATCTGGAGGGCCCCATATCTTAAAGTGCCATGAATCTACACTTGGCTAAAGAAGGTCCTACTGACAATGTAGGTTAATAAATAAATGTACGTTGGTTATAGCTTAAAGAGAAAATAAAGTATTTATCGAGTCTAGGTTATCAATAACATTTAATATTTACTCGATTATTCAAACATTCACCAAAGAAGGCTGTTGTGAAGAGGGCCTTCTTTAACTAAGTGGGGCCTAGGGTACTTTAAGATATGGGGCCCTCCAGATTAGAGAATTTATTTTCTGAGCAACTTTGGATTATATCAACAGAAATAAACCAAATACTAGTTTAAATAGTCATTATTTTATTTAATATCTGAAAAGTAATAAACATTAAAAAAAAAAAAAGTTAAACATATAAAAAAGAAAGTGGACCCAAGGATCGCTAGGCCCTGGGCTGGGGTAAATATGGCAATGGTTTTGAATAATTTTTGTTATTAATAAAAAATAGTTCAAGCTCTACAAGTGTTTTTATGAAAACTTTACTAAATAACAATAAATTCTTTATTTATCCTGCGACATGTCCGTTTAGAATAACAGTACAGGCAATATTGTTGAGCTTCACCATTGCAATGCTAATGATTTCTGAAAAATTAATATCGAACATATAAAGTATCTCTACATAATTTAATGGAAAATGAATGTTTCCATCGAAACTAAATGGAAACATTTAAAATTTATTTTCAGCTCGACAAACCAAAAGTATATAGTGCACCGTATTGTTATAAGTTCAACAATCGTTAGAAAACCTATTTTATTGTAATTTTGTGAGAGAAGGCTGGAAGAAGTGCGTACTGATGAAAATATTTCAAGTACCAAGTGTTTATGTGAATTCCTTAAAATTATGTATTTTAAAAAATAGATAATTACAATAGGATGGTAAATGTAGTTTTGTGGGAAGCGCGCACCGCCCTAATTTTTTTAAAATTGAAAGATATTTATTCTAAAACCAGAAATAATACATCGTTGAAAATAATGGCTGAAACCATTGCGGTATTCAAATACATATAATCTAAATATTAAAAAATACAATAATAATTGACATCAAAATACAGTAAACTAATACAACGTATGAATACATTGAACTAATACAATGTATGGTCATAGAACAAATATGAAATATTTATTGTCAAACATGAATATTTAACTTATTTTTTCCTTGTTTACATTTAAATTCTACTGATTTTCAAAACATAAATAACACATTATGACACACACACAAAAAGAAAGAAAGCATAAGGAACTGGCTAAAGCCATTCTTGTATTCAAATACTTATTATCTAAATATTAAAAAACAAAATTAATATTTGACATAAAAATACGGAAAAAAAAAACATTTTGAATTAATACAATGATTGAACGGTGAATAAGAGTAAAATAATAAATAAATTTATTGTCAAACAGGAATATTGAACTTCAAGTATATACAATATCAGTGGTAAAAACATAATTTTAAAATATTCTCAATCTATCATAACGTATTGGTATTATCATTAATGGATAATTTTTTTTTTTTTTAAACCAACACAACATATAACAAATTACCTGTGTATAAAACTAAATAAAATTTCTAAAATACTAGGTATGATAAATACAAACATACAAACAAAAATACATAACACAAAATTCATTGAAATATCATTGTGTGGATGTAAATGGCACAATATCCCAGAAGTACCATGCGGTTATTGTAAATCACCTTGAAGAAAATCCTACCCACGATTTTGTTTATCTCCCACAGCATACGCAAGCACCTCCCCATTGCGATTAAAAACCGTATCATTGTGGCCCCAAGATATGCCATCAACCTGTTCACGTCGGGAAAGCCTAATGATCTCCTACGATAATAGAAAAACCAATATTAAAAATGGCATTTAAAATAAATTATAAAAATATAAAATCCCAACTTACTATTCTGGATATAAATAACGTCAGCACAAACCCTCAGCAGATCAACAAATGTAGAGATATAAATATTGATATAGTGTTGATGTCAATAGGAACGTTTGTCTAAAAGTCTAAACAATGAGACTAAAAGTCTCATTGAGTCTATAAGTCTAAACAATGAGACTACACACAAATGTAAACAATCAAGTGAAACAGGTGGTTCAAAGCACACTGACTGAATGTGAGCTTTCTTATACAGTGTTACCACCCCAAACCACTCTTTTATAACTAAATAATTGATCTATAATTTATAACATGTGAAATACGAATATTTATACGTTACTCAATTTTATCAATAAATTGTAAATATTTAGACTAAGATTTAATTCTATGTTTTATCAATATCTGAAGAATTTTCTAAGTATGCTGTTGCTACAATTTATCGGAGGGGGCAAATTTAAAAATTTCCTATTTTTTTATTTTTTTTTTTTGACCTGATTTCCCAACTATAATTAATATTTTCATTTTCCCAACTATATTATGAAATATTGTAATTTTCGCCAACTCTTTTGGGTTTGAACTTTTCACTTACCTGTTGTGAATGTTGACACTTGACAACAATAATTTTTTTTCTGTTCAGAATTGATATTGTATCGATAAAATCCCAATTTCTTAACTCAAAAAGTGTTGGTTTCAAATTTTAGTAACTCTTTGAGTAAAATATTTAACACAATGTTCAGGGGGTGAACCTCCCCCTCCTCCTCGTATGGCGACGCTCCTGATTGAAAACAGTACATGACGGTAAGAATATTCTATAATTATTTTTCGATGTAGCTTATAGTATTTAAAATAATTTATTGTTATGTTTCACCATTCATAATCTTAAGTTACAACCCCCTCTTAGTCATGGACTCACCACCATGCCAAACTCGTCGCTACTGTTCTTTACTGTCAATTCCTTCGTATTATTTAAGAATAAATTACATTGTTTTCAATTTTATTTGTTTCTGGGCCCTGGACGATACGATATTGCGTTTCCACCCTTGGTTAAGAGGTTTGGAGGGTACTGGTGGGGAGAACTAGTCTGGCAAGTGAGGCTATAGAATAGCTCCCAAGTAGAAGGGAGGGTCCGAGAGCCCTCCCTCAGAATAATATGAAAATTTTAAGGCAAAATGGCAGCATTTTATGCCATTTAAGTGTTTTAAATTTTCTTTCATAACTCATGAATTCAGCTTATAATTATGTATATTAGGTCCGATTTTAATGATTTATTTTGTGCCAAACCAACTGTATTTAGTTTAAATTTTGTTTTTGTACAAGATGGGGTCCCGCGATCAGACAGTTAGGTGTTAGGCTCTACCGTGTAAACTATGTTTTCTAATTTTATTAATTTTTATAAAAAGCGCGGGGTCTCGCGGGCAATCTTTAACTTAAACTATAAATTCGTAAGTAATGTATAAGCTTTTTATTAAAATTTTCGCCTCTCTCCCTCCCCCGGATCCGCTACTGACAATGAACCATTTACCTATATAATTTTAATTTCGTTACATATTTTTTCTAATTCAAACAACCCTCCGACAACCAAAAAATGCCACATTTTCCCTCCCCACCCCACTAAAATTTTTTTAACAAGCCATGTCATTACCCCTCCCTCTGTAGGCTTCCTTGAGCAATAATACTTAAACGTTATCTGAATTTAACCAACCTTTTAAAAATACGAAATTAATTTAAAGTTGAATCTCATATTGTGGGGGGAAAAAAGGAAAACAAACAAACGATGAATTACCACAACACACTCAGAATACTACTACCCAAGCGGGTCATTAGTGGCTAACAAACATTTTTTTTTGTAGATTCACAACAATGAACTACTATGCCAACAATGTAAATAGCATCCAACCTTCAGTGTTATCGAAAAAAGGGGCCATTGTTTTCAATGCAGTTCTAGAAAAATATTTTTTTTTTTTTTTATAATTTTTCTGTAAATGTACAAAGTCGTTTCATAGTCATTTATGTATGTACGCATATTTATATTTATTTTACAACCTAAAAAAGATAAGAAGTAATAAAACTAATACTATTTACTATTCACATAAAAATAGCTTCTATTCCTCCCATGAAAGTAAAAAAATTCGACTGTTATAAATCAAGAAATTATAATCAATAAATGAAATTTCAAGCGTATGTCAGACGCTCCTCATTGGCGTACGCAGGGGGATCAGGGTGATGTTTTGAGAAATTATTTTTTATTGCATTTTCATTGTTATCCTTTAAACTTACGCCCTGTTTGGCGATCATAGACACCTAATGATTACTTGCCTTCTCATTAAACCCCTCCCACGAAAAAAATTACGCGCCTGACGACGCTTCTCGTCGAAAAACTTACAGGTTACAGGTTGCTGATTTTATAATCATTTCCATTAGATCAAGAAAAAAGTTGATAATAATTATATATTTTTGTCTTCTTATATCTTTTAAATTAAATAATCGAGCCTAGGGTATTATGGTTCATATTTAAAGTGACCGGCTATTTTTTGCCCCGAAGAATACTAATTAAGAGGGAAATTAAGATGCAACAAACATAAAGCAGAAACAAATAATTTTTACTTATAATTAACCTAAAAATAAAATTTCGTTGGTAGTTCCGCTGTGGTACCGGTGGGCATGGCTTCTTGACAGGTGGATGTACAGCACTAAAATTCAGCCGCCTAATCAGTTGAGGTCGCCGCTCAATCGCTCTCTAGCGCCATTTGTGCTAACTACTTCTTATTCAATCGTAAAATGCGTATTCATTGCAATTATTAAAATTACTACTGTTTGAACTATATGGTATTTAAAACTATTAGTACTGTCGATTTGCGCTGAAGAGATAAACGAAACCTCGAGTCCTTTTCAGTTGAGGTCCGGGCCTTATTGTAATTTGAATTATTAGTGCTCTAGTTAGATCACATCTGTCGACTTCCGCTCGCTACGCTCGTTCAAAAGGTATACAATACCTCAACGATATATGATCCTATTCAGTTGAGGTCGGGCCCTTCCCGAAATTTGAATTATAACTGCTTTAGGTATAACTTCCCCAAACTACCGGAAGTCGGCAGCACTAATAATTTTAAATAATATCTAATTAAACCAGTGATAATTTTAATAATTTAAATGGATACGAATTTCACGACTGAATACAAAGCAGTTAGTTAGGACAAATAGTGCTAGAGAGTGGTAGTGCGGCGACCGCAACTGATAAGGCTGCTGCATTTTAAGTTGTACCCTCACCTGCCAAGAAACCACGCCCGCCATTAGCTCTGCGGAACTAGTACCATAATTTCGTCCGAAATTAGACGCTCTCTAAATTCTGGCGCCCGGAGCAAGTGCGCCTTTGCCCCTCACCTTCCCCGCATTGTTCCGACACTGTATCGGAGGTAAGCATACATTGGACGATCATCGGATCATCCGGGGATTTTACCAGCGCTTTCAACGAAAGAAAGGGGCGAAGTCTGGGTCGACCGAAAGGGTTGGTCGGTAAAAGATCAAAGGATGTTGCTGTCGAGAGATCGTCGGTTCCAGATGGGAAACGTCTGCTTATCTCTACGTCAATCTCTCTGTTGGCCAGCGATTCAACTCTGTTCCAGGGTCATTTCCAGTTCAGATAAGTAGCAATATTCACTATCTGATCGAAGAGGGAGCGGAAGGATTTTGGGCTAAGGCCCAAAACAAAATATATATATAAAAAAATAAACTATATATATATATATATATATATATATATATATATATATATATATATATATATATATATATATTTATTTACATTGACCCAATCTTTACAGTAGCTTCCTTAAAATTATATCAATTTTTAATATTACAAAGAATAAAGAAATAAAATTGAGTGAATGGTGTCTATCTGAATAATTAGTTAAAAACTACTTCAGCGAGTAAAAGTAAGCATGTGTGGAGAAAAAATATAAAAATTTTCTCCGTAAAACATTATTGTTCCTGTAATTACCGTTATTAAAAAAAAATCAAAACCGAATTTGTAATGACTGCTTCAAACGCTGTAAAACGCAGTATTGAATATTAAACTTAAAAATTTTGGAACCCTCTTCTTCTATGAAGTACCTCTATCCCCAGATACACTATTTTAAAAAAAGGTACAGAAATATTTGGACACGATTGGATGTCTTGTGGCTGTTATATTTATATTCTTAATGTAATGCCTAATTTTTAACTAAAAAAACATCCGCAAAATCAAACACAATGTTATTTTTTGTAGAGGGAGTTCCGATCGACTGCAATTCTCGGGCATGTTTGTGAAATAATTTGACTTAAAAAACAATTGAATAACAGGATATTGTTGAATACTACAATTTACCTTAATATGCAATTAATCCAAATTTATTTTTCATAGTTACGTAACTTCGGTAGCTTCAATTTTAGCAGAAAATTTGTATTCACTGATGAATAAACACATAATGAGAGAAAATTCAAGGATTCGTTGTTTTTGTTTTGACTCGTCTTATTTAATTATTAGTGTAAACAATCAATATGTCACTAAATAGTCTAATTTGGACAAGAACAATTTCCATTTCAATATTAAATATTCGAAATTTGAATTTGTTCGTGCTAAATTCGCTGTTTGAGCCAATATGAATTATATTTTCTTATGTTTGTTTGTTTTATATAGCACGCAATAATTGGGTAGATTAATAAATCAAACTACAAATAAATAATTAAATCAATTTAATGTTAATTTGTGAATGTGCTACTATTTGAATAGTTTTCGTCTTGTATCGATATGTGTTCTTGACAGATTATCTACAAAACTTCTGAATTTTTGTTGTTGCATTTAATTCATATATAATCCAACCCTTCTTCTCATCCTATTTTCCGGTTAGTTTTAACTCTTGTGCTGAGTCTGCTATAAAGGCAATATCATTTGCATGCATAAGAACCTGAGTCAATATTATTTACATGCTATCAGTGCTGAACGCTTACATATTTTCATATTCTTATCCATTAACACAATGTACAATGCAGGGCTAAGACAATGCCCTTAATTTCCCATTCTGAAGCTAGAATCATTATCAGATATCTCCAAACAGCATCGGGGAAAAGAGGTACTTGGCTTGACATGAAGAAGAGCAAGGAAGAAGAATTGTCTATAACAGGCTGAGCAATTAATTAAAGAACCCTTCCCTTCTAGAACCGGCTACTAGGCCAAAAGAGAAAAGAATTCCGATTGATTATTGGAGTCATTTAAAGGTTCGTGGGATGGATGGTGGTGAAAGCTTTCACTTATGTCGGTAGGCTCCGGAAAATCTATATTGCAGACTCAGCTACGCATAGGGTTACCATCCGTCCGGGATGCGTAAATGGGAAAGCTATCCCAATAGATCCCCTGGACGGTGACCAACTCGACTAGGTTTCCTAGATGGTAATACCCGCAGTAACCCATGTGTTCCTCGAATATTTCAAGCTTAAACCCACTGGAAACCCTCGTGTTATTCTACCCAGCTAAGATATAATTAAATTATGAAGCGTTCCGATATATCTATTGAATTATATGTGATCTGAGCAAAATTATGATAGAGTAAAAATATATTTTTAATAATAGTATAATATTAAGCTATAAGCTACCAGAGCCACAACAGTTGGGAAATAGAACATTTTTATACGTGGATATTATTGCTTGAATGATATCTCCTTGGATAAAAAAACAACTTAATTCTTTAGAAACAAAAAAAAACTTAATTAATACATAATAATTTAGTTTTTCTTCCTGGGATTCAGCTTCGAAATTCATGAATGATTTTTAATCATTCACTCGGCTAGAATACCTGTTGCTGTAGCCTACTCCACTGCTGTCTTTTGGTGCAAAGATGTTACGAGTTATAGAGTAAAAAAAAAAATGTCTTTACTCAAAAAGCTGACAATGCACCATCCCAGCCGATTAGACGACTTAACGACATCAGCCAGTTTACTACATCGATTAACTACAAACCTGTTAGTAAAAATGTAGTAGCGACGCCCCACCACGTGTGGAGGAGTTAAACTGACAAATGGTTTTGCAGCCTTAGCTAACGCGCAGAAATCTGACGCCAAGGACTTGATGGGCAACCCCAGGCTCGATTTGAAATTCACCATTCCCAAATTCTGCAAATCTCTTCTCTGCGAAACTTCAACAAGCAAGAAGTGACCCTACGTTCCAGAGAACTTCAGGTAGCCGCTTTTCGACCGTCTAAATGAATATCACATCCCTGTATTCGAGCATCACGCAAACTTTAAACTTTACTTTTGGCCAGACCTGAATGCAGGCTTAGAAAAATGGGCCCATATTTCCAGTTATTTTTTTTTTCTTCTTTTTTTTTTTTAATTTTTCTTAAATATTACATTCTGTCATAGTATGGACAATAGTAATAGTGATAAAATAAATCATTCATACAATAGATAGGTCTCTTACCCACATCGTTTGGCACACGTTATTGCTTGACAATAATGGATAGAGAAACTCGGTAGCCAAAAAAATGGTGTTTGGAGACAGCTAGGATTTTAATCTAGGACCATTAGAGGATATAACCGCAGCTACTATCTCAAAGGCGTCTTAGACCCGCTTGATATCGTGTTTTGGCACTGCGATCATGATATCAACCGACCAAGGCCAATTTGAGGACGAAATATTCAAATGATTGACAGTTCTTCTCGGTACAGATGAGAAGAGAACAAACACCTATAACCTTCAAGCTTAAGGTTGGGTCCGGGAACGTCAGAAGAAGACTCTTAACGTCGGACTTCGATGGTCCTTCATTTTGGCCGATGTGAGCAACCCAATCATCGGAGAGGACTTCTTGTTTTATCACCACATCCTGGCCGATCTCAATGGCCGACAAATTGTGGACGCTAAGACGGGTCTCACTTCCAAGGGCAGCCTCAAGCACAACTCCACTCCTTCTGTGTACGGTACCCTGTGGAGAGTAGTATTACTAGCTTGTACGTAAACGCCCGTCTATCACTCGTCCATCTGCTGAGCCACAGGAGCCGAAGCACCCCATTAAGAATTTTATTGAGACGAAGGGTGCGCCGATTACCTCCAAAGCCAGACATCATCCACATGATCGTTACAACGCCGTTAGGGAAGATTTCCGATTTAGATGAGGGAATCTGCACGTCATCAAGCAGTCCTTGATCCTCGTGACGAAGACGGACGCCACAATGAGATTTTGTGGGGATTACCGGCGGCTCAACCCTCAGATCTTGCCTGACAGATACAGCGTCCCCAACATTCAGGCCCCCAACACCATCTTCTGCATGCTAGAACTCAATCGACTCTACTATCAGCTACTCGTGGCAGAGGAGGACATCCCGAAGACCGGAGTAATCATCCCCTCCGGCCTCTTCTAATTTACGGTGATGTGCTTCGGACTCCGAAGCGCAGCCCAGACGTTTCAGCGCCTGATAGACAGCAACTGCCGTATGTATTCGTCTACCTCGATGACATACTGGTAGCGTCAGAATCGGAAGAGGAGCACCGCAACCACTAGGGAGAGGTGCAGGCGACTGGACTGACCATCAATCAGCTTAAATCCTCGTTTTGCAAGGCCGAAGTCGAATTTCTTGGTTTCCTTGTAAACTCTCAGGGCACCAAACCCCTCTCGAACAAGGTTGACCAGATCGCCGAGTTTCCACGGCCTGCCACCCAGGGCAATCTTCGACGCTTTCCGGGGATGATCAACTTCTACCGAAGATGCCTCCCCAAAGCAACAGAAGTTCAGCGTATCCTTCATGGGCTTATCGGGAACAGCAGGAAGAATGAATGCACCCCCATCGAGTGGACCACCGAAGCCTTTGCACGATGCCAGCGGGACATTCAGGAAACGTAGATCCTTAGAATTCTTTTCAAGGGGCCTTACGCAAAGGCAGCAGAGGTACTCCGCCTACGACCTCGAGCTCACCGCCATTTACAGCGCCATTAAGCGCTTCAGGCCTTACGTCGAGGGTAGAATCTCCAGTATCCTGACGGAACACAAACCACTAGTGTACGTTTTTTTCCAGAAGCCTGAGACCGCAACGCCCATGGGGATCCGCTATGTGAATTTTATTAGCTAATTCACTAGCGACATCCGTCACGTCTCAGGCGAAGAGAACAAAGTGGCCGACACCCTGTCATGGTTGGAGGAGTTAAGCAGCCCGGATGTCACGGGGAGCATCGTCCATGCTCAACAAGAAGATCCTTCAATCCCAGAGTTGCTTCGCAACGCGATCCTACAGTTGAAGCTGGTCGAGCTACCGCACTTGGACAAGCCACTCCTCTGTGACTTTTCGACCACCAAGGCTAGACCTTATGTCTAGACCTAAGGTCTAGACCTTATGGCTAGACCTCCATCCCTCCGCCAGGACATTTTTAAGAAACTACATAACCTTAGCCACCCTGGTGTTCGTGGGAATCTACGTCTAGTTTCGCAACGGTTCTTCTGGCCGAATATGAACACGGACCTTGCAACCTGGACTCAGAGTTGTATGGCCTGTCATCGTTCCATGGTCCACAAACATACCATTACGCCTTCAGGTGTCTTCGTTCGAGCTGGTCGGTTCAAACATATTCATGCCGATATCATCTGACCCCTGCCATCATCGGATGGGAAAAGATATTTCCTCACTATGGCGGACCGGTACAATCACTAGCCGGAAGCGGAACCTATTGAGGACATATCCGCAAGGGTAGTCACCAACGCACGCTACAGAACTTGGATCTTCAGATTTGGTGTTCCTGTCCGCATCACTACCGATCAAGGTCGTCAATTTGAGAACGAGCTCTTTACTCGACTCTGTAACTTGCTGGGCGCACATCGCTGCAGGGCCACAGCTTACCATCCGCAGTCCAACGGTGTCATCGAAAGATGGCACAGATCCTTGAAGGCATCCCGGAAAGCACACCTCATCAACACAAGCTCATGGACAGAACTGTTGCCCAAAGTCCTCCTAGGCTTGAGAGCAGCCATCAGGGAGGATAACTCTATGAGTTCTGCAGAGCTATTATACGGCCAACCCCTGCGATTCCCTGAAGGAGACCACACCATAACCAGACGAACCAGACCGATTCCTCAATAAACTACGGGAACAGTTCGAACGCCTGCAGCTTGTCCTGCACAGGCCAAGTCAAGCACGGACCTTCACCCCGAAGGACCTGAAGACATGTTCCCACGTCTTCTTACGAGATAATGTAGTCAGGAAACCTTTGACTCAACCCTACTCCGAACGCACCCAGTGCTCGAGAGAGGGGAGAACACCTTCATCATTAAACTCGCCTCGGGATAGGAAACTGTCAGTACGGACCGACTAAAGCCAGCCAACATCTCGGAGGACACATCACCAACTCCATCAATAAGTCAGCTCACGACTGCTGAAAATTCCCCCGCCACAGAAGCCAATCAGCCTTCACCGGACATCAGGACGCGGCGAGGAAGCCCCATTCGACCTCCTGTCCGCTTTTGTGACGAGGTCATTGGGGGAAAGTGAAGTTATGGCACTTCTCATAACAGCACGTCAAAACACTAAAGAAGGTTATGCACGGCGACGGTAACAACCCAGTGTTAATAATTATGTAATTGAATTAAAATATGCATTTGTGTAATTTCTTATACCTGCAACACTGGGGTAACCAACAATTGCCTGGTCAGGCATTGTGATAATGAAGTGCCAACTTCGTGGACATTTAAGTTTGATGAACAAGGTTTTATAAGTGTGGATTGTTTTTTTAGTAGAGCTTTATTCTTTATTTGTATCATTTCAGCCAGTAGAAGTCTTTTTATTTATTTAATACATCCAAACAAGTTTATTTTTATTTTCAAGAAAGTTTATTTTTATTAACAAAACAAGTTAGTTTTTATTTCAACATATTGACTTTTATTTTTGATGTCGTTTTTATTATTATAAACAAAGTTCCTTACATCCTTAAAATATATAATCTACGGGACGAGCCGTTTTTTAAATAAATGTGTATCAAGGAAAATACGTTTGCGCAAAGTAGCGGATAAAATTTGATCAAACTGATTTGGTATTATTTAGGTACTACTGAGCACAATCACTATAAAATTCATAAAAATCTGATTAATGTGTTATGACAGTGAGGAACCGGAAACAGAATGAAAAAAAAAAAAAGACTAATGATGATTTCAATCTTCAGTTACGAACGACGCCTATCTATCGGAATGAATACTCCATGGATCAGCTACGCGAAGGACTTATCTGATGGAGAACAAACGAGGGAAATCCATCCGCTCTGATAATACGCATCGATAGCAGGATATCAAACAGATGTTGCCGATATGCGTGACACCTTTATAGCCATAACTGTGATCCCCGATGGATGACATCATCAAGAAATAATCTATCGAGTGGTTAGGGATAATTACCCTTCCCTAATGACAACGATCAGCCCCGAAAATACCGGACCGAAACCGTTTGTAATTTAGTCCTTTCGCACATTACTTTAATACCTAGGAACTATTTTATAAGCTAGGTACTATGCTATTTATAACAAAAAATTAAATGATGCCTTTAGACAACGTATCATGGTGAAAAAACTAACCTTTCATTTGTAATAAAATATTTGAATTTTTATAAAGAACAAATATACACATGAATTTAACTTGCTGTTATGGCTAGTGAGTCAGCAGTTGTTTACAATCTCCACATGTGCTATAATTGTACTATTATTGCGTGGGCAATTATAGTGATTTATGGAAAAATCGTAGTCCTTTTATTTCAGCACATCCTATTACCACTATTACCAAAACATATTTTATTTTGACTGAGCATTCCACGTTTTACACAAACAAACCAAAATAACTTTCAAATCATTATTATATGCAGTCAGTTATTAAAATGTTCCATTGTTTCTCTGTATTGTTGCAATGAGTCAGCGCTGTATTTTAATATTTTCCTTTTGTTACTTTTTCACAGTGTTCTACACAATATGTTGTGATGAGCCAACGGAAATTATAATCTCTAATTGGAAAATGCACTCATTGGCTCTGTATTTCGGATTCTTTTTTTTCGTTTGAATCACGTTTGATGCATCATAAATTCTACATTTAACTTGAATTTTCCAAAAGATAACCTCTGTTACTCGAAGTATGTTTAACTCGAACTATGCATGACTCAAAGGGAATTCTCATTTCATTGAATTTTAAGCAACTAATTGGTGACCATACGGGATGCCCTGTAAGTCAAGGGAAATATTTATGAAGGTGATAGTACACATCAAGGGTAACATAAAAGTTCGGATAGACTATGGTCCGATTCTACTCACAAAATCATAAAATTTAAGTTTAGTATTTTTTTAAGTAAGCCACGTATTTTGTTGCATAGTTTCCAATTTAAGCATCGTAAGCTAGGCACAATGTATTGTGTAAGTAAGGCACAATGTATAGGCACAATTGTATTCTAGAAATACAATGGTCTATGCCGAACTAATTGAGACAAGGGACCACCTACTTAAAAGAAGAATTAAAAAATGCAAAGAAATGAGGACTAAAAAGGCTGAGTTCCATTGCAGCAAACGGTGTCCAGTTGAAAAAGACGAGAGATTGTGGAGAGCAAGCACATTGATAAATTTTCATTAAAATACATTTTTTATTATCATTACAAGGAATATTAAGTAATATTATTAAATTTTATTAAAGGTGAATTTCATTTGTTATACCCGCAAAAAATATTTTAATTTTAAATATGTTGTTTACAAATAAAAAGTGTATTTTAGTAATTAATTTACTAAAATAAATTCCGCATCAAATGAAAAAAAAAGAAATAAAAGATTTGTCATAATTTATTGTAATTATTTTCGGTGAAAACACTGGTAATTTTATGGGAGAGAATTTCGCATCATATAATTGTTTTACAAAAGTGGGGGCTTATTTTGTAACAGACCTCAACTTAATTTACATGGACTTAAAGCTTATTGAATTAGGAAGTTTTTCTAAAAGTGGGAATTCTGTAGACCAACAGGAGGCCCATAAAAAAAAACAAAAAAAAAACAACAGAAATCATCCATCTTTTTACGAAAAAAAAGCGTAATTTAGCCGCTCGAAAACAACCATTCAAATGGTCTAGTTTACGGGACTGAAATTGGGATAAATAGTTTTTTGGATATCGCTTCCTATACAAAAATAAAAACGTGGCTTTCTGAAAAAAAAACAATACAGAATTTAAAGTTCCTGCTTTTCTTTGTGGAATCAGACAGCTCTTCTGACTTTTTTAAAGGCCGATACTATCTTTCAGTTTTATGAGTGCCCCTATTTACTTTAGTGCCTGAAGTTATTTAAAAAATAATTTTAAAAAAATTAACGGTCTTAGATGGAATCAATTACCAAATAAAGTCTTGAAGAAATTCAGTTATAGCTTGATGGTACAGGGGTTTTTATTTCAGTTGTGATTGACTAGCTATTTCTTTCGCTTTTCTAGTTCCAGCATACAAAATACAAACTTATAAATACAAAAACTTAAAACAACTTGTTGACACCAAAGATAACACATTTCTGCCATATAAATATTATGAAATTTGAAATATATTATCAGAATTATAAGGTTTAATTCATTAAAATATAAAAACATATAAAATATTCTTTTAAATTACATACTCATATTATTTATTATGAATATTTATATATAATATATTATATATTTTTATTATTATATATTTTTATTATTATAATTTACACAAGCATTTCACTCCTCATAACCTCACCAATTCCTCTAATGAACAACTGGAAATCATTTCCTGGAATCTAAATGGATATATATATATATTCTCTTTACCATCTTACATTAAAGGCATATTCGATTTCTCGAGTGTTCGAATATTCTGCTTCAGTGAAACATTCATGATTAACTGTGACACTATTTCGCCTATATCCTCGTTAAGTTCGTAAATTTTCACTGCGATTACATATAAATTAGAAAATGGAAGGTCTAATGGTAGATCACTTATTATTTAGAAGAATAATCTCATTGATAAAGTCGAAAAAATCCTAGATAAAAATAACTGATACACAACTGGAAAATTGAACTTAATAACATCTAATTTCTATTAGGCTCAGCTTGGGTCTAGTTACGGCAATGATGGTGCATTGCGTGCTCAAGGCCTATATAATTTCACGAACTGAATCAAATACATTATTTGAGGAGACTGGAACCCTCGGATAGGAAACCTCAACAGTATGGGGAGTAGTTTTTTTAATTTTCGTCAAACTTCGATGGAGCATTCTTCCTTCGATGGTTAAGTGGATGACAAAAGTGAGTTATTGCGATGGAGGAACCTGGCATGATTTAAATGGGAATTTGCGTGATATGAAATATAAATGTGAAAAAAAAAACACCCGCACGACTGCAAGCCATGATAGGTATTTGTTTCATTACTTGACAAGAAAGAACTGATTCTTTACCAACGGATTTATCGGAAGGTGGTCTATCCTGAATCATACACAACCACCTGGTTTTCTTCCCAACTGGATGAGTGATCAGGTACACATTTTAAAGAGGCTCGGTATACCCTTACAAGGCCTAACGATCTTATCTTTCCCCACTTTGACTACGGATGTGTGGTATACGGGGGCCTCTCGAATATGCTCAGGAACAGATTGAAGCGGATCATGAACTGCTTTTTAAGATTTGTCTTCGGCACCTCGAGACGGGCCTATGTGTCCCACCTTTACGGCGAGTTAGAGTGGCTCTTCCCCTGCAACCTTAGACAATATTTCCTCGGATCTTTTCTATACCAAACTATCACCACCTACCATCCTTCCTACATCTACAGCCTCCTACAATTCAAATCCTCGGTCCACGCACTGGAAACAAGATCTCGCCTTTCTGACCTCCATATCCCCTCCCATAGAACCAAAACATTCGAACGCTCCTTCCTCGCCCGCTCCTCTACTCTTTGGAATTCCTTTCCTTCTAATATCCGCCATGCTTCTTCTCTACCCTCATTCAAATCCCTCCTTTTCCAACACCTTATTTCTCTCCAAAATGATGCTCTCTGATTGCGAAATTTCAGTTTAGGGTTAACATCTGGATCAGAAGTGAATAATAGTTTCTAATGTACAAACTTTGCTAATCAATTCATTATTTTTCATTTTCTCTGGGTTTTTTTTTACTTTTTTCTTGTTTTTTTCTCTTTTTTTTGTTTTGTTCAAATTAATTATATTTTTCAATAAAAAAAAAGTTATTTATTTGCTTATTTATTTTACAGAAGATATTGAAAAAATTAATTGGTCTGTATTCTATAGTCTTATGGCCAGATAATGTTACTGTTTTATTGGTCCCTTCATGTTATTCTTAAGGGACCTAGTCTCAGAATAAAGTTCTTTTATCTATCTATCTTATAAACGATTAACAACTGATAAAACAGAAAGCCAATTGTCTGCCACAGTCGAGTATGAACCTATGCACAGACGTTTTTGTAATAGCTTAAGTTCAAAAAGAGTTTTCAACCAATTAATACTATACTTTCAGTGAAAAATAGTACCCTTAATAAACCTTCTCAATGGACAAATGTTTCAACTAATAGCAGCTATTGATGATATTTTTTTCATTATTTAGAATGGTAATTCGTACCGAGACAGGTTTAACTCTGGGCGTTAAAATGCCTCTGCTCGGAAACGCAGATGATTTAGAAATGTCGTGGTTCGGCCTCACTTGAGGGAGCAGAAAGACGATAAGTGGAAAGAGGATATTGCCGAAGTAACTAAAATGACTTTTACTAAGGAATTAAAAGGTCATTTATTAAGGAAATCCAATTGCCGGTAAACGCCTCTGATGCTTGATGGGGAAAGAATTTCGGAGACAAGTCGATTTTCCCAGCCGTATAGTGTGGCCACCTTTTTGGCAGTGTTCGGTCGACTTCCACAATTTATTTAATATCATAACCCCTTTATTTATTGTAAATCCACAGCCATTTCTCAGAAGGCCACGCTTTTAAGATCTTGTCCTTAATGGAAGAATAAAAATTTTGTGGTTTACAAATTCAAGAAATTTTATTACCCTGACCATCAATATTATTTAGATAACAAAAGAAAAGAAAACATTTGGGAGGATAGGTCGAGAATTGAAAAAAAAAAAAAAATAAACAGTTAACAAATTTATTTTTCTATTCGATGTTTGTAATTATATTTTCTCCTTAATCCCCAGAGATCTTTTCACTCCTGGTCTTTCCGCTCCCTCAAGTATGCTTGAGGATTTAGGTGAAGATGTTGAAATGAAATTCAATCAAATTCAACATCGTAGATGAAAGCCGGTAAAGAATTAGGTTATTAAATAAATATGAATAAAACAGCATATAGTTAGTATTACAAACAACGATAATTTCGGTGGTATGAATATAATAAGGAAGGCATATGAATGCGTAATTAAGTTTAAATCTGTGGGATTTACAAGACTTAAGCCCGCTACACACACGTGGCTCTTTGCACACAGTAGAAGTGGTCCACCGAACCGTTGTTCCTATGTGTGCAAGCGGGCTTTGGAACAAATGATATGCAAATAGAAATAAAAGCAAGGAAATAATTGATATTTCTCTGTCGCATATAAAGTATTGCCGGTAGAAGAATGAGGCGACCGGATAATAAGGTATATGCAGGATTTTTGAAAATACCTTAAATAAATTATTTTCGTCTCTGAAATTACAAAAACCAATAAAACATTCATATTAAATAAAAAATTTCCTTTAGGCAAGATATTTTGGCTATTCAAACGCGCAATTTTTCGCGGGGTTTATATGACGTTACTTCTTATGTCGACAAAGCTATTTAAACGACCTTATATTGGTTTTAGTGAGACATGCTAAATTTGATCTAATTCTGTGATTAGTAAAACCATGGAACAAGAGCGGAAATCTTCGTATAAGTATTGTATTGTGCCTTTGTGCAAGAATTAAACGAAAAGTGCATCAGATAATGTATTTTTCTCGTTCCAAATGACCCGATTATAGTAGAAAAGTGGTGTAAAGCAATGAGAAGATCTAAAAGTATCTACAGTAACTAGTTCGCATTGTTTTGAAGTCATTATAATGAATACATCGTTTCCTTTACAATCGAATTTAAAATGTTGGTGCTTTATGTTAAAAAAAATACCATAACCTCAAAGCTTTATATTTGTAGGATTTTCATGTGCATATCAACGTTTTTATGCGAATATAATTAGTAGTTTTTTCTTCGTTTTAGTTAGAAGAGGATACAGAAAATTAAATACAATACAAAACAATGAGTCACCATAGTTGAGATCCACAAAAAAAATATTAGAGATAATGATTCCAACTATATTATATTCTAAGAACTGAAACATATGCAACTATTTACTCAATAAAATAATTCGTATTCGTATACTAGACTGGATTTTTTACTGATAAAATTATTTATTCAGCATTTATTGATTATGTTTAGTTTTCCAAATTCACAGGAGAAATAATGTATTAAAAGAGCTTCAAAACGGAATTAATTATAACAAAATAATCTTGTAGCTTTTACTCCTTTAAATTCAGTAGATATAAGATCTGGATTTGGATAAATAAAAAAACTATATCATAATCCCGTCTATTCTTGGAAGATTATTCGACTGCGCGTCAACAAATCCTCTTTCAGTCGCTTTAATTAATGATTTCATACAACACTTAATGAAAAAAAGTGTGATATAATTCAATTTATCGTCGATCACTTAAATAAAGTACCCAGTAACCGTACGAAGTAGTTATGCTGACATGAATTTGGCGTCACACTGAGGTCTAACCAATAGCATTGCGTTTAAATATTTTAAATTTCGCGCGTATTTATTGCATTTTGTTTAATTATAAATTATTATTTAGCAAAAATTTGGAAAGAAAAACTATTTAGATTTTAATCAATAGCAATAAAGATTCCAAAACAATATTTGAACGAAATTTTCATGCATATGCCCCATTATAAACCGGTAAATGTAATTAAAAAGATAGCACCAAGGCTACTATAATGTTCTTTGTCAAAGAACCATTCGACACTAAACCGATGCGTATTCGACAGAGGGATCAACCAAAACGTAGATGTGAGGATTGCGTTAGGTCCTTGAAGATTTGGGTGGTAATGAAGTTCAGTGGTAAGATGTTTGTAGGATAGGATTGCTAGTTACGGCCTCCTCCGGTCTTTATTATTATATTATTATTATTTACTTTTTAGAAATAATTATAACTTATAATAATGATATACACATTCACCCAATGAACGATCTTTCAAGTCGTAACTTAATTAATGTTTTTAATTTCACTTACCTATATATGAAATATATACTAAGGGAAAGTATTGCGATCGTGAAAAATTTAGAACCCAAGTTTCCAACAGAAATACACGTTTAAAGGCCCCCTGAGTCCTAATAACCATGTCTCGCAAAATGGTCAATGTGTAGTTGCATGTGTTTGTTAAGTCTAGCTCCAAAACGAAAAATTGAACGAAACTAAAATTGCGTATTTAATGGTAGGTATAAGCCTGTGATGTTACAGCAACTATTTCGCCAAAATCGACTTAGAAGTGCCACTTTATATAATCGATTTTTACATATTTTTACTATTTTCTCGAAAAAGGCTCAAATTATTTTGATCAAACTCGTTATATTAATATAAAATTGAATGCACATTAATATCGACTAAGTCTTATCCTCATTGAAATAATCAGACAGGACTTAAAATCCAAATTTTCAAAATTTCTTCCTCTAAAGTACCTTTAATTTTGTTTATTTTTTAAATAATTAACCGTCTCTCACTGTTAGTAGTAACAAAAAATGGATAAATATAAATTATGAAAGAATCTGATAATTAAATGAAGGAGAAATATTTTCCCAGATTGAAAACAAATTTCCGGAAATAAGAGTAGTAATATAGAAGTATTGGATGCTAAAGATTTTAGAAAAAATAATATCTGGCGTACGATTTTTGTAGTTAATAATTTCTACTTTTATATTATTAAATGAAAAATAAATGTTTCCACAGAAGGTAAATAGAAAATTTTAAAATTTATTTGAAGTAGAATGGCAAATGAAAATAGTGTGATGCGCGCTCCAGATTTTAAAAAAAAATAATTGAAAAAATCACGAACCTGAATTTTTTCGATTCCCCCACCCTCCCTATTCTAGCAAGCTTGCCTAAATAATTTTCTGATCCATTCTCTTGCACGGAAGAAGTAGTCGACTATATTAAAATAGACTATTTTAGCGTTAATTATAATGTCTCTCTAATCGCTAATATAGACCGTTCCAGTTTAAGAACTAGACAAGATATATCTAAGTCTGTATCAATGTTAAAACCGACTATTTTTGAAATGAGGACGTCTCGAAGGACCTCTATCCTTGCCAAAGCTAGTATTATTTGTAGAACGTTACAATATATGTATACATATTATTCAATTCATACTAGGCTGTTTTTTAAGCGTTTGCAAAGAAAACCTAAAATCTCTTTTAAGGTAAGCCCAAAGCCCGTCAAATTCTTGAAGGACTAGGATTTTAAATTTGTTTTTAACTTGATATTGATAAGTAAAGACTTCAAACGGATCGAGCTCTTATAGCTAGTTAATAATTTCTACTTTTATATCATTTAATGAAAAATAAACGTTTCCATAGAAACTAAATAAACAAAAAATCAAGTATATTTCTAATTATGTGATGAGTGAAAGTTGTTTTATGCGCGCACCGCACAAGATTTATAATCGATTATTATTATATGTTACGTCAAATAACATATATATATATATATATATATATATATATATATATATATATATATATATATATATATATAATAATATAAGAGAGAAATAAAATAAAATGTACTCACAGTTCCATCACAGAGATTGCGGACAGTGCAGGGTAGTATTGCTTTGCTTCCAGCCTGGGCGTCGACAACACTGCCATTCTTGGTTACGAAGTAGACACTTTGTCCTTTGGCCTTGGTCCAGGTTTTAACTTCATCAGAGTTGACACCTGAAACAATATCAATTTTCAACACTCAATCAATAATTAATGTTAAAAACAAAATACAATAACATTCCATACTCTATTGTATGCTAATAATGCATATTAGTATAATAAAAAAATAAATATATTAGCATTGACGTATAACATATATATATATATATATATATATATATATATATATATATATATATATAAAATTTTAAATCAGTTGTATCAGCTAATAGAAGAAATATGGGAAAAAGAAAGTATGCCTAGTGACTGGAGTACCAGCCTTATATGCCCAATTTATAAAAAAGGAGATAAACAGTTGTGCCAGAATTATAGAGGAATATCTCTTCTGGGTGCTGCATATAAAATTTTCTCAAATATAATAGCTAAAAGACTTGGCAACTTCACCGAAAATATACTTGGAGAATATCAGTGTGGATTTAGGCGAGAAAGAGGTACCGCTGATCAAGTTTTTGTAAGGAGGCAAACTTTGGAAAAATGCTGGGAGTACAGAACTGACCTCAATCTACTATTTATTGACTATTGCTGGGCGTTTGATAGCGTGATTAGAGACAAGTTAATTAGTGCGTTGCGGGATTTTCACATCCCAAACAAATTAATAAGATTGATAAAAGTGACTCTGAATAACAGCAACGCGAAAGTTCTATTCAGTCAGTGATGCCTTTCCGATCTCAATTGGGGTAAGACAGGGAGATGCATTATCTGCCACACTCTTCAACATGGCCCTCCACAGTATAGTGAACAAGCTCAATGTTAGAGGCACCATAATTTACTCCTCGAATCAAATCTGCGCTAATGCAGACGATATATAGCATGTCTGGTAGCAAGAAATATTCGATCACTGCGAGAGACGTTTCAAGCGTTAAAAGCCGAAGGAGAGAAAATTGGCCTCACTGTCAATGAATGCAAGACCAAATATATGTATGTCAGTCCAAATGGCAATTCAACGATAGACAGAAACATAGAAATGGAAGGCTATTGCTTCGAAAGAGTGAAAACGTTTATTTATTAAGCGGAGATTAATGAAGAAAAGAAAATTAATGCAGAGATCGATAAAAGAATAATGTCAGGTAACCGCGGCTATTACGCCAATATTAAACTTTTCCGTTCTTCCGTATTGTCACAAAAAACAAAAATTAATTTGTACAAAACGTTTGTGAGACCGGTTGTGACATACACCTCGGAAACATGGACCCTATGCAGTGTCACTATTAAAATGTTAAGGATATTTGAAAGGAAAGTGCTCAGGAATATTTATGGGCCTGTTCTAGACGAGGGGGAATGGCGAATACGAAAAAACATTGAGTTGTATGAGCTGTACGGCGAATGTGACATCGTTAACTTCAAGAAGGCTAGGCGAATAGAATGTTTAGGCCATATAATGAGAATGTCAGATGATCGAATGCCAAAGAAGATCTTGTTCACCCCTACGCAAGGCACAAGAGGTTGAGGTCGCCCGAGACGATAGTTGAATGACGTAGAGGGAGATTTGTTTAAGCTGGGAGTAATAAATTGGTAAAGGAAGGCATTTTGCAGAGATCAGAGGTGTGATGTCGTAAGGGAAGCAAAGGCCCACCCCGGGCTGTAGTGCTGTCCAGTAAGTAAGTATTAAATTTATAAAAAATATATTTTTTTTTTATAAAAATGAATTTAAGAAAAATATAAATTTATTTTAAATACAACAACTATAAAACCTATATTAGGGTCAACCCATTTCAAATCGCCCAGACCATTCTGTTCGACATTTTTGATTTTATAATTTTTCACCAGCTATTCCCAATCATTTGGCGAGTTCAAAACTAGGGTTAAAACATTTTTCAGGTTCATCCTTTTTTTTCGGCCGTTTTAAATTTGCTTCGCAACTGAAAAAAAAACATGCTGAAGATTGAAATTTCTACAGCAAGTAGTAAAATGATAAAACTATACAAGAAAAAAAATCGAAGGTGCTTCTCTTTTTCTTAACACACTTTTTCAGCGCTAAAAATTTCGTTTTATGTTAATTTTCGTTTCATAGTTGTGGATTTTTTTAATCACTTCCCTCACTACTTAGAAGATGTGTTGTACAGAAAAAAAATGCAGAGCACGACATTAACATAATTTTAGTTTTTGTTTTCTTTTGAAATCTGCAAAATCGCCGGAGTCAGAGACATTTTCCCAAAACTTGTTTTGAGCTGCGATGCAAATTTAAAACGACCGTAAAAAACTATGAGCCAGAAAAATGTTTTAACCATAGTTTTGAACTAACAAAATGATAGGGAATAATTGGTAAAAAAAAATATACGACTCGAAAATGTCGAGCAACAAAATATATTCTAATTGAGTGATTTAACATGAACTGACCCATCATCATAATAATTAATATTTTGAACTAGGTATATTATAATAACAAACGGACAAGTAAGGAAAAAAATGAATATGTATTTCAACCCATGAAGGAGCTTGGGTTAAGTACACCATAAGGAAGTATTGTTTCTTGAAGGTGTTAGTGTGTCAGGGAAGTTTTTCTCCGACAAATAAGTGAACTCAGTTAAAACGTCCTCCGCCTAGTGAGAACCGGTCGAGTACCTACTAAGAACTTCGAAGTTATCAATAGACATATTATTTCTGTACGCACGCACACACATTATGTTACACATAATATTACATTATACACAACATAATTATCATTATGCATAACATTATTACACAAACAAACACTCTCCATTTGTGAGACTTTTTTATTTGGGCTCAGAGGACCTTAAAACGTGTAGTTCCGTTTAAAACTAGAATTCAAAATTTGTTGTGATCCCAATATTTCCTCTTACAATATATTATAATATAAGGGTAAGGTAAAGTAAAAATTAATAAATAAAATAAAATTAATTTGCAAGAAAATACCATAATAATTATTTATACGTCAATCACTATAATAAACTCAACGAAGTTATAATATTAGCACCATTCATGAACATTTAAATTCAAGTTGTGTCGCAACAACTTCAGTCTCAATTCGTACCTAATACAAAATCATATATAATAGAAGAAATTGTAATAATAATTAAAAACTATATTACTAAAATAAATAAAGAAAGAAAATGTAAACACCTACTCATATATTTGTACATATCTGTGTATCAGCAAACGTTAATATATACATATTCCTGGTGTAGAAAATTACAACAAATCGGGTATTCAATCACCGATCGCTTAATTGTTAATAACTCTTTCACTTATTTACTAAATAAAAAGCTTCTGAAAACTTCAAAATTAATTATTAACATATTATGTCTGTCTGTTATAAAATTAGCAAAGACACGAATGGTTCCATACTCCATATGTGGGTTACGTAGCATATTTATTTTCGGCCTGAATTATTCAAATTTAAGATAAAGAACCATTGTTACGAAGTAATACGAAACTGTGTAACTTAAAGTATAACTCCCATATTTGTTTGCGATGTTTGTAATTATATAATGACATGTTAATAATGCGTATGACGATAGCTGCCATCAGTGCCATTAGCCATTAGTAATAATATGAAACAAATGGGATCGCTTTTTATCGATTTCGAATTTATTTAATCGAGCTGTGATCGAAAATCAAATCCTAGCACTGAAGCACTAAACTACTGAAAACACGAGAGGGAAAGAATTGAGAAAAAAAAGAAAAGATAAATGGAAAAGTTTCCAACTTCTAATTCCTAATCACTGCGTCGCATGATTTTTTTTTCCTATTTCTATTGCTCAGAAATTCGGTGCGAGTGACGTGACCAAGTCCCATTAAGTAGGTAATATACTTTCCTATTGAGGGATCCAACTATGTCAGAGCGTAGGACATCCAATGGAAATAAATACTTTTTCAACGTCAACTTAAAATTATTTAAATAGATATTTAGATATATATATACAATTATGTAGATATACGAATTTGTATATCTAATGTAGAATAAGAAAAAAAAAACTTTAGGTGATTTAAAAAAAGAAGTTAGTCTTCAATGACAGTAAAATCTTTATTTTCGAAGCTAGATTTTTCCACATTTTTTACAAAATGTTTCTTAGTCGATTATATTTAAATATTACATTCAAGCCCACGTATCAATCACCTACATTTTTATGAGATTGATAATTCATTTTAGTAGTACCTAGTACGCCCTCGCCCCTGCCTTAAGGGGCAATTGCGTACGAGGAATCTGCAAGTTTCATTATTCAAGCAATAGCGGTTGTGGGGAAAATGCGAAATAGTTACTAGAGGATTATTATGCTGATTTAATCATAGAAAAAAAATTAAACCCAGTCTGAGAATCACATTTTACAATCTTCAGAGACAGCTATGAAAGGGGGATGTGGAACATAATTGAATAACTTTATTGAAAAAAAGAACATTTGCTTCAATGGGTTAGTCTGCAGTTGCCCAGGCAAAACATGGCAGGGTAAAGCGACCAGCTGTCCCACATTAGTTGGGACTGCCCTAGATTTACATCAATAACTGTCCCACATTGGACAATCTTTTGTCTATTGGACTAAAAAATTTGATATTTATTAATGGATTCTTATATAAAAATGTCTGAAAAAACTATGATGAAAAGTCTACCACTCCCAGGACTTGCGTAGGCTTTATATGGCTGATTTTTCAAAATGGACGCCGTATATATTTTTAGATTTATAGGCAATAAGTCCTAAAGTATTACAATTAGCAAAAATATGTATATTAGTAAAATTTAAAGAATTGAATTGCGCAAATTGTAGTATATAACAAGTATTCGTAGTTACATTTTCTTAGGGGAGTTTTCTTAAACAATTTATTTATACTGGGTCTACAAGATAAAATCCAGGAAACATCAGGTGCCGATTCTGCAACTCAAGAGCAACAAAACAGTTCATATGAACCATGGTCCGATTCCCCATAGGAAAGTAGGAAACTAAAGCTTTGTGTTTTGGTTTATTATTTAGAATATTGAAACTTTGTAAAACCAACAAGAAAAAAAAATTAACCTCTCCCCATAGAAATTTGATGTTATACTTTTCATTGAGATTTGACCGAATAGAGATTTTATGTTGATGTTTTATTTTATGTATGTTGTTCTATTTTGATTTTCTAAATATAATTAATAAAAAAAAAAGAATATTTTATTTATTTGTTTGCGCCTGTCCCACATTTCATTGTAAAACATCTGGTCACTTTATAGCAGGGATATGTGTACACCATACGCACTTGTCCCACAACAGAGATCTGCATTATCATGGTTTGCCGGGGCAACCGCAAACTAGCGTTTAAAAAATCAAACTGTCAAGGAGAAATGTAAATCGTAAAGAATTTTGAAGGACAGCTTCTGTAGGTTCCTCTTACCACAAAAATGAAAAAAAAAAAAAAACAGGCATACTAGTGGATAAATTCCGATTCAGCTGTACACGGGAAGTTGAAAGATCCAACTAAATCAACAGGTCGGATCTTTCAGTAAATTGTTGTTAATTTATTTTTAAATATTTATTATTATTTATACCAACTCCAATCAAGGCAGACAGGATGTGTTATTCTGCAGGTTTCCAGCCTATTCCATCCAGAGTAGGAAGGTCGGGATTCATTCTGTAGGCCCACCGCGAGATAAGTTTCAAATCGCCAAGGGCGGATTTGAACCAGCCAGTGGCGTGCCTAGGTCTTTGTTCGCCCAGGGCGGACCTCTTCTCACAAGCACCATTTTCAGTTCATTTACGCCCCCAGCCCTAATTAAAAATGGGAATAGACTTTTTTTTTTTAAACTCTAAACAGTGCATTTGCGGTAAAGCAATATTTTTGTACTACATTTTATATTAGAAAACAAATTATTGTTTAAAATTTTACATTAAAAATAAAATTACTAATAAGAGTAGCCTACATCGTAAAATTATACATTATGGATTCATATCAAGATCATAAAATGTTATACACTAAACACAAAAATAATGTTTGAAATAAACTTCCAATCTAACTTTGGCACGCCACTAGAACCAGAGCGCCGCTTCAGACACGAGATTGATAAGGTGACACCTCAACACTCACTACCTCATAATAAAAAAAATGCCAACTGTAATGGCAATTCGAAATACCCACGCTCTATCAAAAATCCAACACAAAAAACGGAATCAGTAACCTCGAAAAGTTAATAAATTATTGCTATATCAAAGGTAATTTCAAAAGTAACGATGCACCGAAATTCGCTTACGCGATCCAAAGTCCGATAGAGAATTTAAAAAATATTGTCCTTGAAACCTAATAAACGTTACCTATACCGAAAAAATGTCAACCGGTCATTAAATCAATAAAACCCATAAAAAACTTTTAATTTTTTTAAAAGTGATTTATTTTATTTATTTTTTTTTAATTAGTTCAATAGTAAAAAATTATTCGAAATTTTTCTGAAGGAAATTATGTCAGGATGCAATTTTTTTTTTTTTTTTTTAATCCACCCTTTGAAGCTATGAGTGAAAGGTAATCCTTTAAGGTAATCCTGCGTAATAATTTACGCCCTCCACAATTAATTCGACTGTAATTAGTTTCTCGCAATTTAATTCTTACTTTATATTTTATTACAATTTAATAATAATCAAGAATTTTAAAAATAAGAGATAAACTCTTAGTTGACCATTGAAGAAATAAAGATGATGATTGTGTTGCGGTCAGGAATAAAACAAACATTAATGAAATACACTTTTTGATGTGAGCCAACGTTTCGGCCTAAGTTGGCCTATCAGGGCTGAGAAAAATAAGAGATGAGAATAATAGGAATGAAGTGATAAATATAATGAGATTACATTAAATTTGTTTAGGAACTTTTATTAGAATTTTTATTAGAAAAAAATATTCTGTATATCGAATAAAAATTTCTATACATTGAACAAAATATTCCAATTTAAAAAAATATAAAAATGTGATTTGTCATTAAAAAGAGCTCTTAGTTTACGTACATAAGAAAGGGTAATAACTAAATAAGAAAAAAAAAATGTTCCACTGGTTTGCAAAGCAATGGAAATTCAGAGATCTTGTTTCAGAAGAAGCACAGGAGTACCGTACCTAAATTCTCTGAATATCTTTCCTAACATGAGAGAAATTTTAATTTTAAATTCAGTTTAACTTTGCCTTTCTAGTTGTGAAAATGGCTCTTATACATGAATTCGCAGATGAATTATAAACAAATAGACGTTATAAGCTAGCTTGCGCGAAAAGAAAAATAAATTAGTTTTTATGTATGTTTCCATTTTGAATACATGTCCTTATTAAATTATAAATGTACATTTGCAAAAAAATCTACAATCACAAATGTAATTTGTACAATTTTTCAATTAAGTGTTATTGATTGTTCAATTTTGTTTTTCTTTAAACCTAAAAAATTGCCTTTGTTACACCAGTAACCCCAAAAAATTGCCTTCGGTAGTTCTGTAACCCCAAAGAATAACTGTAATTTTTTTAGCCAGAAAAGGGTGAAAAAATTGCAATCTTTCAATATATCGAAATTTTTTCAAGGAACCTCCATGTTCGATATATAAATATATATATATATATATATATATATATATATATATATATATATATATATATATATATATATATATATATATATGTGTGTGTGTATGTGTGTGTGTGTGTATTTTTGAATTATATATCGTTTACGAAAAATTGGCATGTCAAGAAAAATAGATTTCCGCATGCGTATGCGAAAGTAGTGGATGGAATTTGGTAAAATTGATATGGAGCCCTCTCGGTACTAACTCCACAATCCCTGAAAATTTAATCAAAATGGGATTAACGGTAGTAGGTGTTAGGCTCGTCACATGAATTTGATTACAGACCGACACGAGACCAAGTTTGTTCCTCCATGTCTAAAACTTGAGTGCTTTCGATTTTGAGGACAAAAAAAATTTTCCCTGCCTACATGAACACAAAACTTCCCTAACTTCGGTGGTGAGGAAGCGAAAATTAACATAGTATACATACAAAAGTTTTATTTTTTATTACTTTAAAAATAAAAGAAAAAATTTTAATTATTATTAAACATTTTTATGTATACTATTTTATTTTATTTTTTAAATACCTCAGTTTAATTTCACTATATTAATTTTCCCATCTCTATTAACACCGTTTGTTGTTTTTTTAATGCTGATGAAGACCTACAACAAAGGCCGAAATGTTGGCACATATTAAACAATATAATTATTTATGATAAACCATCATCACAATGGTTTCAACAATCGAACAAACGAAAAATCTAATTTTTTAATCCCCTTGAAGCCACGAGTGAATGGACTTTTACCCCTTCCACTGAAAATTCGACCTAATTAGTATAACACATTTAACTTTTTAAATTATTAATTCAATATTTTAATCGAAAATTCCTCCACACATTGCCTATTTATATTTTCAGTATATTATTTCCGATAGATAAACTAACAAGCCCTTGGCAAATAGAATTTTTTTTTTAAACTTTCTCCGAAGGGATACGAAGTGATAATGAATTGCTTAAAAGGTCACCAGGGAATTTAGGGTAATGAGTTTGCTGACGAGTTGGGCAAGTGACCTATAAAAAGTGGGTTAAGTCCCTAATTTACCATAACTCTCACTCTCGTTAAATTTAATACCAGAAAACAAACTGTCAAAGAGGTATAATCGCTTCATTTTAACGCAGCATTTAAACAAGCTTAGCGCGTTCTTAATGGAGATATTAAACACTAATACTACCATTAAATAAAATTTATTTTTCCGAGTTCATAACATCCGCAATTGCTCTTAATTATTTCGAACGTTAAAATTGGTAGACAATATTTAAAATGCTGCATACTATTAAACAATGGTTTATTATTTCCAAATAGTTATTTTGCAAAAATATCTGGTGTGTACATTCACACAACTTTCCTTACAGCAAGTAGGCTAAGATGTCCAGGATATGTGGTCAGAATGGAGGATGAAACGGTACAGAGGAAAATGTTGGAGGCGCATTTCAGAGGGAAAAGGAAAAAAGGAAAGCCCAAGAAGCTGGTGGAAATAGAGGATGGATCCAAGGAAGGATGAACTGGAAAGCGATGTGAGGAAGCTGGGAGTCGGAGAATGGAAGAACAGGAAAACAGGACTGGAAGAAATAGAAAAGAATAACTTAGGAGGCAAAAGGTCACGAGCGCTTGTCTACAAAGTTCAATACGCTATATCTCTGCTAATACTGGTCCGATTTCGATGATTTTTTTTTGTTTTGTATGGAATTATATCATCTTTCGAATAATGATATTAAAATAAAATCTTTGACGGACGGATTTTTTTTTGGATATTTGGATTTTACTTTTCCTCTATGATCGAGTTATGGGCAAATAAAACCCCTAGTTGGCTGCTACTTTGAAACGAAACAATGGATGGTAATGTCCAGTGACTAATGTAATGGGGTGACCAGTGACTTTCTTATCAAATCTCAAGAAAATCGGTGCAGTAGTCTCGGAGAAAAGCCGCGGGCGGCGCAGAGTGGCCCCACTGTAGGACAGTAGCCAATCAAGAAGGACAAAATTCAAAGACCATAATTTTCGATTGGATATCCCGTGCTCGTCACAAATAAATGAAAATAAACTTTTGATGTTTTTTAATGAGTTAATAAAATTATTTTATGGCGAAAGATTAAACAAATTAAATTTATAATTTCAATGTTAAAGAAATAGCATGAAAGAACATTATTAAAAAGAAAAACAATATGGACATATTCAAATTAATTTAATCTATTTCCTCATTCTCAGAATCGACATCCGTAGAAAAGTTATTTTCTGATTAAAGTCCGTCGTAATACCAAAGGTGAATTAGAGAGAGGATGGGAAAAGGGGTCACTTACCTCGGGTGACAGAATTCAGATAGCGGCAAATTTCAAGACAATTTTTTAAGACAAATAAAAAACATTTGTTACTGCTTTTTATTGAAGTGTTTTTGTTTGCTTTGATCTTAGTTTTAAATAAACTATGTTCTGTCAATAAAATGAATTAATGTTATGGGATGATGATATTTATTTCGAAAAATATTACCTGAAATACGGTTCACTTTTATTGACGATTTTTAAGTTGAACTTAAAATCAACAATTGCCGTAAGGCTTCTTCACGCCTGTACTATCTTCGAAATTTTGATCAATGGTCATTTAAAATTTTCATAATGTTTAAGTCGCTGTTAACGATGATTGTGGGTCCACCAAAAGTTTTACTGGAGTTATGAAATACAACCTGGGATGCAACAGCTATTCCTTGGGAAGTTGCCTGCAGTACTTTCTGCTTTTTAGTTATTTTGGAGCATGCAAACATTTTTTTTTCGCGTCTTCCTGGTCCCGTTAAACCTCAATAAGGCCGATGGCTACCAACCGGAAACTCCAAAAAATTAGCTTCAAGAAGCTATTTCATTATATTATTTTATCTATCCCATAAAAGCCGATTTCTTTCTTTCAGTATTTTTGATTGTCAATCCGGCTACATTGGTTTTCAAATCTGTTTAAGTTTTACGATCTAACACGTCAATTTTGTAAGTATTAATAATTTAATTTAAAATTTCAGAGGTCTGTTCATGAGAAGACAAATTTTCCAATAGTTCAAAAAATGTGAGTCCAGGAATTGTGTTAAAGTAAAAAAAACAAAAAAAAAACAACAGTGCTTAGTGCCAATCTGCGCAAAATTTGATGAAAACGTCTTGAAAGAATGTAAAAAATGAAAAAATAAATTTTGCCATGGGATACCGGGAAGGGTATTTTACAGATTATAGAAGTATTGTTTTTCTATTTCAAAGTATTTATCATAGCCGTTTTCGAAAACCAATTATAATCAATATGAAATTGGTAGAAGCTATGTTAATCTGGTAAGAAAGAAACGTAATTATCCGATTTGACAGAAGCCACCTTGAGCGATAACACGCTGACACTAGTTACAACTATAAATGACTGTGGGCCTGCTTGGTCATGCCTGATTAATCCGTACCCTACAACGAGAGCATGATCAAACTTTGAGATTATACTGGGGCACTTTTTAAATCACCAACTATTTATAGAAAGGAAGTTTTATTACATTTATCATATTTTTAAAGTTGTTTTTGTCTTCCTAGATCGGCAATCGGCCCCAATGTGCGGGGGACGGGCGGATTTTCTTTTTATTCGATATTTGTATTCCACGTATCTTAAATGAAAAACTTCAAATTTTTTTAGTCGATTACTCAGATTTGCTATCGAAATTAGCTTTAATCTTACGATTAAATTGTATACCTTATTTATTCGTATTCTAGGAGGTTCTTAAAAAATAGTTTTCCGATTTCCGACTACCGCTAACACTTGGTAGTGGGGATTCAAACTGACGAGAAAAAAATATATCCTGGGGTAGGCCATGTGGGTAAAAACAACTGAACAAGGAAAATAATGTAATGGTACTTGAGATAATACCACAGGACGAAAAACACGCTCTCTGGTAGAGTTAACTAATCATACATAGTGGAGGCATTTGAGAAATAACTTTTATACAATGGCTGTTACAGAGGGGATGAAGGAGTCGGAAGAGATTTGTAGAAGGGAGTTGTACAATAGGAGACATATTATCCCTTCAATATAGTGAATATTGATATTTTTAATATGAGTTCTATGGAAAAGCCCCTTTTGTCGGAATGTACTCTTTGTTCCCTAAAGCTACCCATTCACGGACTAGGGCTACGTTGAAGGACTACACAAGAATTCATTCGTCCACTCACGGTCCTACAAGGGATCCGATCAGCTATTCTAACCTGTACTCATAGCTTATCAATGTTTTAAAAAATAGAAAAATGTCGGCAATTATTTTTTGCTCTGGCGTTATTGAAAAAAAACAAAACAAATTTTGGGCGAAAACAATGTTTATTAACCGAATAAATTACAGTGATTAGAAAGTGTTAAATGAAATAGATAGGAAGGATTATAAAAATTACTTAAGAATGGATAACAAAATAATACCTCAAGTATTAAATGAGGATAAATGATAAAAAATGCACTTATGATTTATATTTGTATGATACGTTTTTATTTACAAGGTTTATTCCTTTACAAGGTTTCATATTACTTTAATTCAATATAACTTATATACTAGTTGAAAGATCGGGTCAAATTAGTGATTAAAAGCAAACTTAAAAAAACACTAAACAAGATAAATTAGAGATGAAAATTTGATTAACAAAAAAAGGATCCAAAATTATTAGTTCAAAATTGTTGACATCCAGGTTTAATCACATTATTTATATAATGTTTTAAGTCAGTCCCAGCAATGGAACGCCACATTGACGTTATATTGAGGGATAATTTGCCATGAGAACATTAGCTTCACTTTTGGAAAATAAAAGAGATTTTTTTTTTCAAACCAATTTTGTTCTAATCATTCTAATTTTTAGTTTGTATTTAGGAAAAATAATTAACGCATTTAGTAGTAAATACACGAAAAAAAAACCTAAAACTTTCTAACTATAAAAAAAAAAGAAAAAACCTAAATCAAGTGAGAATAATCCCAAAATGGCAACACTGGCTAATAGTAAACAAATATTGATAACAATTAATGACGTAGCAGTAAACCTGTAGAGTTTGAAGGACGATAACCCAACTCACGATCCTATACGCTCTATGTAGTCCTACACCCCCATTCACAGTCCAACGGTAGTCCGATATCTGATATATTGTCCTACAAAGGAGTCCTACCTGTAGTACCGTAAATGGCTGGCTTTAGTAATGAAAAGGATTCTGTTGTCCTGTGAGAAAGCTTTAGATAACCATTCCTAGAATATCAGAGATAACCTTGTCCTATAAGTTATGGGAAAAATCAATATACTTTATTATCTATGGGAATAGTTAATAAGCCCTAAAATGTTTAAACGAAAATATAAATAATATTATTATTGTCATTAGTTTGAGAGTCAAGCCCATCTTATAACTGCAGGAGAACAAAATGCGTAAAATTCAGTAATGATACCTGAGATTAAAAAAAAAAAACAACATTGTATTTTATATTTGTATTATTATATTATATTAAAAAAAATATGGTGAAGTGCGCGCATTACACAACCCTATTAATTATCCATTTTTTAAATTAATTTAAAATATCACTTTTAGGAAAAAATGATCAATTTTTGAAATGCTGTATTTCTGGAACGATTAAACCTACGGGTCTAACAAATACTTATTCAACTTAATCTTCACAAGTTTAATTATTTATTCAAATATTTTGTCCATATAATAACGTACCGAAAGGTCAATTCAAGGAACGGAAAGAGCTCAGAGTTGGACTAATACCCGATAAAGGAGAGACTACACCGAATACGGACTTGACTTGAGTCCGGTAGCGAATACTTACGTAATTATATGCGGATATATATGTATTTAATAGGAGGCGTAGATATCGAATCCGGCCCGGGCTAATCCGGTCTTCTATTAAATACACGATACGTGTTCGCTTCCGTACTCAAGTCAAGTCCGTATTCGGTGTATTCACACTTGAACACTTTGCGTACAAATAAGGTTTTGGTTTGACCCCACCGCACGAAAGGTGCTAATTGAAGCGTCTTTTCATGGTTTAAGGGTTTTCATACTGTCCAGTTTGACTTCAGATAAAGGTTTGTATTTATATCAGATCAAAATTTGAAAAGGAAACGTTGGTAAAGCTTTAGTTTAGTAGCACCAAAATGAAGGACTGGTGCGACTTATCAGCAATTGAGATGGGCTCGGCCTAGTATCGTAGTATTGCGAGGATAATTTTTCGGTATTACTAAGCACTATAAACGATTAAATTGAGAAAACAAATGAAAAGTTAGAACAGTAAATACCAAGTTAACAATGGATGAACAAAAATTAATAAATAAAATGTCGTGAATTCCATGTTTTTTTATTGAGTTGTGTTAAATAGAGAAGTCAACAAATTTGTTTAACTTCTGATAATAATTTTTATTAAAATCTAAAATATTATCAGATCTTTGTTTACTCGTTAATATAATCCGTTTTTATTCAATTAAACTTTGAACTATCAACTGCAGCCATATAGTAGACAATTGTCAATTGTCATTAGATGTGAACGGGATTGTGAAGGCCTAGACTTTCAATCTGTTAAGTTTGAAGTCAGACGCGGAATTTTCCAAAATTAGAAGAAATAGGAAGGTCAAATTTGAAATACAGAGAAATGTCATTATGCAACACCTAAGAGTTGTTGGACCTACTAAAATAAAGCTTTACCGATACATTTTCAAGAAATAAGGTTCTGTTCTTTCCACATTGGAAATAACATCAAAAGGCAAATGTATTAAACTGTAACGAAGGTGCATTCTCAAAACTAGAGAATTTCTCATGCAAATATAAAGAAATGAAAGTCCAACCTTCGATGGATCAGGTTGACTTTCAGGATGGAAAATGAGGAAATTGGAAAGAGTTCCCAGTGAGGAAAGATGAAAGGTAGAGAAAGAGGAGTTCCGCGTAGGCGATAAACTTCCAGAACGACGAACGCCAGCTGATGACAATATGAATAAATGGAGAATTTCTCAGTTTATATAAGGAGAGAATGATCACCATTACTAACCGGAGAAAAAAACCATGAATGTAATACGTTGACAATAAAGATCATATGTAGCAAACGGTTGGTTAATCAAACATTAGTAGAGATGACATCATCAGTCTAGGTTCATGACGAAACAAGTTCCTTTATCATGAGCTAATTACACTGTAATGAGCAAAATGAAAATATTGGCGGGAGAACAGAGGTTACAATCACGTAGTCTCTTCAAAGAATCAGAGAATAGATGGCATATAATCTGATTTTTCTGGAGCCTAGAAGAAAAAAGATTGAAATACAGGATTACTAACTGAATATCCTTGAATTAAGGAACACTAGTCAAAACTATTGATAACTATGATTATTTGATATTTTCTTAGATCATTAGCATAGATCATTTTATTATAATTTAAAACATGAAATGGTTTACTCTGCTTAAGTTGTTAATACGGGATATATAGCAAATAGTGTATCAGAAATTATAACAATTTATTATAATTACAGAGAAAACACGGAGGGGCTGTGTTCGGAGCGACAGGATTAGAGAAGAGCTGAAAGTACGCCCGGTGACGGAAACCCTGGAGAAGAGGAAATTGAGACTGTATGGACAGGTCTGCCGAATGGACCATCACAGAGACCCGATAAAGACCATGGAGGCGAGACCATTGGGAAGTTGATCAAAAGGGCGTCCAAGAACCTCCTATATCAGCCAAATGGAACGAATATGGAGACGTAGAGGGAAGACCATAGGAGAAAAGAGGAACCTGGCCAGGTACAGAGACGCATGACACAAATGACTGGAAGCACCCCCACTCTGAAAGGCAAATGGATGGAAGAAGATCATTTTATTATAATTTAAAACATGAGGTGGTTTATTCTGCTTAAGTTGTTAATGAAGGATATATAGCAAATAGTGTATCAGAAATGATAATAATTTATTTTATCGTAAATTAATCAAATTTATCGATACTGATTCTATGGGCATATGGCATATTATATATCTTTTAAATGTTGATTTTTCCTATTATTTATTTAGGATAATCCAATCAAAATGTTTCTAATTCGATAATTATTCATAGGAATGACTATTAGTTAATTATGGTTTAATACAAGATTAATAATGGGGAACTGATTGAACGGCTCTTCTAAATATTTAAATATATATAGCCACCTCCTATAAGATAGGGCAAGGTATAAAGTGGAGATATGGCCTCCAGTAAAAAGGATCAATTAACAGAGCGGAAACAGACCTTGTCCACCCTAAAAATATTTAGACGAAAACTTCGAATTTCGTTAGGTTCCTCAAGTCATCTACATTGTGAAAGATTATTCATAAACCTACTCAAATCTTCTACATTTACCGGCCCTTTGGATATTTCAAGTATATTGTCAAATATAAAAATTAACATGAACCCACTGTGTATATATAAAATAAATTGACAAATATTCGCCTATTTTAAGTTTTTACAAACGGATACTCGTTAAGTCTCCCAGGCGCAGAAAAAATATAATCAGTTGGCACAGAAAGTAGAATATAATCGAGGAGCAAACTGCATATTTTACCTTCCGTGTCATTTTTGTGAAGGGAAGGTGCGACTATGTAGAATCTCTTTGTTGCGTGCTACATAATGGTGTAGTACCGGGTGTCACGGCCGTAGAGAGAAACCAAGGACTTCGCATCAAATTTTCCCGGGCCCCCGCAAAATATTAAATTCATCACTGAAACCCAAACTCGTTCTTTATAATGTATGCAATAAAGAGATTATGTAAAGATTTTGCATAATTATTTTATCATATATGTAATGTTATGTGAAAAAGTAAAAAAACAAAACCTGATCAGCCGGTATGGCCGGACCACCGTCGGGGAAAGGACCCCGAAACCGCAGGCCCGGCTGCCCCTCCTCGTCAAGCCTCCCGGGTGTTTACCTTCGAAGAGGGCTGTTTGGTTTTTATGAAGTCATGAATCCAAGATAGTTGCTACGGAAAAGGGACGTCACCAAGCGAAGGGAAGGGTTGAAAATCTTGAGGATTTGAACCCTTCAGGATTCGATGAGAATATATAATTAAAATACAATGCCTTAGAATGCGAGTTGATCAGAAAAACAGCAAATGGTATGCATAAAAAAAGTAATATATTTAATATACTTTTTTTATAATTACAAATGATAAAAATTGTACCTAAATAATCAGTTAGTGCTCCATTTTTTATATTTTAAGTATAAGAACAGTAATGTTTTGTTATCAAGTTTTAATTTTTTAGAAGTGTTTATTAATACTTTCATACATTATTATTAACAGCGATGAAGTATAAAGGAATTAATAAAAACTTCTAAAAAATATAAAATTGATAAAAAAAATCGTTTAGTCTTTGATGAAAAAAAGTTAATGACAATGTATTGTTTTAGTTTTCATAGTATTTTTTCTTCGTTATTTGATTTCACGGGTGATTTGGATGGCCATGTAAATCAGTAATAAGTTGAAAGGGTCAAATAAATCAACTGAGGTTTAGTGTTAAAGTAATTAAAATAAAAAAAAAATGCGGAATAATAATAAAATAATTCTGAATAAATTTCTCAAATAAATATTCCGTATCCTGGCAACGAAGACAAATGATTGGTTTAAAAATGAGAACGAATACACAATGAATAAAAGTTTGCTATGAAACAATGATTCTGCTAGAAGAGTATTTTCTATAAATAAGCAAAGATGAGGGAAGAGAAGGATGCTGTGATATCATTAATTTACATCAGTAGAATAATCCAGCCCCACTCGAGATATCATTAATCTACTCTGCAACATTAGCCCACCTACGCTAATGTATATGTATATGTAGTCTTTTCGGCAAAAACATATGCACAGTGCACATTTTCTTCTGCCTCAACAGTAAAAACTTAAGATCCCTTTCCTCATTCCTATCCTTGAAGTGCAAAAGGTAAGCAGAATTTCTTCTTCAGCGAAGAATTCAGAGATTCTTCTTCAACTTCCACTCCGCGTTTTAGGGCCTCGAAAAGGCAAATCAACCTAGGATCTCTGATTGCTGTCAGGGCCATCATCTGTCGCATAGGTACTCTTTCTTATATTGTAGATTGACTTAGTCTGGATATACACTTGAGGAGTATTCTATCAAATGTCAATATATTCACTTAGCAATAATTTTCAGGAAATTAAATTGTTGTGCGAACACCCCTTCTTCTAGCAGATTTATTTATGGACAAATTACAACAAAAAATCTAGACCCAAACAATTCTCAATTAGCTCAACATATCATACACTGGTATCGGTATGTAGATGACATTATATGCCTATGGCCTGGTACCTCAAGACAAATAAATAATTTTTTAAAGGAAATAAACAAAATCCCCTCCCCACCACCCGCGATTAAATTCACAGTAGAACTGGAAAAAAACAAAACCATAATTTTTTTAAATTTAGAAATCTCAGTAGAAAACAAACATCATGGATTTGGAATTTACCGGAAACCCACCCACACTGATGTCGTCATAAACAATGAAGCTAGGAGACCGATTAAACTCGCAGCCTTTAATAGTATGATTTACCGTCTTTTGAACGTACCATTAAATGAAAAGAATTATAATAAAGAAATTGAAATAATATATTACATAGCAAAAAATAACGGGTACAATAAAACCACTCATATCAATCATATTAAAAAAAAAATACAAAAAAAAGACGATTAATGATATCTATTAAACAACCCCCGAAGATAGGCCCATCCCGAAACATGATGTTTTGATTCCATATTACGCCTCTATATCCACCGAAGTCGGAAATTCATTGAAAAACTAGGATTAAACCCTGCATTTAAAATATGGTTTTTCATATATATCTTCATATTTCTCTTCTCCTAAAGACAAAATAGACCTTTTCCAAAAAAGCGGAGTATACGAACTAAATTGTAATGATTGTGCAGCCAAATTCACGGGAAAAACTGGAAGATCGCTAAATCAGAAATTAAAGGAACATAAACATGCATATAATAATAAGACAGATAATTCCAACTTTGCAATTCATTTAAATGAGAAAAACATAAATTCATCAAAGACTCAGGAGTTAAATTAATACATCACGTTGAAAACAGCCTCAAATTAAATATATATGAAGGACTTGAAATAATAAAATCCTTCAAATCCAATCCAGATTTATGCTTAAATGACCAAATAAATATCTCCAATAGTCCAATCTTAAATGTATTCCCATTTATAACAGAAAAACCAATTACTCACCGGCATCACTGGAAAAACCCCACCCTTAAACCGCCTACCTACAACCATTCCACCTTTCTTTCATGATTAGTTCAGTGCTAGAAGAATCCAGTACAAACTTTTCTGAATTGCTTATTTTAAATTTTTTTTTTTTTAGAACTGAAGATGAATGTATAACATTCGAAACTAGTTTTCAATCAAAAGTTCAAGTTTCAAACAAAATTATTGTAGCAAATATATTATCAATCCCTAATTAGATTGATCCTTCTATGCCATCATGCGGATGTCAACTTGTACCACAACATAATAATTCGGTTAAGAGGTGTTATCGATAACCACGTTCATAAAACGGCGATTTAATTATATTTTTTTTCAAAAACTGAGAAAAGTACTATATGAGTCCGTAGCTTAGAAATGAGTACTCTAAGAGAAAAACCCATTAGATAAATGTTGTAGAGCATTAAATTCTGCGTCGGCTGAGTATAATAGTTTTAAATTCGGTCAAGTATACCTCTCGAAATTGGGAATCTCCCGATCTCCGACAATTGTAATATTACTAAATAATAATATAGTAGTAGAGATATCATTTTGGATTGCAAAAAGTGTAGTAATTTTGATTTTTAGGTATGTTGTACGTATTGCTCCTCCCGTTAGAAATCAAAGTCTTTACCTCTTTCTTGTGTGTTTTCCGCCATCCTGAAAAAACGCTAAGAAAAATCTTTTTTTTTTTTTCAGTTATTCCTTAGTCAGTAACTCGCTTCCAATGCATTAAAGGTGAAAATGGGTCATTACCTATTTTAAAGAAAGTTAAATTTTCTGCAAATTAGTACGGAGCCGTGCAAATCTGCAAAAATGTTCGAAAAATGCAAAGAGTTTGATTTTGTTTCTAATAATTAACTTTATTTAAGCGCAGTGCATTGAAAAATGTATAATAACCAATCCTGTAGAGGAATAAATTTCTTACAAAATTCACATAAAATATTACTCTCAACAGAAGCTAAGATATCTTGTAATAACGATTTTAGAGAAAGTGGACTGGAAACTGAAAATATTATCCGCTATTCAAATTAGTATCCATGAATATAATATTAGTCCGTTATTTATGTATGAAATACACGCAAAAATCACATTTAAGCGTATTCGTAGAGGCTGGGCGAGCCACAGGAGGGTCTCCCGATCCCATAGAGCCGATCACGGCTGATAACGCAATGAAGAATTATCTAATTAGGAATTGATAAATTATCTGCCACAGCCGGTCTCGAACCCGAGACCTAGAATTAGTAGTACTACGCACTGAGCTACCATTTCTAGGCAGTAGAATGATATATAATTGAATATTGCATCTAATTTTTTTTTTTTATTAATATCTTTCAGATCGTATGTGCTCTATTTAAAAAATACGAAAACATGATGAATTATCGTCTAATGGATTTTATTATGCAAAAATTTAGTGTTACGGATGTGAATCCTGTTCATAGAGGAATGTACAGTTAAAAATTTCGAGTATTACGTCATAATTTTCTGAATAGCAGGCTGCAGCCAACATGCTAATGGACCGTTTTTTAAATAAAAATAAAAGCTGATAAGATCGCAGATATAGAATTTACCAAAATCATGCATCAGCCCTGTGGTTACTCATCATCCAGAGGAGGTCGTCCTCAAGGTTGTTCAAAAACCTCTTTCTCCTAGAAAGACCGCAAAAATCGAGAAATTACTACTGGAAGTATTGAATTTAATTGTTCTGCCTTCAATACTAGTACATTATGGAGTGAAGTTTATCCGCATGATGACGATTTCTTAGAATCTGATTCGTATGAACGTGAGAGTGAAAATGAGTCATTTGATGATAGTTATTTGTATCAAGGCTAATTTAATTTTATCATCAACAGGATAATAAACTATTAAAAAAAAAAAAGAAAAAAAAAATTGCTTCTTTGTACAATCTAAATTTGGGTACATTTCATTGTGTACTTTATGCTATATTTAATTGTTTTATTTATCATCATATTTTAACTTTCACTTATCTATATATGAAATATATAATAAGGGAAAGTATTGCGATCATAAAAAATTTTTAATCCGAATTTTCAACGGAAATACACTTTATAAGGTCCTCAGAATCCAAATAAATAAGCGTATGTGCGTTTGTGTATAAATGAGGTAAGTCTAACTCAAAAACGAAATTTTGTACACAGTTGTATTTAAAGTAGGCATACGCCTCTGATGTAACTGCTACTTTTTTTGTCAAAATCGCTTAAGTGGTACTTAATATCATTGATTTTACATATATTTAAAATTTTCTCGAAAAAGGCTCTAACTATTTTGATCAAACTCGTTATATCAACGTACAATTATTTCATTTTATTTTTTTATTCCTTTTTTTTTTTTTTTTTTTTTTTGTTGACCTTGTAGGTCTATGGCCGTCTGAACCAGCCTTCCCCGCAGCATCTTATTTCGGGCTACTGCTTTCCAGTTTGGTTGGTACATGCAGCTTTGCCACATCTTTGTTGATTCTATCTATCTATCTGGTTTCTACCTTCCCACATGGTCTCTTGGAAACCATTATGGCATTAAAATACAATTAAATACCAGTTAGGTTTCAAGTTCATTGAAATAGTCTGAAAGGGTTTAAATGCCAAATTCTCAAAATTTCTTCCACTATAGTACCATAGATTTTTTTTAAAATAATTAACCGTCTCTCCTTGTCAGTAGTAATGGAAAATGGATAAATATAAACTATGAAAGAATTAGATAATTAACTAAAGTAGAAAACAAGTCACAGATGAGATAATAAAAATAAGTAACAGAACAATACCGAGAACATACGGAAGGTGCACTATATTATTGGGTTGTCCAGAAAATAATGCAGGATTTCATGTTTTCTTTATATTGACCCTCTATATAACAAACTGTTTAATTTTGAGGGATTATTCTTTTGTATGGGTTTCAACACTTATTAATCCTCTTCCAAAAAAAAATGTTTTTTATCTTCTGTAGCATTCCACTAGTTGGAAATAATTCAGTTTTAGTAAGATGTCAAAGCGTGATAATCTCATAATTTCGTTTTATGAGTTTAAACTCAGTTAGAACGGGGCCCAAACGCACAGAAACATTAATGAAGTCTGGGGCGATGGCAGTGTGAGTGAGTGTACCGTTCAACGATGGTTTAAAAAATTTAGAAAGGGGGAATTCAGCCTTGAAGACAAAGATGGTAGTGGAAGGACTTCTTCCCTTGATGACGATGTTCTGCGAGCTTTAGTCGAAGAAAATCCCAGGACAACTGTTGGAGAACTTGCAGAAAACTCTCCTTTAGCAGATCGATCATCGCCGACCACCTCATAGCAATTGGAATGGTAAAAAAGCTTGAAACTTGGGTTCTTCATGCATTAGACGGCCGCCAAAAAATTTTTAGTTATGAAGGTTGCGCTGCACTTCTTGGTCGAAACAAGACTCTGCCTCACCCCTCCTACTCTCCAGTTCTCTCATCTACGGACTACCATTTTTGTTTTTAGATATCTGGACCGATTTTTTGAAGGTAAAAATTTGATTGATCAGAATTTGTTAGAAAATGCATTTTCAGAAATCGTTAATAATAACGATCCAACATTCTATTCAGAGGAAATGGAATAGTTACCAATATTGGCAGAAATGTATTGACAGTAATGGAGTGTATTTTTATAAATTAAAATAGTTCCACATCGTTTATTTTATTTCAAGATCATAAACCTGCATTAATTTCCGGACAACCCAATAAATCAAATAATGGTGCATACTTCTATTTAGCTATCAATGACAAAAAAAATCTGCAAAGCATAAATTGAAAGAGATGCCAAACCATCCGGAAAATAACTTTGTTTCAATTAAAATACTGAATGATTTCTCCTATTTAAAATTTTTCCACAGAATTACTCGAAATCGACAACTTTGAACCTGACTGCTTCTTATTAAGCCCATCTTAATGAAGAAATAATGGGATGAAGGGTCCGATTATCGTATATTGCTAGCAAAATAATCGACAACTCACTGTCTCTCTTGTATAGAAGTTGGGTAAAGCTATAGAACAATGAGAAAAAAACAAAAAAAAATTAATACAGCTAGACCAAGAGAATATTTAATGATGGAGATAGACGGCCATAGAATATGATTCAAGGAGGTGGTTGAGGGTTGCGGTAGAAAGAAAACACGCATATATGTGTAAATTTAGTTTTACTGTGTGCCAACGTTTCGGCCTAATTTAGCCGTAAAATCGTCCAACTGAGGCATATTCGAATATTAAACTTTTAAAATTTCCAAAAAAATTGAATCAAGAAGCTTTGTTCTATACAAACAAATGTTGGTATCGTTGTTGGGCAGAACTAAATAATATTTTCTCTGAATAAACAAAAACAATACTTACCTATTTATTAGGATTTTAAAAGAGTAGCCCTAATGTCGTTCCCCTATTAAGTTTATAATTTATTTGATTGCTTAAAAGTTTTAATTATTGGTTATTTTGCTAAAAATGTGACTAATTACTCACCTAAACAAACATCATTTATACCCATTTTTTCCTCGTATGTCTTCAGACGATTTAAATAACCGAGAGGGGTAGGAATTTAGGGCTCAACCTATGAACAATGGGCAGCTTTCCCAACCCAGAGGAATAAACATATGGGTCTCAATTCGAAAATAAAAAGAACACTCTAGTCTACGAATAGCGACGATAAAAAAAAAAAAAATCTTTCCTATCAACTAGTTTCTCTCCGTTCTATAGTTGAAAAATACTGAACCAAAACACAAACCGTCACAAATATTTTTCTGTCAACAGTCGACTAGGTGGTACTGGAGTATTTCAAAAGTTTTTCTGCAGGAAGTAATAATATCAATAACTGCTGGATAACTTGGGCGGACGAATTTAGGGCACTTAACTTACAATTCAATTGCCTAGTTTCTCCTATGTATTTCCTACTATATCTATATTTATTCTTTGTTTATTTTATAATTTCATGATTGGGTCTTATTAGGAATTACCCTGATGAAGGCCTTCAATTTAGGCCGAAACTTCGGCACACATTAAAAATAATTTTACACTTATCTGCGCGTTTTCACATTTGACCGCATCCCCCAACATACTTCTCCTTGAAGATTATCAAATATCTATGTATACCTATTACAGATAAATAATGAACATAAGGGTCCGGGGAAAATGTATATTTTACCTTGCATAAGGTCGGGTAATTGTTTTTTGATATATATATATATATATATATATATATATATATATATATATATATATATATATATATATAAATATATATCCTTCGAAAAAACTTTTTGTGACCTTAAAACCTAGATTTTTTTTGGATCAATTTAGGTATATTCAAATTATCGCGGCAGACGTTGTTCCTAGGATAACGCTCGTTCATTTTTTTATTAAAGATAAGAAAATTCTCTACAACTTTCATCTGCATAACTTTTTTTATACATGCAACACCAAGCGGTATTGAATTTATAAACTAAGGCATAAAATAAAGGTAACACTGGGAGTCAGAAAGGGAGGGGGTCTCGGCGGAAAGTTTTGAAGAAGTTCTGAAAATTTGCTCATTTATGTTTTTTGGAGTACTGATTACGAATTTCAACTTCTTTACCTCGAATTCTTTCCAAAATTATATATTTTTTTAATAGTTTTGTTATTTTTGAGAACAAACACCCTTCCCTTAAAATGTCTTTATTATTTTTCTAACATTAATATTTTTTTACCCACAAACAACCAACGTTTCGAAATTCTCTTTAATCTTCTGGGTTTTCCTTGCTTTTTTTTTTCTAAAATCCAACAATACAACATCGACACTATACATATTTTTTCAATTACTAATGTAATTTAATATAATATTTTAAAAACTAAATTATTTTACCTTAATTATGCTATTTTTTCAAATATAAAATAATTAGCAGTACTTCTCTAAGGTCTGTTGTTTTTCCATAATACATTATTTCGTCTGTGCACTATTAAAATTTTTTAAAAAACATTATTGCACTAGAGAGTGTCTGTTAAGACTATATCGATGTCACACTGACCAACATTAGAATTAAGCTTTGTACTAATCCATTAATCTGTTTGCTATTTGTCTATTGTCCAGCATTTTTACCTGGCTCTATTAGTTATTTTCTTCCTTTTTTTTCGGTAAAAATATAATATTTTGTATGACTATAAATATTTTTTTTAAAATGCAAAAAGCTCAAAAAATTAATTTAGTTTTCCCGTCTCATAAATTTCACTCGCATTCGCTTAAAAACGTAGCGGCCTAATAAAAAAGTCACAATCAAAATTTTAGATAGTTTACTCATCTATAATTTAATATAAAACGAATATCAGAATTTATTAGAGTAATGGTTTTCAGTTTATAAGCAAAAAAGGAAAAACAAATTTAATTGTTTATTTTTAAAACTTCCGGGAAATATTGGTGGCAACAAAGTTGAAATTCGCAATCGGCACAGTCTGAAAGTTGTAAAGAATTTTCTTCTCTTTAAAAATAAAATGAACAAGCACTGTCCCAGCAACAACGGTTGCCGAAATATTTTAAATACATAAAAAAAAGTTGAAAAAAAAATTCGAGGTTTTTTGGCGATAGAAAATTCCCCTGAAGGAAATTTTGTTTGGAAAACTCGTTTTTCCCATGCTGGCCACAATATATATATATATATATATATATATATATATATATATATATATATATATATTTTAAGAAAAAAAATCTTATACCCGATCTTTTGTAAGGTAACACCGTTTCTCAGGTACATTTCCCTTGACTAATAGGCCGCTAACATACGTTCTTTTTAATTCTCGTAATTCTTTTGTTACATTTAAGGATTAAATAAAGTAACAAGCCCATCTGCTGCTCCGAATCCAGCCTTGAGCAGATGTAACAATGAATCAAGCTCTGGGTCTAAATCTATGGCAAGCAGTTCTAACAACCCCATTCTCACAATCTATTTCACAGTCAGATCTTTAGACTCTCTCAGGAAGGCAGAAGATTTGAAGCGGAATATGTATTCATTCAAGTTACGTACAAAAATAAATAAACAACCTTAATAATATTAAATGTATATCAGTGGTGGCTCGTAGATAAAATCAGTGGGGAGTGATGCTCCAGAAAATATTTAGCATTTGTTCGAAAATTGAATAAAAGAAAACAAAAGTGGAATGAAATAATATATATATATATATATATATATATATATATATATATATATATATATATATATATATATATATAAATTCTCCTTGATCTCTGCATGACAACTGAGGAAATTTTTCTCCATTGAAAGCACTGCAACTACATTTATTCTTTCCGAAGTCATGGCGTTTCTGAAGTATCATTGTAATCCGTTTATAACCAGATATGTCCAAACGAAAGTTAAATACATCTACGATCCGACGAAGATTTAGCCAATACACGTAAAAAATATGTTCGTCATTTAAACTAAAGTTAGTAACAATGCTTCTGTAGTATCATGAACTCTGTTGAAAATAATAATGTTTGTTATAAATGTTTAAATTAAAATATGAACTGATGAAATATTTGATCTGGAACTTTTATTATATCGATTTTGACCAGTATGCCCATTTATACTTTACTGGTACTGGTACTGGTCGGGAGAACTAATCCGGCAAGTGGGCCTTGTTGTCCTTTTTGCCAATCCCTGGCGGCTACCTTTAATTCACCGCCGCGTACTAACCAGCGGGATTGCCGCGAAATAAATGTTAACTGACCCAGCTGGGAATCGAACCCACAACGTTCCGAACCGAGCACTCTGGGACTGTCACACCAACTTGCACGGCCGAACGTCCTGAAATTAATACTATAATAATTTTAGTATAAATACTCGATACTATAATTTATTGATTTGTACTTTACTTCTTCAAATTAATTTTAATAAGTAAAATTTAAATAACTTACATTTAAACAACCCATTTTATTGTATAACCTTATATAATTAATTTTTTTGAAACGATAAAAATAATAATAAAAAATACAATAATAAAGTGAAATACAATTGTTGTAACACTTTTAACATGTTTATATGATTGTTCTTAGTCTCTAAGTTTTGTATACTTTATTTTTATTATGTTTTATATGTATATCGGTATATTTTTTAATAATAAAATAATAAAATGTTTAACTTGATCATTACTTGTTCTTATTGTTTCCTTTAATGCTCTCATTAATTAATATTTTGGTTCTGGTAGTCTAAACGGCGAAGATTTAGTAATAAGGTACCTGCAATGAGGTCAAGTATCCTGTGGGTTAACCAAAAAACGCACACTGAAAAAAAGTATTATCTTCCACCATTACGTAAGGATCGGTACTGTGTGATCGACAGCACTCTTTCTCCCCTCAGCCTCGCGTCCAGCGTCACATCCGCATGCGCACAACCAAACTCATCTTTGTTAGTACTCTGAAGCGAACAGTACCATAAAAATATTTTTGTATCTTTTTCATTAACTGTGATATAACTACTGAAATCAACCTTAGGTATTATATATTATACAAGTACAAAAGAAGAATTAAAGAAAAAAGGACTCATATTTAGTGTTATCGATAATATTATGAGAGAATTGGGGGTGCTGCAGTTCCACAGTACCTATGGTATACGCGGGCCACTGCTGTATATAATTCTAATTCTGATCATAACATGGCATTTTTATATAAATAATTTGTTAGTTTGCATAACCTGTACGATATTGCGTTAGCTATTTCACTGTGAAAAGCGGTACTTACAGAGAATTTAATTACGATAATATATTATCGTATACACAATTTAGCATATAATGCTTTTTGAGCTATGCAAAAATTAAATTTTCATTTAGCTATAGCTATTTACTCTGAATTTTCTTGGTGAAGCACTAAACATAAGAAAAGTTAAGAAACTTCAAGGAAAAGACATTAGATAAGTTTCATAAAAATCGTGGTAGCCTTTTACGAGAAAATTGTAAAAAAGTGTAAAATAGATAATATAATTAATTACCTTGCATATGATTAAATAAATAATTCTATTTCTATTAAACAAATAAAATATTCTATTCATCTTAACTTTTTTCCTTGCATTTTCTCGGTGATGCACTATATGTATGAAAAGTTAAAGGGCGTAACGGAGAATATTTTAAACAAGTTTCATCAAAATCGTTTGAGCCGTTTTCGAGAAAATTGTAAAATCTATAATATAAAGTGGCACTTCCTGTAAGTCGATTTTTACGAAAAAGTTTCTGTAACATCACTGGCATATACCTATCTTAAATACGTAATTTCAGTTTCGTAAAACTTTTCGGTTTTCAGCTAGGCTGTTCAAATACACACAGACCATTTTGCGAGGCTTGCTTATTTGGACTCAGAGGATCTTAAAACGTGTATTTCCTTTGAAAACTCTAATTCGAAAATTTTCACAATCGCAATACTTCCCCTTACTATATATTTCATATATAGGTAAGGGAAAGTAAATATAAGAATAAATTCACCAACAAGTTTTTTTTTTTATTTTTTATGAATGACATAGACAATTTTTTTTCTCGAGAAATTTAACTTAAAAAAAAATTAAACACACGCACTTCACAGAAATTATTTTTTTAGACCTATCCACCTAACACACAAAGTTTTCGCAATTATTGCAAAAACAATGAAATTTTTGTAAGAAATATTTCGGCAAATTAATCATCCATTTTTACTGATAGGTCCTTCTGCTAAATAGTTTAAATATGGCCCAGATACCTAATATTGCCCAGGCACTTTGCGTGCTTCCTTTTTTTATATAGTTATTTGTAAAACTTATTATAAGAAATGTTCTTTTATATAGAAAATTATTTGTAAATGCATTATAAAATATTTTTATAATAAATAAACAGAAATATATAGCAGATAAGGGTCAAATCCCCGTAAAGACCACAGTCACGTTTTTGATAGAGAAAAAATCATAAAGTCCCTGTAATATTTCCGGTTTCGTTTCTAAATATTTAAGATAGTAACACGCTAAAATTTACTGAACGTGGCATGCGTCGAAGAATTTCTTCAAATGCTATTTCAAAAATTAGAAATATGTATTCAAAAATCCTAAAAGACCTTCATGGCACTCGGAGGGTTGATGATTATTCAGAAATAGTTGCTGAAAAATTGATGAGTCGAAATTTCTCACATTTGAGGGCCTGTTCTCCCTCTCCTCCCCCCTATTCAAGGAACAAGCTGAGCATTGATAAATGGAAGGCGGGATAGGAAGCGTAGAACTTCGGAGCAAAAACTAATTAATTAATTCTTATTCGACCGCCAACTTTCCGGAGTTAATTAAAATGTTATCCTCAAATATTCTGTGTTTTCTGCATCGGTTATTCTGAACAATGCGGAACCTCACTGTTTCGAGTCATAACAGCGTATCAGAAGTGCAATGAGCACGTTTCGAATGGGAATTTGTTTATTCGAATAAGCAAGCGGTTCGGTACGAGATAAATTTTCCTTCTCGTTGGGAATTCAATTATTCATCGTTTTTGCTCTAGCATTGGTTCATTATTTTGACAAAAATAATTGGATCGAAGAGTTTAATTTAATGGTATAATAACTAGTGGTATAGAAAACCGCTCTTTCTAGAGACCCGATAAGAATGATTCAGCGAAAGGAGCTACATCCCACCTCGGGCTTATCATCTAGGGATTGTTTTTTCTGTTTTGTTTTTTAAATCCCTAACTCACTTCAAATATAGGTTAGATCATGAAAAACAGTTTAAAAAATGCAAAGGTTTTTTTAGAAGTTAGGCTACCATTACCAACCTTCTTTCTCTTTTCCAATTTAGTACCATTCCTTTCATATTCCATGCAAGACCAAATTTCTAATAAAAAAAAAAACCCTGAAAATTATTGTATTATACAACGCATTATCAGTATTACATTATGGTTAATTATTTCCAAATAATTACCAATGCGGGAGATTCTCAAAAAAAAAAACAATCGTGTCATTTTTTTGGAATCCATTATGTTCATTTTTCTTTCCGACTCAATGGCAAAAACAAAAACTATGAGTTTGTACTAAATTCTCATTGCCACCATTTGTCCTTTTTTTTTTTTTTTTTTTTTTTTTTTACATACAATTAAATGTATATAATCCATTGTTTCCAGATAATAAGTTCCACCAATAGGTGATAAGTATGTATACACCTTTCAAAACTGAAGTATTTTGAACATTATTTGAAATCGGCGTCCCTGGTGTCTGTTATCATAACTATTGATTTTTTACTTGCATGGAAGTATAATGTATTTTTCGCGGAAGTTTCTCCACAGATGACAGGTGGCAGCCGTGCAAAGATAGTCCAGCCCTTGGCCAATGGTCCATCTTTCACTTTAGCTACAGCAGTTACATAAAATTGACATATTCTCGGTGATTATTTTTATTCTTATCATTAATGTTTCTCCTAAAGTATTGCTTTGAAGTTTTTTTAAATTAATTAATCCTTTTCTCTATAAAAGTCCTAACAGAACGGAATTTTGGTTTTTGATATGGAACTATTATATGATATAACTGGATAAAAAGACAGAAAAAAGTATCAGCGGAAATTAAATACGTATAGTTCAGTGGAGGTGGAGTCAGGTGTAGGAAATCCGATTACATATAATCCGACGGTGATAATGTATAATCCTAGCGACTTGGGCGTCTTCAGATGAACCCGGTATGCAAGTCACCTCAATGATATAAAAATTTATATTGAAGATATTTTATTGCTATATATTTAAGATATTTCATTGCTTTACAAACCTTTGGATCTGTCCTTAGAGCCATTCTCACCCCAATCACGGGGTGACTAAGGTCCGGGACAAAAAGATAGTCTACTTTGTTTTTTTTTCGTTTATTAAGTTTTAAGTAAGCATTGTTATTATTTGTTTTTACCATATATAGCTCCTATTATTTAAATTTAGTTTTACTTTGCCCAATTGGTGAACAATGAAAATAATTTGTCTGAATAAACAAATAATATTGTATTTTAGGTGGGACAAAATTATAGCACAGTTATAAATATTAAATAAATGTATTACGTTGTAATACAATGATAGCTTTTATAATGGTATTTATTAAGCAATTAGTAACCCGTGAATGCACCACCTTTCTCCATTGCAGCATTCATCCGATCGGGAAGTGATTCGAAATGGCGGAGAATCAGTTCTTGGGGGATTTTGCCCCATTCCTCCTGAATTGTTTTTTAAACTCCTCGACGCATGAAAACTGATGGATACCACTGTCCACATTCCTGGCAAGGTGTCCCCAGATATTTTCAATAATATTAAAGTCTTGGGATCTTTCAGGCCAATCCATAACCTGTATGCTTTCTTTTTAAAAAAAAACTCTTTTACTAATTTCGATGTATGTATTGCGTCGTTATCGTGTTGAAAAAGAACACGAAGAATCTTTTTGTTCTGTTTCACTGTTCTATTAATTCCAGATAATCTTTACTTTTCATTTGGCCAGAAATAATCACGATATCTGTTCTTTGATCATACGTCACACCATATCACCACACCACCTCCTCCCATATGCCTTTTAGAAAATGCCTTTTCGGGCAAACTTCTTCCGTTTATCCTTATGGGCCATTATGAGGGTTGGAAAAAGTTTCATTTTTTTTTCCTCTTTGAGGTGCAGTTAAGGACCCTTATAACGTTTTTTATATTTGATTGCACTCCAGCACGATCAGCAATTTGACGAGCTGTTAGAGTGGTGCTATGGTCAATTCTTAAAATAGCTCGTTTTTGTCTAATAGAGAGGACTAATTCAGATCAAACTCTGCTTTTACAGTAGAGATGAGACGAGCCAAATCTTTATCTTTGACTGAAAGAAATATCATTCAGCGAATGAAAAGTCAAGGAAGGTCCCCTGTATTATCAAATAGACAATGCTGATTGTGATTGATAATACAGGGGACCTTTCTTGATTTTTCATTCGCTGAATGATATTTCTTTAAGTCAAAGATAAAGATTTGGCTCGTCCCATCTCTACTGTAAAAGCAGAGTTTGATCTGAATTAGTCCTCTCTATGTACCCTAAATGCATACATTTGTAAATAAAGAGCGCTTGTGCTATCATTTTGTCCCATCTCAAATCCAATATTATTTACTTATTTCTAGAAATTATTTTTATTTATGCCCTATTGAGTAAAGTACATTTAAACTTAAGCAAAAGCAGCTATTTCTGGTAAAAGAAAATTATAAGCACTGGTCAAAGTTCAATAAGCAGAAAAATATCAGAGTGGGCTGTCTTTTTGTTCCGGACCTTACGGCCACGGATATATTTTGTTCTCTCACACACACACACTAAAAAATCTAAAAAAACTAAGAACTATAACTAAAAAGGTACAGCAAAACATCATCCCAAAGAGGCGTTTTTAAGTCCAACGGTACGAGCAACAAAAAAACCCCAAGTGTGGTCATTCTTAATCCGGAGGACGATTTCCCTAGAAAGTTAGGAAACTTTTTTTTTCCCATTTTACCTTATCTTTTAATTTAAAATTGTACGATTTATGTATAAATTCTTTGAGTTTCTCTTGAATCAGTTTATAAATGATAGTTTTCTTGCAGAAACAAAGATAAATAAATAAATAACAGCCATAAAAGTTTAACATGTTTACATTACTCCAGTATGTTGACCGATTATCTTTGCGTTTCAGAAAGCATATCATATATTTGTTTGCTCTTTATAAAGCTGTGCAAACAAAGATGGCGATTGCCGATCCAACAGGCCTTGGCTATATAAATTTCCCAGATTCCTATCACCAAATGTTGGCGGCTCCAGTCGTATCATCATGTTCCTTCCCATCAATCATGTCAGATACGGTTGGCTCTATGATAAAAAAAAATATATATATATGCATACATTTCATCATTCTGAATTTAAATTGTTCGTAATAGTTGACTAAAAACATGAATAATATGGGAAATAATTTTCATTAGGTGAAGACAAATCGCTAGTTAAAAAAAATTAGCTAATAAACACCAGACTCTGAGTGCAAACTTCGGCGACGAGAGTTTAGTCTTCGAGACCCACAAGGATTCCCTCAGATTCCGTTAAAGCTGCTGACGCGTCTTATGTCATGCGACAAAAAAAACAACTACTAAATCGTTCATTAGGATAGGATAGGGGTGTGTACATTATCCTGAGGCGATGGGTCGATACTTGATCTTACTCAACACGCTAGATAAATCAAAACTATCAGATCCCGTAGCGATGAACGTCGAAGAAGAATTCATTGAGCATGTTAAGAAGTATTCTGTATTATTTGATCCCAGTATGAAGGAATATAGGAATACAAATATATAAATCGTGGGAGGAAATAGGAGAAGTCCTAGAATTACAAGGTAATAGTAAATAATTTATTTCTTGGTAATTAATAGGTTTTATAAATGAGGGAGTCAGAAGCAAAGGGGTCCAAGTCGAGCTTGGGTTGCTGGTACTGGTACTAGTATTGGTGGGGGGAACTAGTCCGGCAAGTGGACCTTATGGTCCTTTTTGCCAACCCCTGACGGCTACCTTGACGTCACCGCCGCGTTCTAATCAGAGTGGGAGTGTCAAGATTCATTTCGCGGGATCGCCGCGAAATAAATATTAACCGACCCAGGTGGGAATCGAACCCACACCGTTCCGAACTGAGCACTCTTGGATCCTCGCCCCAACCTGCTCGGCCGTCACGTCCTCTCAAATTGGGTAAAGGGCAAAAATTAACATAGGTATATAAATGTACATAGTGGCAAAGAAATCCAAATATAAAATAACTTTTAATGCTTGTCAAATTAATTATATAGTATTTTCTAAAATTATTACATCAGCCCTGTGCTATATCCACCGGTAAAAATGGTTAATCATTGAAATTATCGCCTCATATTTATCATAAAACTTGCCCATCTAGCTTCTAATTCTTTTGCTTTACAGATGAAAGTTGTTGAGCACTAAACCATTTTCAAAAATATATATTTATTTTCAACTGGTCCAAAGTTACAGCTGTTTGAATTTATAAGATAAATTTTAAGATTCTGCTAGCAATTTGCTTATTTCAGTTATTAATCATGAGGGATATAACTTTCTAAAATAGAACCTTACATATGGTTTATTTATCCATATTAACTTATATATTACAAAGTCCTTCACCAAGTAATTACCAACCAGTGCCCTTCCTATGTCTACAATCTTCCCCAATTCAAGTCCTCTATCCACTCCCAGTCCACAAGACCTCGGCCTTTTGACCTTTATACACCTTTCCATAGATCTGCATCGTTCCAACATTCTTTCATTGCTCGTTCCGCTACCTTCTGGAATTCTCTCCATCCTAAAATTCGACATGACCCTTCCTTAGCCACATTTAAAACCCTCCTGTTCAAATTCCTGCTCACAACCCAGTCGGACGCTGGCTAACCATAGCATTGTACTGTAATGCATCAGTTTTCATTAGGTACGTTTAATGTGCATTTCATTTCGTTGTTTGATTTGTAAATCTCAAGGATTCTTTTCTTTTTATCAATAAATTATTGTTTCTACAATGACATTTAAAATCTGCTTGTTAAGAAATTCAAATATGCTTTTTATGTTGTTAATTTTGTTTGAATGCTTTTGATTTATTGATTATCTTTCTTTCATTATTTTTTCTGTGTGCTTATCTTATTTTATTTTATTGTTTCTGTATCGTATTACAATGAAAATTTATGTATGTATATATATATATATATATATATATATATATATATATATATATATATATATATATATATTTTATTCTCACTATGAGATGTAAATCATTATTTTAACGATAATGTTTTGTTAAACGATTAAATTTATGTTTCTTTTCTCACTCTCTTTGTTCTTTTTTATTAGAACTCTTGCTCCACAAGAATTCTTTTTTATTTTATTAATTTTATATTATTTATGATTCTTATTTGTTTATTTCAATATGTAAGCCAGAATTGTTATTTTTTTTTTGTACAACATATTTATTCTTATGGGATTTCGTCCCAGAATAAAGTTTTCTTTATTCTTATATATATTTCTTTATTTTCTTTTTTTTTTATATAAAAGTATCTATATACTTTTTTTAAATTACCCAATATATATAATAATAATAAATATTATTTTCTTAAACTAACTTTTAACTTTAAATTAACTTTTAACTTAAAAGTTCAAACCGTTCTAAGTGTCCAGTGGAAGATAAATATATATTTCTGAAGAAACTTTAATGTCCTACAACTTTCATCCCGACGTTTTTTCAGTAAAACGAAACAAGAGTAGGAAAAGAAAACTGAAAAAAAAAAAATGACCTTTGAGCCTATTTCCTCCATATTTTTCCCACATTATCCATTCTTATGCGTAGATATCTCGGAAACTAAAACACATTGGAACAAACTTTTAGCCACCAATTTGTAGGGAATTTAATCTTCTTTCATTTTACTAAGGAATATATTTTCTGTGCGAGGCAAAATTTTCGAGTTGTAAGCGAAAAACCGAAATAAGGGACCTTTAAACCTCCCCCTCGCCCCCCGCCGTCCCGGAAATCGAAAGGAGGCTATTATACGTCGTTTATTATACGTAGGGACCTACACCTCCATATTCCTCAAACTTTAGCAACTGTATACATGATTCAGTTCGTCTATTTGGCCTTTTTTAGTCCAGTTTGCCTCGACTAAAATCCGTAAGATTTGAAAACCAAACAACTGACGTGAATTTATCACCAGCTTGCGTCAGCTTAATGTGCACACACTGTATGACGCTTACCTCTTAACACGTGGACTAACGTCAGCTGACACCGCGACAGCAGACGTCTCGTCAGCGTAGAATGCATTCACCTTGTTCTGGAACATTCCATTATGTTTCACCAAGCCCGAAAAATTTGGAAAAAATATTCAACGATTTGGTCTATTCAATGGATTTAAATTTGTATAGCGATTGTTAGGTTTTTAGTTCCAATGCCACTTTTACTATATTTATCAGGGTGTACAGTGATAAGGTATGGAAAAATTCATGTATCCAAGTATTCCAAGGCTGTGGACTGTAAAATTCAAGGCGCTTGGATTAAATTTAAAACAAAATCGAAACCATAAAATGTTGTATTTGGTCGATTCTGAAAAAATGAACAATGCCGGACTTGAAATGAATTGTGTCCTAATTTCTTACACAGAGGGCTCAATGCATAGCAAAAAATAAAAATAAAATAGAAAATACAGCACAGAGACAATAATTTCAAGTGTAAATAAATAAAATTCACTTTTTGGAATAAATTTCAACACAATTTTATTCACAAACTTATTTCAATAACTTTGTTCAACAATTCAACAATAATAAATAAGTCTCACACAGTAATTTCACGCTTATTAAGAAGTTTAATTTAAGTTAGTAGTTCCTGAAATTAGCGCTTTCAAACATAAAACCTCTTAAGCTTTGTATAATAAAGTAGATAGATGTAGAAGTACAGATAGATGAAGTTGTTATGACAACGAAACGTACAAACTCTTCAGCTTTATATAATAGTACAAAAGTATTGATGCATCAAGTTGTCCTGACAACGAAATGTACGCAGGTTGGACACTTCTTCTCTTAGCAATTTATGGTTACTGCTCTGTTCCAATGGTTTATAGTATGACATTATAAAGCCTAAAGCCTTCCCCAATGCGCGATCTATCTAACAGAAAAATAAATTTTTACATCGTGTTCAAAGATACAAACAGCATATATATATATATATATATATATATATATATATATATATATATATATATATATATATATATATATATATATATATATATATATATATATATATTGATTTTTTTTATCAGGCCGTGTGTCCTGTCCCAAATGGGCAATTACGTGGACTTTCACTGTATGCGAACAATACCATTTTCATTACAATAATTGCTATCTCAAGTAATAAGTTTTTTAGGTGACTATACTTATATATACTGTTTAGAAAACTTGACTTTGACAAAAACATAAAACTGTTCCAAAATGTCAATTGGATCGGTGACAAAAAGCTCAATCTAAAACAGTTAAGTGGGTGTCAAAGTTCATAGCTATGTCCGATCCAATTTCCTCGCCACCCTTTACTAAAGCAATAAGCGTCCTAAGTAATGAGTTAAAACTTCACCCTCCCTGGCCGGACTGCATTAGCAACTACTGCCTCCACTGGAACTAACCAAATTCGTTTAAGAAAGTACTATTGTGCCATCCCTATCGATCCCAAGTACAGTTTGGATAATGATCACATGAATTTTCTGGAAATTATCAAGTAAATAAATAAATAAAAAAAGGCTTAGCGATCCCGGTATTGAAGTTAGTAAATTTAGTAGGGATGTGCATGACCGAAACATTCAATAAAGTTAGAATCGGTAATTATTTTTCGGAGAAATTTGAAGTTCGCTCGGGTTTAAAACAAGGCGATTCCCTTTCACCTGTCCCATTTAATTTAATACTAGAGTATGTCATTAGAAAGTTGATTCGTACCGAAAGGGGTTTAGATCTGGGTGGTAAAATATCCGTGCTTGGGTTGCGGATGATTTGGTATTGTAAAGTGAGGACGCGGAAACTGTAAAACTTAATACAACAACGTTGATGAAAGCTGGTAAAGATGTTAGCCTCAAAATAAATACGGATAAGACGAAATACAGTCGACTCTCGATAATTTGAAACTCCAGGGACCAGAGAAAAATTTCAAATTACCAAGAGTTCAAAATAGCAGGAGTTTAAATAACCAAGAGGGATTTGATCAAAATTTGTGATTTATTATTTTAAACATTTGTACAATTATTCCCAAATGTTCATTTTGAAAAGAAGTCCGTAATTTTCTGTTGAGTGCGCTGGCGCTCTCTCCGCAAATTTTTTTAAATGTGTTACCATGTCGATTTTTGAAATTTGTGAGCCATCCCTCACTTGCTGCAAATCCTTTAATTCCAAGAGACTGCGCAAAAGACTTGGCTTTTTCCTTCAACATGAAACCGACGACGGGAACGTTTTGTCCTCTACACTGACGAATCCACATAATCAAGCACTCTTCAAAGACGAAGAAATTTTCCCTGACGTGACCTTTTTCTACTCGCAATTAAGGCACTTCCGGTGATGCGATCCTTGTTCTTTAAAATCATCGACAATGTCGATGGTAAAATCCTAAACTGTTTAGCGACATCTTATTTTAATTGTCCATCCTCCACAGCTTGTATAACACGTTTTTTTTCAATTATGGAAAGACACTTGTTCTTTCTTGAATTCATTTTAATAAAACAAATCACACTAACATTTTAGAACAGAAAAAGCGAGAACAGAGAAAGACACACTTTAACGTTTGAAGGTAGACTGCGAACTGCAAACTCATTCATTTATGTAAACAATCGGAGGGTCTGTGCATATATATAAACAAAACACAGGTCTGTGCATGATAAACGATTCAAATTATAGAGAGTAGGGTAGCCCGAACTTCAAATTATTGCATGTTGGCGGGCAAGATACTATCCTTCAACTTCAAATTACCGAAGGGACCAATTTATACTGATTTTTTTTCAATTTATCGAGTATTTTTCAAGGGACCGGGAAAAAATTTCAAATTATCAAGAGATTCAAATTAGTGAGTGTCAAATTATCGAGAGTCGACTGTATATAGCTAGCAATAGAAACAGCGGTGATTTTGACGATATAGATATAGGAGGGAATAAATAGGTTTGAACATGTTGAGAAATTTTAGTATTTGGGGTCTATGATTACTAGAAAAACCGAAATTCAAGAGGAAATAAAGGTGCGGTTAAAGGCGGAACTCGCTCATTTTGTCCAGGAACTTAAAAATTAGAATATACAAAACTATTATGTTGCCTAGAGTTCTGTACGAGTGTGAAACGTGGCCGCTAACCTTGAAGGACGAACCTTAAGGTCTTCGAGAATAAGGTATTGCGTAAAATATTTGGTCCGAAAAAGGATGAGTCAACTGGAGAATTTAGAAGGTTGCATAACGCGGAATTGCGGAGCATTCAGCCTGTTAATATAATCGAAGTGATATCATTGCGACGGTTGAAATGGGACTCAGTAACGATCGAATTGCTAAAAAGTTAATAAACGCTGAGCCGACTGGTAAACGTCCGAGGTGTAGAACCAAACGTACGTGGGAGGATTGTGTTAAGGGTGATCTAATGGATTTGGGTTTGGACGATAGACGGTGGAGCGAGGTTTGTAGACAGCTATTGGTGGTATCGGCATCGAACCTTGATCGGGTTCGCTAAGCCTTTTATTATTATATTATTATAGCGATCCCGGAGCTTAGTAGCTCACAAACCCCAAATTCGTGAACAAAGGTCATAATTAAAGAACGGATTTATATGCTGCAAAAAAAGGTTAAAATATGCCATATAATATGCAGCAAAAAGTCCTCAAATATGCAGTAAAATATGCAATAATATTCGATAAATATCAGAAACGTGCAGAAAATCAACAAAAGGCTATAATTATTGTCTAAATTGCTTTGTTTAACAATTTTAATTATAATTTATAATATAAATAAGAAAAACATAGGCAAATTTAAAAATGCATTTTTACACAATTGTTTTATAGCTAAATAATTCTTAAAATTTAAAATAATTTAAAATTCATTTTTTCATTTTCTCCCTGTTTCGCAAATGGAGATTTTATAAGAATAAATAAGAGAATACCATATGCAACCAATGCAAAATGAAGTACGTATTTCATTGAAAAGTCAAGATTTGAATAAGTTCGGATAAGGGTGCTGTGGTCTCCAATGTAGGAAAATTCAAAGAAGCCTTCACATGCAATCGTACAGTAAAGAATAAATTATTGTTAAATTCGAAACTCGAATTAGAGTATAAAATTCCCAAAATAGTCATACAAGTAGGTACTCTCGTGGTGGTAGATTTGAAAAATTTCTCTCAGATTGCACATTTTATTACAAAAATTGCTAACAAAAAAATTTCCCGGAAAAAAACAACTCTGTTGAATTTAATGGGTCCCAAATGAACAGCATGGAACTAAATGATGTTCCTGCTTTAGGCATTTTGGATTAAGTAAGAAAATTAAAACGTAGTTAATTTAAACTAGTAATTTAAATTAGCACAACGGAAGCAACGCACTGTGGCTGACAGAATAGAATGTAAAATTACAAAGGAGAAGTGCAAGATGGTGTTTTTTTTACTTTGTTAAAGAAAGTACTCGAAAGTAAGAGTTCTAGAAAAGTTATAAAAATTACCAGGCTAAAAATTATTTACATATTTGTAGATACTTTATCATAACTCTACATATTTGATGTTTTGAATTTTTGATTGTTTTGAAATGCCAATAATATTGTTCAGTTCTGATCACAACGATACAATTTTGAAGTTTTCGTCTGTTAGCTTTTGTCTTTACTATGATTACGATCGTAGATGGTGTTCATCTATCTTATAATTGAAACATTCAATAATAATTAAAAACAAACCATTTATCCCGCATTGAACGTGTATCAGAAAATAATTGTTTAATTTTTTTTTTTCCTCCCAAATATGCAATAACCCATCAAATATGCAAAATAATATACTATAAATTATATTATACATTAATTAATTATATTATAATTATATAATATTAATAATTATATAATATTAATAATTATATAATATATTATATTATAATTATATAATATTAATAATTATATAATATTAATATTTATATGTTATATTATATTATAATTATATATTAATTAATTATATTATATATATTATCAAATATGCACAATAAAATTTAATATATCTACGATTCGTAAAGATATTCGATTATTTTGGTTGAAAAACGTATCAGGAAAAAAATGCATTTGCATACAAATTCGGTCTTTAGTCATAGTACATTATATAGCCTTCGAAACTTATCCAATAGTAATTTAATAAATTAGTTTATAACAATATTAATTCCTCAGAACATTTTGGTTGCCACCCAAATGGGAGGATCAGAAATTAATATTATATTGTTTGTTTTTATTTTTTATTTTAATAATGAGAAAAAAATATAGCTATATTTGTAAAACAAACTAACGACTAGGTAGTGGACAGCATATCAATAAAAAATAAAATATTAAATTCACTATCTAAATCCCCATAAAAACTTAAATCTGGTTTCTTGAGAGAGGCCTTATGATTGTAAGCAGGAAAAAAAGTTAACATGACTGCATTAATCCAGAATATTACTGTAACAATTTAAATTAATCGTGCAATGTGCTAGAGATAAATAAATAAAAACAATGAGACTATAACAGTACGAAAGGATTAATAGAATGAAAAACATCGTTTGTTTTTATGTAGTTATTTATCGTCCAAGATAAAAATTCTGATACTGAATTTAAGAAAAATTAAATTGTATAATTGGAAATTCCATTTCTTAATATTTTTGTAACTTACAAATAAGATGTGGGATTTGAAATTAATAGTTCCATATATACAAATATTTGATTTTGATCTTTATATTCCCAACTTTCCTCCGAATCAGTTACACTTTGTTCTTATTGACTGTCTGATGTAATTAATGTACCTTAAACAAAATTATTCTGGTTGTCGAAAGACCTCTTTACTTCGTTAAAATGTGAATAAAAATAACCACATTTTATAAAAATCAATAAATTCACTTGTTGTATTCGAGGTTTTAGCCTGTGACTGTAGTATAAAAAAAAAGAAGATAAACAAAAAAGTTGAGGCATGTATGATGGGTTGGGTTGGAGTAAGTGCTTTATTGGGATATACACAGGCTCTGAACATTTTAATATTAGTTCGGCATTGTTAAAATGCTCAGAAAATGTTGGTATTTAACATATATTAAGGTTATAATTTCATTTTGACACTACTGGACTAATATTATACCGTTTAGAGCATGTCAAGGCACTTAACCCACCTCATCTTACCTTAAGTTATCTAAAAATAAATATACAATATAAAGCCAAAACGAGCAGCTTATATTTTTAGAGCTAGGAGAGGATTTAGCTTTATATTCATAAAAAAAAAAACGTAGCGGTGCCTTGCTGTGCGCGCAAGCAATCACAAAGAGAACTTCAACTTTCGGTAGGCAAGAAACAAAACTTACTACTTCATCACGGTATCGATAACTTACCTGTTGATAACGAGTCCACATAGAGAGGAAAATAAGGAGGTCTAATTTTTTTTTCATATATCACACAATTTGGGAATAATTCACTTCCGAATACTATCACTCGAATTATATCAACTGATGTAGACTTTGAGAAGGAGCTACAAAAATAGGTTATAATCCTTTCATGTTCAGACAAGTGGTATTAGCCTGTTAATATAACTAAATAAACTTTCCAACACTGAAAGTTTGCATTACAACGAAATTATTTTTTGACTTTTGGCAACGAAATCAGGGTTTCTCTGAGCCACTGTGCGGAGGTTCGATGCAGATAACACCAACAGTTCTTGCCTACAAAATTCGCTCCAATGAATTTCATCAAGACCCAAACCCCAAGATAATCCTCCCTCCCATCTACGTTTCAGTCGAGAAACCTAGGAAGCTTGCCCGATCGCTCGAAATGAGTACCAAAAGAGACTTTTTGACCGAAATCGCCTCATCAAAAATCGGTCGAAAAAGCTGCTAAGAATTATTAACCACTTTTGCTTGCGCGAGCGCAAACGCATTTTCCTTTATACACCTAAAACAACTCGTCCAATTTTGCACACAGAGTCGGATGAAAGTTGGTGTTATTAGTGAAATAATGAGTATAAATTTGATCAAATTCGATCTACTACATTATCTAACGCATGCGCAAACGTAATTTTTCTTGACAGACCTATATTTCAATAACGGCGCGTTCGATTTGGCCCAATGTTGGAGAAAAATTGGAAAAGTTATTGATCGTCAAGTATCAATTTCATATATATTTAATACTGCGTGTGTGCGTAATTTTCTTTCACAAACTGATACCCAATAATGAAAGTTGTACAAATAATATTGATTTAAGGTTTGGAAATATATAAAAAACAATCCTACAATGAGATCAACAAGATAAGGTCTTGTTCCTAACATAGGGTTCTTAATGGATTATATAACATTACATGGAGAAAATATTATATATATATATATATATATATATATATATATATATATATATATATATATATATATATAGAGAGAGAGAGAGAGAGAGAGAGAGAGAGAGAGAGAGAGAGTGCTGAAGGGGTAATTTTGTTTACCTCTTCTGATAGGAAATGGAATTTTAAGACGAATTCGTATCGGGATTTTTATACCAAGCAACCAATATTTCTTAAGAAAAGCATTTTTTTTCCTAGAAAACTGTTGAAGGGAATTAAAATAACTATGAAATGAGTTTACTATCGTTCCAGAACGCTAAATATTAGAATGACAACAATAAATAGAACAGAAAAAATATTCAAAAGCCAAAAAAGAGCGTTTTGGAGAAGCTTTTGACTGTTTTTTTTTTTTTTTTGTTTTTTTTTTTAATGTTTTAATGTTTAATGTTTTTTTAAGTTACTTTATTATTTGTATAGGTTTCAGAATCAGAATAAATTGTACTCGCTATGTAATCTTACAAATGGAGGCGAAGATATTTACCATTTTATAGCAGTTTGTCCCATTCTTGCTGAATTTAGAATAAAATATTATAATACAAATACATCGGATGAGGTAGAGTTTAAGAGTTACTTGAATGCTAAAAACTGAATTAGCATTGATGGCTATTGTAGAGTAGCCTGGAACTACAGATATTAGCTAAAGAATTCAATTATTAACTTTAATGATAAATGTTTAATATAAAATATCGATTTAAATATATATATATTTTTTTTACTTTCGCATGATGTTTGTGAATAATTGCAGAAGCATTCATTCTATAAGTTAACATGTAATTTTATTTTCCTAGCTTGTATTTTTGTAGACTCCCCTCAGAAGGTTATTACCATGATATAACTATATCTTTCGCTATTACTTGTTATTTACTGTGCATATGAGAACTTATTAGAAATAAAAATAGTTTTATTATTATTATTAATGCAATTCTATTATCCAATAATTATGGATACAAATAATAATAACAATCATCCAGCAAATATTTTTTAAATAATAATACTCTTTTCTGTTTTCTTAATTATTATGCTTTCCTTCGAAGATATTTGGAACTTCGTACAAAAATTAAAGCCCTCGGGGCGCATCGAATAAAAAAAAGTGTCCGATATGAATTCGTCTAAAAATTTCATATACTATCAGAATCCATAAAAAAATACACCATCAATTGGAAATTCAAAAGCCGCTGGAGGAATACTCCGGTAGGTAATGAAGTCGACAATACACCTCAAACTAACTTCAGGTTACCCGATTGGGATCCCTAAAATTTCATTCTGATATTCTAGAATTTAAAGGGCGGGCAGGTTTTCAGTGACGCCCTGCATAAAAATAAAGTTTAAGTTAAATAACCTGAAAATAAAATTAAATAAAAATAGTATATATGAGTTTCTAAGAAAGAGTTCTCACCAGGCAATGTGTAATACTAAATATAAAAGAGTCTGAGGGCCTACTAATAAGAACAAGGTATAAGGCTGTTAATGAATAAAATTTATATTTATATTATTATATATATCCTATCGGTATTTTAAAATATAAATATTGTAAATAAATTAAATAATTGAAGCTAGCTTATTCCATTCTTATAGCTAGAGGTTCTATTGCGACGAAGAAACCTTATGTTAGAGGTTTCGGGTCGTTATTGTATCATAAATACGGCAAAATTCATTTCTTAGCAGTGGATGTGGTATGAATTTCATTTTATTGCTACCCGAAACGATTCCTTCGAATTTAGGACAGCCGACGTGTAATACATTAAATCCAGTCAGGGGCAGGAGTTGCCGGAGCAATCCCATTATTTCTCTAATATATCACAGAGGAGAGGGGAGCTATTATGCATTCCGAATATCCCTGTTCAGATCCGTTTAAGTCGAGGATGCTCTGACAAGGGAAGGAAGAGACGTTATTGAATTCGACGTTTTGAAGGGTTTTCAAAGAGTTTGAAAGATGCGATACGAAAGGAAACTTAATAACCTTTAGATGTTTTGTTTTCAAAATAAAGTGGCATACGTCAGTCAAATTTCTGAATTTATTATAAATATTGATTCCATCGAGAATATGAATATTTAAAACGCATGTGTCGATATTTGTTAATATTAGGTTTTTGATTGATTCCAGCTCGATACTGAAGATACTATGTAATATAAAATTTCAGTTAAGATCCGCATGGTGGTATAGAAGGATCGATTTAATTAGGGATTGATAAATTATTTGCCACTTCTATAATTTTGTTTTCTTATTGAAAACTAGTTTCGAATGTTATACATTCATCTTCAGTTCTAAAAACACACAAAAATTTAAAAATCAGCAATTCAAAATACACTTTGGCATTATAAATATATATAAACTTTTTAGAAATTCAGTAAAAAACAAATATCATGAATTGATAAATTACGTAATACATAATACATAAATAAATTCGTCAAAGACTCAAGAGTTAAATTAATACATCACGTTGAAAACAGTCTCAAATTAAATATATATGAAGCACTTGAAATAATAAAATCCTTCAAATCCAAACCAAAATTTTGTCTTAAATGACCAAATAAATATCTCTAATAGTCCAATTTTAAATTTATCCCATCAATAACAGAAAAAACAATTACTCACCGGAATTTACTGGAAAACCGTTTACCAACAAACACTCTGCCTTTCTTCCATTGCTAGTTCTTTTCAGAAACTTTTCTGTTTGATATAATCTACTTAAACCATGGTGAGTATCAACATGTATTTGATTTCTTGTCTTAATTAAATTCATGATTCATAAATGTTTTATAATACTGATTTATATTACACTTATTTAATATGTATAATAATACCTAACTGTATTTTGAATTGCTGATTTTCGAATTTTTGTGTTTTTAGAAAGAATGGGTATCATTTAACACAGAAAATGTGCTATTAGAGATTCCAAAAAGAATTTTTGGATATGGACTTGAAGCTAAAGTACAGTAAACGAGTAAATTGGGCCAATTTTGAGTTTGGCTAATGACGTCACAACTCAAAGCGCACCGAGCGGTGGTACGAGGTAACATTCATTTTCGCGAGAAAAAAAAAAACGAATACTGACTTGAATTAATAAATTTTAATGAATGAAAACTATTTCAACATGAACATGATTTTTTTTTCGCCCAAAAATAAGCAAAAATAAATATGTAATCTTACGCCTTCAAAACCCATCGGGTGTGTGGTACACACAGCTTATGTTTGATTTAAAAAAAATCGTTTTGTACTCCATTTACTTATATTTATTATCTCCTTTTTGCAATTTTAATAAAATTATGAATTTCGTTACAGATACTATGGAATCAAGAGTTTTTGTAAAAAAAAATATTATTAGCCCAAAAAGATCAGAACAAATATAAATTCGTTACTGCAAAACAATTTACTAATTAATTACTTACATTTACCATGCTTAGTGATATTTAAAAATTGATTATTACAAAGTATCAATATCTGTTTGCCATCCCTATTCATGTCTCACATACTATTTGGTATTTTATATTTTATCAAGCCATATAATTCACTATAGGATTCATTTTTAATTAATCCTTCTTATTATACTCATTTTTTAACAAACTACTATTATCAAAAATTGCAATATATATCTATTAATTATGCGTTCACCGATGTAATAAAATTTCAATACATGTGTACAAATGTAATGCTTAAGGGTTTGGAAATTGTGAATGCTTAAATAAACTCTTCTTTCATAAGAAGAGTTTATAAGAAGAGTTTAATATAAGCTCATAAGAAGAGTTTTAAGAAGAGTCTCTTCTTTCTGTTGGTAAGGAATAGGATAAGAAAAAAATTGAACGATTATTGATATCTCTTTATTTTCTTATTCTCTCAGAGAATTCGCTATTAGAAAAATATAAACAAATTTCACAATTTCTCTGAATAATGAAATTTCAAATCTTGGACAGTATAACCTAAAAATACATCGACGTCAAGCATCGATTATACCTATACATCGTTAAAAACATTAGTTAATTAATTAATTAGTTTTTTTATGAAAAAAATGAAATAACTCACAACAGTCAAGAATTTAGAGGTGGAAAGATAAACAAGTTTTTTTTTTTTTTTTTTTTTTTTTAAATAATACAAGCTGTTACACTCAGGGGAAATGCGTATTAGGGCTGTAAGTATTCATTCATATCATATATACTCGTACACCTTCGTACAAAGTAAAAAAAATGAATGAATAAATAAATAAATAAAAAAATATGTACATAACAAATGAAAATAAATTGATAGATGAATTAAATAATAGCAAAATATGGGAGCAACCAAGATAAAGACAATTTACGTTAAGTTAAAAAATAATCAGTAAAAATAAAATAATCAAGTAAAAATAAAATAATCAAGGAAAAATAAAATAATCAAGTCAAGAATTTAGAAAATTACGTTGATTAAAAAAAAAAAAAATGTATATACATTTTACAATACTTCTTGCAAACCGAGTTGCAATATCTTATTAAATCAAGACTGCGGAATGGTAGTGTGGACATATTATATATAAACTTTGAGAATAGGGACAGATTATGAGGATGAATTCACCGGAACTCTATGGCAAGACCGTAAAAAGTTTGAAGGAATGGATCTTGGAAGGCTAGACCTTATCGGAACTTCGTGGGAGGGTTCTTTTCTTATAGGGATGGTGTGTGAAAATATATAATTGACATATGACGAAAAATCGGACAGCTATAAACCGTACAGTATAAATAGGAATTTTGCATAAATATGTATAGCAGATGGGGGCTTTGGAAAGTATTGAAAATGCAATAGAAATGAGAGGTGAGAAAAAAAACTCATGAGTGATTTTTTAGAGTGAAAAGAGAATTCTAGCCCTTTTTGTGAATCTTTACCTGAAGAGTTCTGAGAAAAGGCAGTTTTTTACCGACTGTGTAACTAATATTCAACAACGATTAAATCAATTTTTACATCGATGTTTAAAAACATCGAAAGTCAAACGATGTCAAGGTGCCCTTATGCTAAAGTGACCAGATGTTTTATAATGGAATGTGGGGCAGATAAAAAAAAAAGTTTTATTTTTAATTATCAATCATATATTTTCTTTCTCATCGCTGTTTGAAATACTAACTTGAACGTTTACACCGCGTAGAAAACAGATATTTTAAAATGTAAAAACAAATCAAAAAGTAGGCATTGTACCGCCATCTGATGTCTAACCCAAATTCGAAAGTGAAAAAATGTAAATAATTAATAAACTTCAAATTTTTTAGACGAAAAGACAAATGACTGTCCAATGGGAGAGAATGTGGGACACTTTGAGGGACAGTTTTCGATGTGTGATGAGGACCCAAATGAGGGACTATACCAACTGATATAGGACATATGGTCACTTTACTTTACACATTTGCCAACCCTAGGCAAATAAAATGTGTAAAGGGTGTAGTTCGGGCTGTATAGGACTTCAATGGAAGTCTTAAGCCAAAAAACGTAAGAAAAAAAGAAAAAAAAAGTGGGGAGGGGGTAGTTTTACTTGGGTTGGATTGGCTTCTCTGCATTTGAGTCCGATCCGGTTCTTACAGGAAGCGCCACACAAGCGCCAGTGTTGCATTCACATATTTGTGTATTTATATAAATTATATATGGTATTTATATGTTTCTTTTTTATATTTTGAATTGTTTCTTTATAAAATAAAACTATTATATACCGAAATTAACAGGCGACACATGTTGGAACAGATGGAATAGTATCTTGCTTAGCTTCAAAAACTATATATAAACTCCCTTCACCTATTTGCCGTTTGGCGTTTTGACTTCGCTAGGCTTGGCTAATGTGTAAAAACACCTCTAACGGTACACCGATATTGAAACATTGATGGTTTTAATAAAAAAATTAATATTTCAAAAACAAATGCTGTTCAGCACATTATAAATAATAAATTTCAGAATGGTGGATGACCGTTCCAGCAGAATTATTTTTTTATTTTATTCTCCCCACCCCCAGAGGTCGTCATGAATAAAACCACCCAATCAAAGATTCATTTTATTGAATAACCAAACGTTCCAGGCAAACAACGACATAATAATAATAAATTCTTTATTTATTCCGGGACATGTCCCTTTAGAATAATATTACATGCAAAATCAGTAGAGCTTTAGAACCTTAGAGGAGAACAAAAAAGAATATGATATTGAGTAAATAATAGCATAAATAAACAAATAAGAAAAAAAATGAAATCATAATAAATAATAATGATATAACTTTTAAACCTTTAAGGAAAAATAAACTCTTAGAGTTTAGAATAAAAATAAACTTGCAATATTAATACATTAAAAATAAATACAGTAAAAGAGAATACATTTATATTAATAATAAAAGTAAAAATAATGCATTAATACATAATTGGGTGCAAATTTTAGTTGAAAATAAGGAGTACCTATTTACAAATCTTTTGGAGCTGCATGGACATGAAGTGACTCAATAGACGGGATTTAAAGGTGGGAAGAGTATTGGAGCAACGGATGGAAGAAGGAATGGAATTCCATAGGGATGAGGATCGGATAAGTTATGATCTATCAAAACCTGCGGATCGGTGGGCCGTTATATATAAATCTGAAGACCGCCAACGGGTATGGCGGGATTGGATGACTTGGTAGAGGAAGGATGCCAGGAAGTACTTACGACGGTAAGAAGGGTAGCGTATCTCGGGATCCCGAAGATAAATCGTACAAAACAGTTTATCAATCGTTTTATTTTTGCCTCGAGGCCCCCAGAGACGAACCCGTATAACAGTAGTCAAAGTGGAGAGTACAAAGATCGCATAATTGATTTTTCAGACTAACGAGGTATCACGGCTTAAACGACGATATGCATAGGTACTGAAAGAAAATAGAGGTGAAGCTCGTTCCACACTATATAACAAAAGACTTATTTTATAATAATTTCATTGTACTGTCTGTTTTCTAACTATTCGTTATAAAACATATAACTTAGAACACTAAGAACTATTTTATGTAATTTAGTGTTATCCTTTTCTTTTTATTCTTTAAATTTTTATCTTACTTGTATTTTCTGTTTTTATCATTTATCATTTTTACTGTTACTGGTACTGCTTCTTTTCTATTTTTTCATTGTTGTTATTTTGTTTTCATTTTAGCCCTGAAGATGGCCTAAAATTTAGGCCGAAACGTAGGCACAATTATATAAGACCAAACTTATTAAGTCTATTTCTTTGACCGCACCCCCGATCAACTTCTCCCTTTAAATAAGAACTATTTTGCTTTATAACTAAGTTACAACAAAATGGTGAGTCAATAGATACATATGATCAGCTCTCATGATGATGAGGAGCGAGATTTTTTAGCATTTCTGAAGGAGGACAATGTTAAAGTAAATAGCTAATAACCAATTATAAAAAAATTGAAATAATTTATTCAGAATTTAAATTTTTTTTAAATCTTAACGAGTACAATATATTGGTAGATTATAGCTATATATTATATAGGTGTAATAGATGTAAGGTTACAATATTTAAATGACCAGACTGTCGAGAACAGCGGAGACGGACGATAACTTCCTTTATTTTACTATATCTTCCAATGATCTTACGGACACTAGCAGGCTAGGATATAACATGTTATATAACTTATATAACCACATTGCATAACTTATAAAATTTATATAACTTATAAAACGGGTTATATAGCGAGGTGTGTTACATAGTGTGGACCCGACATTACATTAACACAGGTGAGAAAGGATATAATCAAACAGCTGATCAGGAATATCAGAAAACTAATAGTACACACCATTCAAATACAATAAATTAATACTGCTGCCTAGTAAATCTATCTAAAATTCTGAATGTTTAAGAGTAAAAGAATTCCGATTTCTGCATTCAGTCTTATAATTTATGCCAGTAACGAAATTCTAAACTAAGTGCCCAGGTTCAGAAATCCTTCTGTATGAGTCATTCCCCTTTATTTTAATAACTTCCTCTTGATAAAAAACATGTTTTAATATTTTTGAGTACTAGGATAGTGAAGTGTTTGACTATTTTTTTTTTTTTTTTTTTTTTAATTCTTTCAATGATATTCATGTTTATAGATCCTTTTGTGCACAATTTGGGATGTTTCCCCAGCGTAAGCCTTTAGACAATGCAAAATCTTTAATATACAATATCCGATAGGTGATTGGTCAAGATTCCTTCTTCCAATAGAGTACGAAAAATATCTTTTTTTTTTAATTTTTGCTTTTTTAGTTTTGCTCTATTTATTTTAAAATCATGATATTGCAGATTTATAATTAAATTATATATAATGTGGTCCATTATTTTCCCTCATAATTTGATACTGATAACGTCCATCTTCTTCTTATTTATAGATATTTATGTTACGGCGTTAAAACTAAATTTTAATTACATTTTATTACTAAAATTCCTTTAAAAAAAATGAAATGATACTAAAACTTTGGCGGCGTTAAAAATTTGTATTCATTGGGATTATGAAAATTATTACTGCTTTAATTATATCACAGCTGTCGACTGATATACAAACCAACAACGGATCCGTTTCAGTTGAGGTTGGGACTGAATTACCTTACCATAATTTAAATTTAGTTATTCATGTAATGGAATTATCAGACCACTCGTCGCAAACTTTTTTCGATAGAATAATCCCAAAATTTTGGAAAATATTTCGTTGCGAAGAAGAAACAACGCTTATTAACAAACAACTCATCAATAATTAACAAATAATGTTAATATACAAAACAGAACCGATAAAGATAATAATCTCAAAAGAAGCAACAGTTATGAACAGGAAACATATTAATATTTTAAAAATAATGTTAATGAACAAAACAGATGTTATAAGAAAGTTTATAAGGGAGACCAATAGACCACGTGGTCAATCGTATATTAGGTAGGTTGCGATTAATTTCACATTATTAAATTTAAGTTTACACTACATTATATTTAGACATAATGCTATTAACGTTTTCACTGGTATGTAAAAACGTAGAAAATGGAAAAGTAATGAGTTACTTGTGTGATAAACGCTTACATATATATGGTAATTAAATCAGCTATGTTTCATATTGGGTGATAAGAACATTAGAGATACAACAGAAAGTTATGAACAAAAATGAATGAAAAAAATCTTAATTAAATTTTCAAGGATCTATTATAGTGAAAAACGAGAAGACACAAATGGTTACAAGCTAAATAATCTAGATCCTATTATTGTTGTTATATATCGTAATTTTTATTAAAAGAACCAAGGATTCATTTCTGTTTTATTTCTTAAAAATTATTTATTTTTCTCATGATGAGCTACGATGGAGTGTTATACAAATGCCCGACACATACCGATTCCAGGAGACTGAAGAAGACGGTTATGTTGACGTCAAAGACATTTAAACGAACTGCATACTGTCGTGTAGGGTAAAACTTCCGAACGAAAGGGTTTAGAAAAATTGCGATATCTGTGTATATATGTATATATGTATATATATATATATATATATATATATATATATATATATATATATATATATATATATATATATGTATGTATATATATATATATATATATATATATATATATATATATATATATATATATATATGTATATATAGTTAAATGTAGCTTCCGCTTTAGAATAGGCTCACCACCGATCCCTCTCCTATATTCATCATTAACAGTTATCACGCTATAGATATATATATTATAAATGTTTGAATGAGAAATTGGGCGGTTAAAGGAAGATATTGGCTAATCGTTATCCGGCCTGGGAAGAGAGTTCTGCCGAGTGGAGTTATCTCTTCCAGACTGATGGTTCCGAGCACGCTCCATTTTTATCGTTCTCCTACCTCCTTCAAAGTGGCCACCATATTGTTCCCTCATCACGGTACTACCTGATGACTGTAGCTCATGAATACTATCCCTCGAATACTTTCTTCCCAGATAAGGGCATATTTTTCATATTATTAGGAAGATTTAAAAAATAGAGGTTCAATTCTCTCAAATACCATTAAATGACGAACCAGTCAATTCAGGCACCATCAGGACAGAAAGCGAAAAGACGAACAGTGTGTCTCACGTCAAGTCTAAAAAAAAACTGTCTACGGAAAAGAGATAGTGCATCGCTCGTAGCAGTTGAACGCATACACGTATCCTGATGATTGAATCGGCGAAACGCTGAGTAATTAAAAAAATAGAACAGGTTCTGTTTTCTAGTATTCTGAGTTTTTCAAATGCTTTTGAGATAAGAACAAAACCGTTATATTTATTGTTTTCGTAAACCCAGCTAATGTTATTTTTGGATATATATATATATATATATATATATATATATATATATATATATATATATATATATATATATATCCTTTAAGCAATACACATAGGGGTATTTCTCGGATCTAGCTGGCCAATAGTCGGTTTTCCCTGAAACAATAGAAGTGAGAAAAACGTAGCTATAGTGGAATAGAGTACACATATCATGTGGCCATAAATGTGATCCCAGATAAGTCTAAACCAGTTTATAATGCTTGAAGAAGTAAATTGATTACCTTTAATATAAAAAATGAGTTTGTGAGCGCACATTTCGATAGTAACTTTTTGAGTTCTAAAATATTACTGATATTCAATAATTATGGATTGTAAAAAGCCAGATATCAAAGTTTGTAATAAAATGCTCCTGCTTGAATAATGAGTCTTCCAGATATCTTGTACGCACTTACCCCTGAAGGCAGGGGCTAGTGCTTACTAAGTACTATTCAATTAAATTATCAATTTCATCAAAATGGATGCGGTTGAAACGTAGGCTTGAATATAATATCAAAAAATAATCGTATAACATTATAACGTTTTTTTAAATAAGGAAAAATCTAGCTTCAAAAATAAAAATTTTACAGTCCTGTAAAGTCGAACTTTGTAAAACTTAGTGCGCACTTATCCTACATTACTCTATATCATAATTTGATTGAAATTTATTTTAAAACTAATGTTAAAAAAAAAAAATGTTTTTATTTTTCAAACGCTTTATTTTTATAGAAAATTTACAAAACAAAACCAAATTTGATAGAGTTTCAGAACAAAATTTTTTTTTTGATAGATGTTCAAAAAAATATTGATATATATTTGCCGTTTCTAGCTATGGGAATGTTATGAGTGAGCATTGTGAAACGGATTTGGCTGGAAGCCGCCGTCAATAGTCCATTGTTCAGAAGCGGTTGAGGACGGAGTAACATATGGCCGTCACCAAGCTACTCCCGTTTCAGATTTTGTAGAGATAATGGCTTTGAATTGCGATAGAATTGCTAAAATAAAGTTGAAATCAGCTTGAGAAATTGGTTTTACCACTTATTGTATTCGAAAAATCTTTCATACTGACTTCGTTCGTTTAATAAACATTTGATCTAACAATCATCAACGGTTTCCTTTCCCTTATCTTAAATATTATAGACCACCCGTGACACGTGGCAATTTTGGCATTAAGTGTTGCTTGTATATACAGTGAAGAAAAAAAATAGATTGACATATTCCATTCCGGATTCAATGAAATTACGGGCTCGTACTGTTCCATTATTTCTTAAAATAATTTTAAAGATTTCACAAAAGCGCTATTTGAAATATTTTCAAGGCAAATATTCATGAATTCTCTAACATCAAGTACAATTAAATTGTTTTGTTTTTTTAACAATTTCAGTACGACAATTCTGTGCACTATATATTTTTGGTTTGTCAAGCTGAAAATAAATTTTAAAATTATTCATGGAAATTGCATTTAGTTTCCATTGAATAATATAGCAGAAGAAATTATTAATTACTACAAACATTGAAGTTTATGCGTTTTTCGTAGCTTTTTAATTATTAAAAGAACAGAAAAAAAAATCAACAAAATTTATACATTCATGAAATTTGGTCAAAACTTCGTCCTGGTCGCGAGAATTGAAATATACTGAGTCCACCAAAATTTTCGGGGGACAACCCTCTCTGGGGGGAGGGGTCGAAAAGGGGGAGGGCGGTATGTTCACAAAATAACTTAAGCACAAATTAAGTCGAGTAAAGTATTAGTTCGGAAGCCCGTGACAATAAAAAAGTAAAATGATCATATCCACAGGCCTGACATGAAAAAATGCACTTCTGCCAACTTATGGCCACTGAAATACAAAATGGCGGCAAAAAAACCTCTACAATTTAGGAATACTTTTGTTTGTTTACCTATAATTACTAAACTACGGTTGCAAAATCATATTTGCTTCATCAGTATGATGCTCTTTAATTTAATATACTATAACTTTTTCGTTTTTTGTTTAGAAATTATAGGTGAAAAAACAAAAAAAGTTCTAAAACTTTCGAGTTTTTTTGGCCACCATTTTTAAAACCCGTCCCCTCCTAATGTCAGCAGACTAAGTTTTTTAGCATCTGGGGTGTCTATAATTTTATGTATGCTTGAAAGAAATCATATCTGACGCAAGACCATTGACATATTCAACTTTTTGAATTTTATGGACATTTTTGGAGATTTCCACTGCTATTTTTTATAAAAATATCATATCGTCGGCCTACAAGTGGAGCACAATAAGTCGAAAAAATAGTTTTATAATAATTATCGTGTTTTAACACTCAAAACAAAGACAAAAATGTTCATGTGTTTTGCAACTCAAATCTAACCGAATTTTAATAATACTAGGACTAAGTTCTAAGATCGCAACTTTTTCATGCAAAATCAGCAAAAAAGTCAAAAACGATTTTTTTTTTACTAAGTGTGTTTCAATTGTAGGCCGACGACATAGAATCTTGCAGGAAATTTAACCTTCTTTAAAATTGGTCTTGACAATTTTTTACCTTAAATGCACTGGAAACCAGTTATTTCGGAAAACTGAAAAAAAAAAAAAAATCTTAGGTGCTTATCATGACGACGAAAAACGCACAAGAAGGAAGAAGTGGAAAACTTGGATTATTCACAAGAGGGGCAATACATACAACAGACCTGAAAATAAAAAAATACTCCATTTTTGCAAACCAAAATATAAACCAAACTGGGCTAAAATGTCCATTACCGGGGACCGAGAGATTGCCAATTTTGAGAGGTGTGCTTGACCAAATTAAAACAATTTTGTGCTCAATCGACGCATAATTTGGTGATCTACAACTTTTAAAACAAGAGTTTTTGTTTTAGAGTACACATTTCCAAGCTCCTGACTGATATATAATAACATATATATAACATTTTGTGGCTGAACTATATACAGGGTGTCCCGTAAGCGATGGAAAATATTTAGAGGTTATCATACACCTCAAGAGCTACAAAAAAAAAATCATGTTGACCATGGTTAGATTAAACTCAAAAAAAATGGAAATTTATGTTTCATGTTCTTTTAGGCATCTTTTTTTTTTTGTTATAATAGGAAGCTATCACTCAAAAAATATTCAAGGTAATTAAGTTCAAGGCACCATCGCAAAGTAGACAAAATATCCTTTAAGAAATATAGCTTGGATTTACTAAATCCAAAGGTACTTTAGCGAAAAGTTTTACTTTATTTAAATCACTCTTTACTTGTTAATATTTTTCTCAGTCCCCTGTCCCAATCTCTAAAGAAATCTCGATAAAGACTTATAAAATAATTTTCCTAGAAGTGGGGTATCCGTAGCCCAACAGCGGGTTGAGAGAAACATTTAAAAGTAAAGAGTGATTAAAAAAATATATATATATAAAAAAATATATATATGTAACTTTTCGCTATGGGTCTCCTTGAAAACCCCCATATAGTCCGGGAGCTGAGGCCAAAAAACGTCTCTGATATCAAGAAAATTTTTGATCGTGTATGCTGAAAGTACCCTCATAATAATATAATAATAAAATGCTTAGCGAACCCGAAGGTTAGATGCCGACTATCGTCCAAACCTAAATCCATTGGATCACCCTTAACACAATCCTCCCACCTACGTTTCGGTCTATCCCTCGGACGTTTACCAGTCGGCACAGCATTTATTAACTTTTTAGGAATGTTGACCCATCCTTTTTCGGACCAAATATTTTACGCAATACCTTATTATCGAAGACCTTAAGGCGTTGTTTGTCCTTCAAGGTTAGCGGCCAGGTTGCACACCCGTACAGAACAATAGGCAAGATATTAGTTTTGTATACTCTAAGTTTTACGTTTCTGGACAAAATGCGCGACCTAAGTAATGTTGATACCGAAAAATAACAAGCACTTCTAACCTTTAACCGCGCCTTTATTACCTCTTGAATTTCGGTTTTTCTAGTAATCATAGACTCCAAATACTTAAATTTCTCAACGTGTTCAAATCTATTTTCTCCTATATCTATATCATCAAAATCGCCCCTGTTTCTGTTGCTAACCATATATTTCGTCTTATCCGTATGTATTTTGAGGCCAACCTCTTTGCCAGCTTTCATCAACGTTGTTGTATTCAGTTTTATAGTTTCCGCGTTCTCACTTAATAATACCAAATCATCCACAAATCCAAGTACGAATATTTTACCACCCAGATCTAAACCTCTTTCGGTACTCATCAACTTTCTAATGACATAGTCTAGTGCTAAATTAAATAGGACAGCTGAAAGGGAATCGCCTTGTTTTAAACCCGAGCGAACTTCAAATTTCTCCGAAAAATAATTACCGATTCTAACTTCATTGAATTGCTATGTTTTATCTAACTTGAGTTGAGCTTGATTACTATTTAGCTCTAATACATTAGTCTATCTATAAATAGGGATGCCATTGGGCAATCATTGAAGATGATTATCCCAAAATTAAGTAAGCTTATGAATACTTTTGAATTTCTTACCTTGTCCTCTAAATTGGGTACCTTTCCAAAGGCCTGGTTTGTGTTTACCATTATTTAATAATTAACCAAGATAGTGTTCCTACTTTTATGTTTAATACTAATGTTAATCAACGTTACGGCTATCTTAATGAAATATATTCAAATTAAATATGGGCATGGTTACTAAAGAACTACCTCCTTGCTAACATTTATCTTTATTCTTCAAAATTAAAATAACAAACTATTACAATAAAAAGTTAACCATGGAATGATTCAGCCTAGACTTAGCCATTAATTGTTTTAACATAAATATCTTATCTGTACTAGTTGGTGTTGATGATTCCTCAGCATCTCTCCCTCGGGTTCCCCTACATATCTTCAGTCATGGAGCCAGAGCGTTGTTCCGCCCTTGAGTCCCCAAGTCCTGCCTCCGCCTCGATCAGTTAAGCAGTATCTCTCTCGGCCTAGAGGTCTTCCTTCAGCCTCGGTCAGTTCCTAAGTCCTTCCTTTTCACCTCCTGCTTCTTTCCCCCTTTCTCTCTTATTCTGCCTAAGAGGGGGTTGAAAACGATGTTCATTGGCCGACTAGTTTTATAGAGGGAGGAAATTCTGGGATTTCATCGGATGGCTCCACCCTTTGTCCTGACAGCCGGTATCTGCGAACCATTATCCAACTGGTATAATTTAATCATACCTTTTCCACTTTTTCCTCGAGGCCAGCCAAGCCTAAGGGGACCAGTTCTTAAAATTGATTAGATGTTCCAGCTTTTGGCATTGTTACAGTGTTAACTTCTCAGTAGGGTTTTTAAATTAACTTATCCCTTATCACTTATGTGGTGACATCTGTCATCGCCTGTCAGTTACCCTTCTCTACCTGCTCGACCCTTATTTCTTTTGTTCGCTATTGATATTGTTAAATTCTATAACGATAATATTTAACAATATCAATACATATCAGAATGTTTCGGTCATGCACATCCCTACTAGATTTACTAACTTCTTCAGTATTCCCTGCTCAATCAAAATGTTATACAGTCTCTGTCGATCAATGGAATCATAAGCCTTTTTGAAATCAACAAAAAGCTGATGAACTACACCGTTGAATTCTAATTTGTTTTCTAATATTTGCCGTAAGGAAAATATTTGATCGATAGTTGATCGGTTCCCTCTAAAACCACATAGGTAGTCTCCGATAATTTCCTCGGCATATTCTGTGATTCGACAAGTTAGGATCAACGAGAATATTTTATAACATACCGGGAGCAGTGATATTCCGCGATAGTTATTACACTCCGTCCTCGGTCCCTTTTTGTGAATCGGAATAAGTATAGATTCTTTCCATTCTTCGGGCATTTCTTCATTTTCCCAGATCTTTTTAACCAAAAAATGTAATTTAAAAACTCCAGCTTCACCGCACTTAGTTCACTGGGAATGTTGTCGATTCCCGCTGAATGTTGTCGACCCTCATAATAGACAGGAAATGTGAATGTCTGTCACCCTAGAACGGTTGCAATCAAATTTTATAGTTCAACGAATTCGTCATTTCCAGATTTTCCTCAGTAACTCGTTTCCAGTGTATTATACTTAAAAATTTGACATTGTTAATTTCAAAGAACGTTAAATTTCCTGTAAGTTTTATGTCTAGTATTTTTGAAAATTCGGAACAGCTTCTGGGATACGGGGCTGCAATCTGAAAAATGTCAAAAAACGCTAAAGGTTAGATATTCAGTGGTTTCACCTTATCAACTATCTTTGAGTGCACTTAACAGCAAAATGTATAATAACCGATCTTGTAGAAGATTAGATTTCCTACAAGATTCATACAAAATATTTTTAATTACTCTCAACTGACGCCAAGAAATATGGTAAGAACAATTTTAGAGAAAGGGAACTTTTTTTTTTTTCACATTTTCCTCAGTAACTCGCTTCCAGTGCATTTTAGGTGAATCTTTTACAAAACCGATTTTAAAGAACGTTAAATTTACAGAAAATTTTACTCGTAATATATTTTAAAATTCGGAACAGCTGCAGATATGCAGGACCGTAAACATCTGCAAAATGCCAAGAATACGAAAAGTGGGATATTCAGAGGTTTCGTCTTAATGACTATTAATGCAATTTAGTGCAAAATGCATAATAACTAATCTTGTAGTGGATTAAATGGTAATCCTTTAATCCTTGAACTGGTCAAGATTCTAAGACCCGACTGTACTTACGAACCGCGCATGCCCACAACAAATACTCAAATCAACGGATTCTCATCAGTTGGAATGCTGATGTACCGTTTAGGTCAGATTTCCCGCCTTTTACCGAATAACAGCTGTTGTCCCCACCGCCTTCTTTCCTCCACCAGATTTAAGTTTAAATATCAGCTCGACCTTCTTATTCATAATGTTTTCGTCATTTTTCGCACCTTTCAGCTCTTCTTCCTGCTAATAAAGATAAATTACAATTCTAAACAAGTCTTGGATAAGGTTAAGATTTTATTAAAGCGTGTTTATGTTTTAATTATGTGCCAATAAACTAAATATTAATGCGCAACTTCTGCAGAGTGATGGCTTCTTGTAATATTTTGAATAGGCAATAAAATAATTGAAGGTTTCACTGCGGTTTTAAATTTATTACTATGGACAGTAATGGCTGTTATTAGTACGATCATTTCAGTAATAAATACCATATATTTGTAATGAAATTATAATAGATACTGTTTTATCATTATGTGATTAGTAAATCAGTAATATAATTAAAAAAGACATTTTGATTTTTCAATGTTTGAATTTCAATATTTACTTCAGATTAAGATTTCTTTCACTATTTAAGTGATTTAATGTTAATTGAATTTATATTTCAATCCCTTTTTTAAAGAGAAATATTTGAATTAGTATAAGATCTAAAATATAATGAATAAGTACTGTTATCACTTCAACACCACAAAATTGATTGATAATACATAATTTGTTTAAATTTTCAACATTTTTTTATTTAATTTTGGCTTACATGGCGTAAAAAGGAAAGAAAAGATAATGTAAGAACCATCAGAACGGAAGCGTTATCAAAACCTGGCTTCGACATGATGGCACAAACCTAGAACCGTCGCATATAGCAGAATTCCACCTTTAAAAACGGACAAAAGTCCGAATCAGAAAGTTTGTGAAAAATCCGATTAAACCCAAGAAGTAAATATGGTTGATTTGAGTATTATTTGTGGACATGCGCAGTTGGCATGGGCGGTGCGTGAAGTACAGTCTGGTCTTAAGAATCTAGACCTGTTCAAGGTCGTTAGGAGCACTTCGGAAGGATTACTAAATAGGGTACTAAGGCGAAACTAATGAATATCTAACTTTTGCGGTTTTTGACATTTTGCAGATTTGTATGGCACCAAATTAAAAAAAATACCAAAGATTATTTCCAGTCTATTATGAGATTAATTTCAGTCTATACGATTAAAAATTTTCTTGAAATCAGACACGTTTTTTGGTTTCAGCTCCCCGGAATATTAGAAAGAATTTAGTTAAGTAGAACTATATTTCTTTAAGGGAATTTGGTCTACCTTAAGATGGTGCTATCTGAACTTAATCACCTTCAACAGTTTTTGAGAAATTGCTTCCAATTCAACGGAAAACGTGACTTACTTAAAAAAAACACAAAACATAAATTTTCTGCTTTTCTGCGTGTAAACGGACCATGGGTCACTACCATGGAACTTATTCGTAGTTCTATTAGGTTTATTATCACCTCTTTAAATATTTCTCGGCACTGTCGAGACAACCTGTACATAGTTCAGCCGCAAGATGTGATTATTCTGTATTTTTTTATTTGAAACACTTCTTAACTATTGAATGCATTGTCATGAAAGTGGTCACATTCGATTAAAAACATAAAAAAACGATAAGAATCGATACTTTACTCGATTAAATTGATGCAAGTTATTTTGCGAATAACTCACACCCCCTTCCGAGTCCCTCCTCCCTCAGGGGGGAATTATCACCAACGGTATTTGAAAAATAAAGGAAACAAAAAAAATCTTGTGCCAAATTTTAAAGGATGGTAGGAAATCTATAATAAAGTTGAGGATATAATATGTGTATATATATGTATATATGTATATATATATATATATGTATATATGTATATATATATATATATATATATATATATATATATATATATATATATATATATATATATATATAATAGATATACTGACGATTAAGTCCTGTACGGTTTAATATATTTGTATACGTATATATTTCATATATACACAATAAATAAATACCATTATCTATTTAAAAAAATATACATAAGAATTAGGTAGTATTTAATCCTCAGTATATCTATAATATATACACACACACGCATATATATATATATATATATATATATATATATATATATATATATATATATATATATATATATATATATATATATATATATATATATACTGACGATTAAATACTACCTAATTCTTATGTATTTTTTATTAAGTATATGATGGGATTTATCTATTGTGTATATATAAAACATATACGCATACAAATATAACCGTACAGGATTTAATCGTCAGTATATCTGTAATATATAATAAATATATATATATATATATATATATATATATATATATATATATATATATATATAGAGAGAGAGAGAGAGATAAATTACTTCATATACTTATTAATCATATGCTTAAAAAAAAAGTACAAAAGAATATAAGTAGGTTGTCTAAAATTAAAACCATGATAATGTTTTAAAAAATGAACTCATCATTTCAAATTTACCATAAATGATTGACACGCTCAATAAAAAAAATTGCAACTTACAGGGCGAATATCCAAGAGAGCAATGAACCTGCTGCATAAAGTTCATAATACATTCCCTTATTAAACCGAACTTGCGGTGATAGCATATATTATTGTATTAACTGTACCATTTAAATAATGCAAAATAAAAAAAAATAAAAAAAAAAAAAAAAAAAAGCAACAGAGCTCCGAACCGTACAGAGACCAGTATAAGACTGAATATTATGAAGAAAGAAAAAACCAGTGACGGCTGGGTATGCAACAGGTAATTGAGTTATAGAGAATGCTGCCTTCTGATTGGCTGATGCAAACACTCGTTCAAGAATAACCTCCGCTTCCGTCCAATGTAAACATTCCACTTACTAAAATCAATTCCCTTAAGATCATTTTAAAAATAAGGTATTTCTCTCAAAAATTGAATATGGTGTTTAATTTCTTTGAAACCTGTGTTACTTTTTCCTTTAATTATTTGAAAAATATTAATTTTTGTCATCAAAAATTTTATGAAATATAATCCCTTTTAGCGAGGTTACTGAAAGAAAGAAAAAATAAATATAAAATGAATAAAGATCAACTAAATAATTTGATATAATTATTTTATATATATATATATATATATATATATATATATATATATATATATATATATATATATATATATATATATATATATATATAAGCATATATAAATAATTTATATCAATATTACAAAATTATTTGATGGTGGTTCTACTCTAATAATCATTATACAGTCGTTTATCCGGACTAACAGAGACCAAAGGCAATCCGGATAATCCGTGTAATATTGATAATAAGTAAAATCCTTAAATAAGTAGAATTACCGCTTATTACAATAAAAACTATTTAGAACTGTTGTTGAATTAAACAAAATCATTTTATTACCATAATTTATTGTACAATCTTTGCAAGAACTGTTCATTGAATCAAACTAAAAATCAAATATTTTGCATATTTATACACAGTTACTTTTTTGCTATCATAGTTCAAAATGATTCTATAATGTTATTTTTCCTTCCGCCGCCTCTTAATTTTATCACGATTTATTTGTTCTAATACAATTCATTTAGAATATCAGAGAGAATGTAGCACTTCTGCAGGAATATTTATGGCAACGGAGCACAAACTTTCAGTGGCTGAAAATCAGTCGTCACAAAATTAATCTCCTTATTTGCAGATCTTTAAAATATCATTTGATTGATCAGAACCAACATGGATGTTCACACTAACTGAACGTCCGAGATATATGTGAAAAAATTACGAAAATCCTTTGAATAAATATTTACATTCTGCGAATACGATGGCGCGGGACTTGTTCAAATAGGGAACCCCCCTTCCAAATTTTAAGCTCCGAAATTAACCATTTCCCTCACGTTGAGCCTTAAAGGATTTACATATTATTTAAATGTCTGGTTTTAATTACTTTAACCAGAGGGAAGCACCTGTTCTGGGCGAGGCACTCAACCGAACTCGGTGAAAAATGCCTCAATTTCTGGCAATATTCCTGCCACCTTTCTTCCATTTATTGAACACTCCCAGCAATTAATACCTATCTCTCCACCGGCCGATTCAAATTAAGTTCTCTTCTAGTAATAACTGCAATTAATTCAAAATTCGTACAATTTATTACTCCCACGCGGTGGGGGGGCTGAGGTTGTCATCCATTCACGAGTTGAAAATAGTTGAGAAGTTTTCAGAATAAAATTTCTAGTGTAAGGACAAACGATTGCAACACAAACGTGTGCTGACTAGGCTGGGTTACTACATAGAATGGAGCAATGATTATTGTTTAAAGGACATTGGACTGAAATAATTAAATGCGTTTAATGTTCCAAATTAGCAGATGAAGCCCGCAGGTCCAGAGAGGTTTTAGCTTGGTATTTTAGTAATTTTTATCGATTGAATGGTGAGACGTTCTGTTTAGTAATCAATATAGTTGGTTCCATGTTAGCCTTGTTATCTTTAACCCTCCGAGTACCAAAGGTCTCATCAAACGCTAAAGTTGTGTCCACACTGGTCAATTTTCGATGCGGCTTTCCAGGCGACATCGCTACCTAATCCTCTCATGCCTTAAACATATGAGTTCCTTTTATAAATCATTTCATTATTCACATTTTTTCACAGTATTCCGAAACTATCCCAAAACAATATATTGAGATGATATTTCAGCTATGTGTAAGCTATTGTGTAAGCAGCGATTGCTGGTATCGGCGGGTTCGATAAGTCTTTTATTTAATTTTTTAAAGTTTAAAAGTTTTTTTTTCCGAAATCGGAGGTGTTCGTTCTCTGCACTAAATAAATATAAACCTAGAACACACATTTGAGTTTAAATAATATACTTTAAAAATTGGAAGAGTTATTAAATGCCAAAATTTCGGATCATTAAAACACATCATAGCATCGACGTTTCGCCGTTTCAGGATTACACTTATTGTTACACGTTTATCCATTAATCTAATGAAACGTCATATCTGCTCCTAAGTTGCCAAGAAATACATCTATAATAACTATTTCTTCACTTAAAATTATGATGTTATAAAACAATACTAGTTGGAGAGTCTCTATTTAAATATTTACAAACTTACTCAACATCTAGAGCAGCTGCTCCCAAAATTGCTCCAAAGGCCCTAGGAGTCCTTAGAACCATTTAGGAGGCCAACGAAAAATTTAAATTAATTTGGAGTTGCGTGAACGCTAGTGGGCCCACGAAAGATTTAATATAAAGTAAACTAATTCTGACCTTTATATTAAAACATTGAAGGCTTTCAACCATTTCAAAGACGATCATATCGCTCGAGGAAATGATAGAGCTCCTTAATGATAAAAATTGGGCCTCACTCTGTATATAATATAAATGAGTAGCTCAGTTACAAAAAACGGCCAACTCCACTTAGTAAAATTTTTCAGGAGCACGCAAAAATCATCAAATGTTACCGAATATCATGTAGAAGTATCTTTATTAAATGCATTTTTAACACGTTTCTGGTGGTTTCAGCGACGAAAGAGCTTCTGTATTGCATACTAGGATGTAATTACCCGACGGAAAGAAGATCTAGCTCATTTTGTGATAAAATGGATTCTGTTCGTGTTTGTAACCGATATACTCTATAGTCCATGCCTTAAAATATAGAAAATACCTAGTGGAACAATTTAATTTTAATTAAATGTCTAATTAGGTATAGAAACATCAATAATAACTGTTTGTATGTTGCTAAGGCTATTATAGTGCTTGCTGTCGGATAGGTTCCTGTCCAATTTGGAAATTTTTATTAGGTTGAAAAAAAGGAATGGGAGAAAGCATTAAATAATTATCCTACTTTAAGGCTTGCAAGAGAAGGGGATTTGTTAACTCAGTTCTGCTCAGCAAAGTTAATAACTGGTTTGAATTCAATTCATTCAAATTAAGTTAAAAACTAGATAAAACACATAATTTATTTTCTGGATATGTGCTCTTTTGGAATGAACTTCTCAACTGTACATTTAAATATATTTATAAAGTTTGTATTTTATTTTGTCAGCCAATGAGCATTATTCTATCTAATTCTGACCATTTTCAATATCATACCAATTTTTGCAAGGGTACGGAGTACCCATTTTTTACAAATTCTAGTTTCAAAAACATATACCAATTTTATGTCTTGCATTATGGTTTAATGCCTCTCATAAAGAAAAAAAAATCCGTAATGCGTTTGTGTATTTCAAAAGTTCCAATTTCAATAAATACTACACTTTATCAAAATATCATTTTTTACATTTTATTTTTATGATACCACTCAAGATTGCAAAGTTAAATTTGTACCATTATAGTTTATTTTTCATATAGTTTAATTACCATAGCATCAGTTAGAAATAAAAAAAAAAAAAAAAAAAAGCAGTCGAGGTAGCATAAGTTTTTCCAGAAATTTTATTGCAAATAAAAAAACTGGAACTCTTCATGTGTTAGAGTTCACATTCTTCTGTGGACTATTCATATATAAATGCACATATTAAGGTCCAAAATTTTAACACTAGGTATATGCATACAAAAAATTCACTACATATTTGATTTCATTCAATTTAAAAAAAGGATAAATTTTCAGGAGGCCCTAGTAATTTATTTTATTTTATTTATTTATCCTGAAAAGGGAGTAGTGGAGAAAATAAGTTTGGAAATCTATCCTCTAGAGTCAATATTCAGAATGTGTGTAAGAATAATAAAATAAAAATTAATCCCTCCTTCACTTATATATAAAAAAAAAAAGAAGGATATTAATAAGGCAATAGCAGCAATAAAATTCGAAATTTTCGATTAAAAAAGCTAAATCAAGTTAAAAAACAAATAAGAATGTAGCAAGCATAGTAATGAGGTACATACCGCTGACTTTGGTAGGAATGACACATAAACCAGAAACTTACCTAAAACAAGAAATAAATAATTAATTAATGAAAAAATGACTAAAATGAGTATTTTACTAACATAAAATACAGTGCTTAAAATTACTAGATAAGTGCAGTGATATAAACTGCAAGTATCTGTTTTGTAATAACTAAAAAAATAAAATAATTATAAAAATTAGAAATACAACAATATCTCGTGGATCTACTTCAAATTCAGGCTAAAAATAATAAATTTCTTAAATATTAATATAAAAAATAAGGTAATCAGAACTATTAAAAATATTAATAATTGCAATAATTTTCCGATTTCATTAGCTCACTAATTCATTAAAATTATTACATTTATTATAATGATAATTAGTTGTCAGAATAATTAAACCATTATTATAAGATCTTTTCATTCATCTTACGGAATATGAATAGTAATATGACTCTTTTATAATCATGTACGGTACACAGCAATCAACTATAATATAAATAACAATTTTCATTTTATAAAAAAGATACTCAACAATTAAAACATGCATTTAAATAATAATAATTGCTGGAGGCGTTGATTACATATACATACTATGAAAATATTTTATTCTTATTGAGCAAAACGGGAATGTTCGACATGATTCAATAAAACTAAATACTAATTAAATTTTGCTTATAAATAAATAGTCACAACGGTTGTGACACGCGTTGCTTGATTTTTTATTTTATTTTGGTTTTTGGAAATCTTGATTTCCATTGAACAGAACAACCAACTGAGAAATTCCATACAGTTAAAAATAGCTGCTTGAATCGAGGATGGAATGCTTCGATCCATTCCAAGAATCTGCTGCAGTCAGAATACGCCAGCAGTAAGGCGTATACAAAATTCATGAGACGCAGGTAAAATTTGATCAATTTGGTTGGGGCAGAGCCGTGTTAAGTCGATGTAGAATGCATATTTATGACTCAAACCTGTAAGAAACCTTTCTCATGTACCATTCTCATTAGCATCTCCGTCTTAATTCTTTGACCCAATTCATTAGCACACTTTGCCATGCATAATCTTTATCTGTTTCAAGTGCGCTAACGGATGTCTAGTTAAATGTCTCAATAAAATTCAGGATAATTTAATTATTCAATTAAAATGGATTGAAAAACTTCATAAAACAAAAAATCACTTATTTATGCATATATATATATATTTATATATATATATATATATATATATATATATATATATATATATATATACACACATACACATACGGACATAAATAAAAGATTCCACACAAGGAGTCTTGATTCTGTTAAATATCGGTAATCATTCGGCGTTTCGTAAACTCAAGCATTATCAAGACAGAAAAATAAAAATTATATATATAAAAAAAAATATATATATATATAAAGTACAGAGGACATTCAATAGATTGAGCTAGGTGCTCGAAGGCTGTGACGTAGAAGTGCCAAATTCAACAAACCCGTCCTGCAGCTCCATCCCCTCCACTTTTCTTTAACACAGACTTTTTTGAGTCTTTATTTTTATAGCCTAAGGTTCACCGACGATTAAAAATTGAAAATTCTAGCAAGTACCCTCCCTATACCCTATAAATGTTAACAACATTCAATTTTCGTTCCTCAGATGATGGATAGCTTAGACTGATTTTCTTCCCTTTCGTTTGACTGATTTCCTGATTGTCTATAATCCAAATTTCAGTATTAAGCTAAAATGTTTCATATGTATTTTTAATTTTGCTTCGTTCATTTAAAAAAAAAAAAAAAAGGCAAAGTTGTTTTTATGATAGTTATAAACACGCACGCACGCACAAACACACACACATATATCAGATCATTCCATAAGGAATAAAAGTCGATATTTAATTGCCTGATATAAGGGGTAGAAAAAATCAATAAAACACGATCAATCTAAAACGTATTTACCACCTTGTTCTATATCAGTTAGCCATTTTGAAACCAAATTTTGTATAATTTTTCTGAAAAAATCCTTTGGCTTTGAATTAAAGAAAGCTAACACCTCGTTTTTCACTTCATCGACTGAATTCATGTTCCTGCCGCTTAATGAGTTTTGGAGACTGCGAATCCGAAAGCGCTAATTCAGGAGAATATGGTGGGTTAGGAATAATTCCCCCTCCAAAGTCCTTCAATTTTTTCATCGGAGGGGGGGGGGCGTTTTTCCTCAATTTGCGTCTTCAATCGATCCAGCTGACCACTGTCGAGATCTTTAGTGATAGTTTGGTAAAGAACAAGGAATTGATGATGAAGGATTTCTTCCATATCCCACCAAACAGACACCATTACACTTTTCGGATGAAGTCCTCTCGCTTCTGTTCTCGGTGTTTCTCCAGGACTTAACCATTGCCGCGACCGTTTCAGCGCAGACAAACTAATTTTCTCCAACAGATACATGATAAATAGAAGAGTGCGCAATGCTAAAATAAACAAAATATATAAACAAAATTCAATTGCGGGATTAGTAATATCAACATAAACAGAGAGATTTTTAAAAACCGACATTATTTATGGGATAATCATATATATATATACACAAAAATAACATTAGATGGGTATACAAAAACAATATAACAGTTTCGTTCACTTTTCAAAAGCATTTGAAAAACCCAGAATGATACCTTTTCTGTTTTGTTTTTTTTAATTTTGATTATTGTGCCCGTGACTTAACTTTCGGGACCTTCTGATTTTGTCACCACGAGAGACACGATGTAGAGAGAAGTAGTGGCCCTAAGGAGAATATTTTTGAATTCATGAAGCTTACGAAGCAATAAATATATTTAGTCTTTGTATTAAAGACTTTTGTAATTATTGATTTAACCAATATAATTTTACTTTGACTTGTTTAAGAAAATTGTCTATCTCCACGATAAATTATTGTTGTTATATAAGGATCAAAATATTTGTATTAATTACTAAATGCTATTTTATATATATATATATATATATATATATATATATATATATATATATATATATATATATATATATATATATATATATGTATATGTATATGTATATGTATAAGCTTGTGTGTTGGGTAGCGCTAATTTCTGGACTTACCAATCTGATTTGAAAAATTCATTCTGCGTTACATAGACCGTTTATTGAGTAAGGCTTTAGGCATCACACCACGACCCATGGGAACGGAGCAGTAACCATAAATAAATTGCTCAGAGAAAAAATTCCAATTTACGCACTTGTTGTTGTCATGACACCTTCATACCCTTGGAAGCAAGATGATTACACAAACTTCCTAATATTTGTATGGATCTAGTTGACCGTTGATGTGATTTGAGGATTAAGTTGGCCATATATATCTGTCTACCCATATTGAGGTACTTACGTATTTTTAAGTTTTGTAATACTAAATTTTCACACTTTAACAGTTGTTACCCTGTTTGCTTATTTTTTTACTTAACCCTGATAACTTAAGGCACATAATAAAAAAAATTTTGTTTACTAGCTAGGATGTATTTCTGTATTGACCGAACCCTCCTCGACCAACTTCTTCAGTTAAACTTTTTAACGAGTGTGAAATTATTGTGCGAAAATGTTATTTTGTAAATAAACTGGAAGGATGAGGAAAAAATAAGTGTGAGAAATTTAAAACTTCATTGCTGTTTATGAAAAAATATTGTCCTTTTTACTCTCTTCTTTGAAAATGTCTTGCAACAAATGAGACTGAACAAAATATTATAGGTTATTATTTAAAAGGTTATTTTCTATTTTAGGGGTTAATCCCAAATTAACGCGGTTGAAACCGCGAGGCTTATAATGACTAGGGTCATAATAATTATTATTACTATTAATGTATATTATTACACATTATATACACATAGGTGTGACTTATTTGATTAAAAAATATATATAGTACGGCAAACTACAGTAGCTATTAGTATTGCTTCTCTCTTCTTGTACATGTTTATATTTTGGATGGTTGCGTTGAGGATTTTGCTTAGAATTTCTTGCATCTCATTCATAGCTGTTGTGGATTCATGTGGTTCTATGAGTATATTATCGCACAACGCATCCTGTGTTGGTTTTCATAATATATTCAATATTATACATCGAGTAATTCTTAAAAAGCTACAGTAATAACTGTAAGTTAAACAAACTAAAAAAATATACCTAGATTTCAATCTCGTAAAAATAAAAATTATTTTAAATAATTCAATATATATTTTTTAAATTCATTATTATATTTGATTTTACGATTGTCGGAAATCTTGCGAATTAATTTCGTTAATAGATATCGTTATCTCTGACTTAATAATCCTATCCTCGTCGAAAAAAATAAATGTTTAAATTATTCCTTTTGAATAAAAGGCAGAGCCCTAAATGATGAACTTTCGCAAACAAACTTTTGTAGTTATTTCAAATTCCACCGTTCAATTTAAAAGTTACTTCGTCAGTCGATGAGGAAATAGAAACAAGTATATTTCGTTACTCTTGTTTTGTTTTTTTAATTAATAAATGTTTAATATATATCAGAAATGATTCTCTGAGAAATATATTGTGCAAAAGAGAATAATAATTAATCATTAATTTATAAATAATTGCTGGGGTGCATCTAGTCAGGGCTGAGGCATCTTGGAAGTAAATAATTAAATTAAGCTATGCTTGATTCTTAATGGCTTGTGATATGATATCAAAAAATAAAATTTGTATTGCCATCTGGGAAAGCAAAGTAGAAGTACGACACTGGGGAACAAAAAAATATCTTTTTTTGCGGCATATGTATTGGAGTGTATTTAGATACATAAGTGTACTAATGTACCCGAAGTATAGTTACTTTTTTCAAATTGATTATTTATTTAAAAAAAAAAAATGGGTTCTCATTATAAACCGATCCATCGAAAATGGAAATGGTATCCGGTTATTTAGTCTCTAGTGTTTATTCGGGTATAATAATCCTTAAAACACCTTGTTTATGTTATAATTGCGTCGAAAGAAAGATATTCGCAAGTGTCAATAAAATAATGCTATTTTTCCATCTTAAACACTAAATTACTTTTAATTATGTTTAATTGCCATTTATAATTCTGTTTCTATTGCAAAATAAAGTTTGTATATTTTACTAAATATTCAACAAATTTTGAGCATTCCAACCTATATTATTTTTTATAAAAACTTGTTACGCGTTTCGAAGCACACATTATTTTTCCTCATCATGCTCTAAATAAACACATAATAACAGTCTTTATGTTTAAATAATCCACATTAAAAAAGGTATGGACATATTTCGCTGGCCCTGCCCGGCAGTCTAGGTATGATGTCATACCTATACTCCTGCGTCCCTGACCGTTCTTGAAGGAATCATACTGCCTCAGATGCTACGGTTCCCGCGTGTCTTTTGATACAATGTCATTTAACAAAAAGGGATTTAGTGATTATGACAACGAACGTCAAGTAAAGTTTTTAAATCAGTTTAAGGTTCGTTATGACCACAAACTTAAGGACTACAGAAATGTAATAGTAAAGAATAATGTGTGAAAAAACATATTATTTTATTTTTATATTCACACATTAATATTATTGTATTAATAAACAATAAAGAAATCTCGACATGCTAACTTTGTTCATTGTCTAAAATACCTAACAAATGTTTTACATAACATAACATAACATAACAATGTATATGTTATACATATAGTTTCATATCTGAAAAATATTTGCAAATAAACGTATCAATTTATCTATAATTTGTATGTATCTAAATAACATATAATTTTAAAGGTTTTAAGGATATACTATATAGTTATAACGATATTGTATGATTATAAATATAGGAAAGGTTATAACGTTATAGGTTATGCAACAGTGGGTCGCTGCGGTGGGCAGTGTCAGCGAAATATAGGAGCAGTAACAGTTAGCGGCTTCGATTGGTAAGCTCTGCCAGTCGCAACCGCGAGCAGTCCCAGCCAAAGTCTACCTTTAGATATCGTAACACTGTAAGAGGTTCGCAGACCAGGGTAGGGTTCGTCAATAGAAGGGAATTATACTATTTGGTACGGTGGGAGCGGTAATTATTGTTTAGGTACTGGATTTCTGATTAGGAACAGACTGCTGTCCGCTATGAGGGACGTACAATTTTTTAGTGAAAGGATGATTTCAGGGGCGTTGGTTCAAAATCGCGTAGAGAAACATAAATTCTCCTACCGAAGACAGTGATGATGAAGTTACATGCGAATTTTACAATAAACTATCGCGAAACTACATGAAAATAATATAAGGAGATGCGAACGCAAACGTGGGAAGGGAAGAATTATACTATCCGACGATCGGTGAAGAAAGTTTGCACATCGTAATTATAATAGGTTCCGAGGAGACGCGAACGCAAAGGTGGAAAATGATTGTTATTTTCGGTTTCAACATTACTGGATCGCCTATTTAAGCAATCCTAATAACGAACAATGAATAAACAAACAATTCGTTATTTTAACTAACAAAAACGCAATAAAATCTCCAATAAAGAAATATAATACTTCAGTGAACCCATTACTTTCATTTCAAGCAAATTAGTAATAAAATAGTCAGATAGCAGAAACATTTCTTCATTTTATTTTTACTTAAATGGTTGTAAAATTAAGTTTCCGTTATTATTTCCCTCGCGAATCTTATAACATTATATAATTATTTATAAAATTTATTTTTTATTATTTTCTTTTCCGTTTACTATCTTGAAATAACTTTCTAAAATTCCTTGAAGACAGATTTTCTCACGTGTATTAATGTTCATGTCTATTCAGAGTAAATAAAGTGACCAGACGTCCCACATTTCGGTCCGAGGACGAGTCCCCCATCGAAAACTGACCCACATTTTCCTCCATTGGGCAATCTTTTGTCTTTTGGACTGAAAAATTTGGTATTTATTAATAGATGCTTATGAAAACATTTCTGGAAAAAACGATGATGAAAAGTCTACCACTCCCTCGAGGTGCGTAGGCTTTAAAGGCAGATTTTTCAAAATGGCAGCCTTATATTTTTTTTTTTACAGCCAATGAGCCCCAAAGTACATATTGCAATTAGCTTAAATATTTAGATTAGTAAAATTTAAAGAATTAAATTGCGTAAATTTTAGAATATTCATATATAAGTATAGTTCAGTATCGTAGTTGCATTTTATTAGAAAAAAAAAAAAAGTAGTTCTTAACCAATTTATTTATACAGGGCGTACAGGACAAAACCAGGACATTTAAAACGGCGATTCTGCACCTCAAGAGTGTAGAAGTTCATATGGACCATGGTCCGATTCCCCATAGGACAGCAGAAAATTTAAGTTTTGTGTTTTAGTTTATTATTTACAATGATGAACCTTTATAATCGACCAAAAAAATATTATTTTACCCCCTCCCCCAAAAGTTTGAGATTTTACATTTCAAGATACGTAGAATCCAAATATCGAATAAAAAAAAAATCCATTCGTCCGCCATCCGCGGCTTTTTTCCATGACTGCTTGTCCGATTTTATTGGGATTTGGGCGAATAGAGATTTCATGCTGTTGTTTTAATTTTATGCATCTTGTTACATCTTGGTTTTCTAAATATAATTGATAAAAAATGAAAATTTCTTTTCAATCTAATTATTTTCTTTTGTGCCTGTCCCACATTCCATTGCAAATCATCTGGTCACTTTAATTTAGGGATATATTTTTTAAAAATAATAATACAATCACCAAAAATCATAGTCCCTTAGAGTAAAGAAAAACAAAATCTGGTGCGGTGCGCGCAGCTATCATTTATCAACCTATTATTATTATACATTTTTAAATATTTTTTTTAAATAATTCACATAAACACTACTTGTAATATTTTTATCAGCAGTCACTTCTTCGGGTCATCTCACACAAAAGTAAAATAAAATAGGTTTTATAACAGTAGGAAAATTCTGTGCGCTATATATATATATATATATATATATATATATATATATATATATATATATATATATATATATATATATTAGGTATGTCATGCTGAAAATAAAGTTTAACATTTAGTTTTCATTAATTACCAAAATCACTTACATTAATATTCGAATATGCGGATTTTGTCACCATCCGTTACCTCATACGACTTTTAGCCTGAAAGATATAATCCTCTACACAAGAGAATAAAAATGGAAACGGACTGGTCATCTACTCCGATATACTGTCAACAGGTGGTCAAGGGCAGTCACTGAATGGACACCCTACGGCTTGAAAAGAAGTAAAGGAAGGCAATGCAAAAGATGGAGAGATAATATAAAGAAGGTCGCAGTACCAACTTGTGGAGAACAGCAAAGGTTCGTGAGACATGGAAGGAAGCATGGCAAAATATAACTACGAACCCCGCTTCCAAATAAAAGTTGATCAGTATGGGAAGTGTAGATTACAATTCTCCAAGGAGAAGGCCTGTATGGGACAATAAATAGTATATATTATTCTAATACCTATTTATTTTAAAAGTATCTTGTTATCGTTCAAGAATTTATTTATTTATTTTAATTTTAAAATTTTATTTTATTCAAGTTTATTTAATTAAAGATTTGATTATATAATCCAAAAGTTATTTATTATTTTCAAGAGTTTATTTACTTATTCTTACTTTAGAATGTCAAATTCAGACAGGTTATTTTTTAAATCATTATTTACTATTGTTTCATATAATAAAAAGGCCCAAAGAAGACACAGGAAGGCTATAGGTTGAGACCAAATAATGAAATATACAAAGAGGTAAATGATTTAAAAACGGACATAAGAATAAGAAGAGATTAAGGCTCTACGGACATATGACGAGGATGCACCCAAACAGATTAAATAGGGAAATCTTCTATAAAATGAGAGGATACAAGAGTGCTGGGGCGTATATCAAACAGTTGAGGGAAGAAACAGAGAGACTGAAAATAACAGACCAAGACTGTTTCGATAGGGATGACTATGGGAGAAGACTAAAAGAAATTAAGGTCCTTGTGGGAGAGAGAGAGAGAGAGAGAGAGAGAGAGAGAGAGAGAGAGAGAGAGAGAGAGAGAGAGAGAGAGAGAGAGAGAGAGAGAGAGAGAGAGAGAGAGAGAGAGAGAGAGAGAGAGAGAGAGAGAGAGAGAGAGAGAGAGAGAGAGAGAGAGAGAGAGATGCGAGAAAAGGAGTGGCGTGGACCGAAGAAAGAAGGAAAGAATGAGGAAAAGGTGGGAAGAAACAAAGAAAGAGAGAAGGGGAATGAAGGGAAGTGAAAATAATGATATTCGCGTTGTTTCTACGGCCGTTCCGAAAAAAAAAATAAAAAGGCTATTCATTCATTCAATGGTACATTGATCAAACAAGATTGATCAAAATCGTCAGGGCCTTTTTCAAGAAAATTGTAAAAATGTGTAAAATCAAACATTTAAACTTGCACTTCCGGTAAATCGATTTCGGCGAAAAAGTTGCTGTAACATCTTATCTTATACCTATCTTAAATACGCAATTTCAGTTTCATAAAACTTTTCGTTTTTGAGCTCGACTTGCCATATACAAACAGGGACCATTTTGCGAGACTTGGTTATTTGGGCTCAGGGGACCTTAAAATGTGTATTTCCGTTGAAAATTCGGGTTAAGAATTTTTCACGATCACAATACTTTTCCTTACTATATATTTCATAAATAGATAAGTGAAATTTAAAAAAAAAACTGCAGGTTCTATCTTCGCCTTCATTCACTGAAGACAAACGTAATCCGAAATCTACGTCTGGGTCTACGACGGATGGAGATAGGAATAGAATTCCAAAGGATCGAAGATTTAGGTATAATGAAATGTTACGATGCTGTGAGTCTAAGTTTATGATCGAGCATCTCTCCAATGGGCAGAGCACTTCTACTAAAAAAGTTCAGAGATATATGATGGACGGTGGGATTGAATAGCGTTGTAATTAAATCTATATAATAAAACCCTTAGATGCGTCCGACCGTGTCCGTTAAACCCTCAAAACCGTTCAGTGTTTGGAGTACTGTATAGCCAGTCCCATGTATCAAATCTAACTTTTATCAAATTTATGAACACATGATAGTGCATATAGAGCATACCTGCAGACAACTTTATTGTAGGGGGGATAAGTAAATATGGCTTAATAATTATAAATAAATTACGGGTAATGGATAAATATTAAGTTTTGTATTTTTTTTCAGTGATTGCAACCATCCTAGGATCGGAACCCTGTCTAGTAATGCCAGAAATTACCTGTGACGGTTGGAAATGTAGGGAAACTTTATCTTTGCATAAACCTGGATAATGGAGGGATCCCTTGAGACTCCAAAGGTGAATCATACAAATAAATTAATCAACTGGTTCAGTCTGGCTTCGACATTCCCAAAGGTATCCACTACCATGGCATCCTAATATCCTAATATTCAAAATTAGTAGGAGGGGGAGTGAGAAGCGTGCTGATTTCAGATAGGAGACAGTGAAGAAAGTTATTTAGATGCTTCCTTATAAAGAAAGCTTAATTAATTTAAATTAATTATTAATGCTTATGATAAAGAAAGAAGGCGCTTTGGAAAGTCGGATACACTATTTATCCAGAAATAGATTGGTCAAAAACTATTCCCAGAGTTTTACTGATTGGATAGAATTATTATTTAAAAATAGGGTAGCAAGAGGATGTGTGGTTGTAACTGATCAGCATATTCTCTTCAGTCCATTGACATATTCGAAACCTGGGGCTACAATAACTTCTAAAGATCCGAAAGAAATCACATCAACTCGAATTAGGATAATGAGAGGTTTTTTAATGCTTTTGAAAGGTAAAACAATATATAGGATGAAAAGGTTTTGATGTTCAATAGCGGGTTGCAGGTGGGAGTTATTTTCCAATACCGAGAAGCAATAAATCCACGGTTTTATTACGTTTTATATCATGCAGAAAAAATAACCGAAGAAATATCGAAGTTTCGGTAAAAATTAATTGTTTGGTACAAGTTGCGGAATCAGGTCATTAGTACTTACCTGGACGTATGGACACTAGAGTGGACCGAGAAACATATTTTTTTTTCTTCCCGACGCACAATTGGCCAAATAGCGAATTTAGAACGAAAAAATTCAATTTACGTCCTTTGTTAAATTTTCCACTTAACGATAATCTTATAAAATAGGTACTGATAAAAGAAAGAACCAAACATGAATGGAAAATGTCTATAATGACTAAAATAATAATAATTAAAAAAATAAACTAAAATAAAAATAAACCACTACAACATATGAAGGGTCTTGGGTTCAGTACTTTGTAAGGATAGGACTGTTTCTAAGCCGCCAGGTTTTTCTCTCAATTAAGGGTACCAACATCATAGAGGCTGGTTAGAAGTTTGTAAGTGACAAAAAGTTATACTGCTAAAAACTAAATTAAAAAATACTACAATATTAAAAACTAACACATAATATCAACCTAATCTCTTCAATCAATGTCAGAATATGGTAATTTAAATTGCTTTTTAATTAATTGTATGTAATATGTTAATGAAAAAAAAATACACGATAATTGACAACAGATAAAATCTATAAAAATTAGAGATGATAAAAATTAAAAAAAAAAATGTTCAATACAATAATAATTTAATGAAAACAAATAAAACTATAAAGATAATAAAATAATAAAGAACTTCAGTTATTGAAGGCCTAAATTCAAACAATCGAATTCCCAAGTATCTTCTTTGGAAATAAGTGACAAAACGAAGAGGTTAAAAGATATTTTCATATACCTTTCTTTTACAAAAAAATCATAGTTTTTTTTTCAGTATTAAAATATGTACGAATATAAGTATACCTGCGTTTAAGATGTTACGTTTATTTTATTTTATGTATGTTTATTTATTATTTTTGTGTACTACGTTTATTTTTTACGTTGCTATTATTTAATTTTAATTTTCTGTAAATATGGTGTAAATGATTTCTTTGATCACTATTACCATTGTCCTTACTGAAACAGAATGTAACATTACTCAATAAATCAATAAAAAAGTATTAAAATAAAAACAATTTTTGTTTAACAACACTTCTGAGTTTCTAAACCGATTTGTTTTGAAATATTTTAACTTATATAAGTTAAAATATTTCAAAATCAAGTTATATCAAAGAGAAAAAAAAAAAAAACTCTCAGTTTTTAAAAGTTTTATCCTGTAACTACCAACCTTTTTTTCCCCATTTTTTAAAAGTTTTATCCTGTAACTACCAATCTTTCCCCCCCCCCATTTTTTCAATATTGAAGGTAATGCGCGATCTAAAGACGTTGATGAATTGAAATAATATTCTAACAGTATTTTATGCGGCTCTAACACACAACAATTTGAGTTATCATTCGGAGTGTGGCAAGATGAAAAATATTAAAAGTTATTGTAAACATGTGAATTTTGGCAGATTTCCGCAACCTTTGGAGTCCATGAGCCATCTGAAGATACGAATTGATCCGATTTTTTTCCCCTCCACTTTTTTTATCTACCTAATTCTTAACTTTTCTGCAGTATTACGACTTGAAAAAAAAAATATATATATTTTCGGCCCACCAAAAAGAGCCAACATATTTCCCAACATGTCAAGACTTCATGGATAAGATAATGGCCAAGTCTAAAGTCTGAAGTTGACTCATTGTCTTATGTAAATCAACATTCTTCGAATTATAGAGCAAAAGCAATACAAGTTAATATTCCGAATAAGTAAAACATACAATTGTACAATATTTCCCAATACTGTTTAAGTTGGCTAGTGACAAATATTTATGTGTATGTCCGTTGGGTACATGATCTGTAATATCCAACTGCCTCAGTTGTGATTAACAGAATACTCACCCCAGATTTTTTCACTGTAGTTTTTTAAAAACTAATAATATTTTTAAGAGTTGTCAAAGTGGGGGTATATTCTCATAATGTTAGTCTCAAAATGCAAGAGATTGAAGAAGGATATTTTACTACATCAATCTGAGAACAGATGTTGCAATTTTATTACATGGATTGCAGTGATGATAGGGCCAGTTATAAATCACTAACAAACAACAAGGTTGCGTGTTCTAAACTGCCTGATTTATTACAAAGGAGGCTGACATAGAAATGAATTCATGACAAGTCATATGGATAGGGAGTCAGCCGATTCATTGCAACTTTCATTGGCGTATTTCAACAGTAACATCAAAGGTTTTTACATAAAAGTATAGTATAACAAGTGTAGTATAAGTATGATTTACAAATTAGGTTATTAAGAAAGATATTTTAAAAATGATAATTAAGTTTCGATACAAAAAAAAAAAACACCACATACACAGATATGGACCGTATCATAATTCGTTACAATTTGGAGGTTTCTTTATGTCGGATCAGATCCTGTTGAATTATTTGATGCTAGAGAAAAACTCATAGCATTATTCAAGGAAAATAACGAAAAATATTAGTTCTCGCTAAAAACGGCATATTATCTACATACTATAACAAAATACTTATTTAAAACGTGTAATTGATTAAGAAAGCCGTTTCTCACACTAAAAATTGTATTAAAGCATTAAAAATATACAGTAATGTCTCTCTACTCGCTAATATAGTCCGTTCCGATTTGAGAACTAGCCAGGTTCTATCAAAGGCTGCATCAATGTTAAAACCGACTATTTTTTAAATAAGGACCTTTTGAAGGGCCTCTTTCCCCTTCATAACTAGTATTATTTTAAGAACGTTACAATATATGTATACATTTTCCCCTCACCCTCCCCTCTTACCCAGGAATGTTGTTAAATTAATAATCCTTAATATTGGAGGTTCCTTCATTTTAACCCTTTATTGCTTCATTTTAACCTATTACGCCTCATGAAACATAAGGTTTTTATATCGTTCCATTCTCAAAGGTAGCAACAATGCAGATGTTAAAATTTTTCTACGTTCTTAACAAACCCTCCTCCCCTTTAATCCTACTTCTTTTCCAATTCAGTTGTTTGAAAGCTTTGTGTCTTAACAGGTGGTTTCGTTTCGTGGAATTTTCGGTCTTGATTTTCAGAATGAATATTGACAAGAAGTAAGTTTTAATTTTTTTATTTAAAAAAATAATACAGAAGCTATCTCATGATAATATTAATTGGTTTAGAAATAATATTTTGTTGAGTTTTTGAAAATTGTAAAAAGTTTGGTTTGATTTTTCTACTGTAGAACATAAATGTACCATAATTAAGGAAGAAGTTCGTCGGGGGGTGCGGTCAAAGATTAAGACACTAATAAGTATGACTGATTTATTTCGTGCCAACGTTTCGGCCTAAGTTTTAGGCCGGCATCAGAGAAGAGAGGCGTACAGCCGAGCGCCAACCCCCACCAACTTCTCCCTTAATTATATCTACGGTCAACCAACTTACTCTAATAGATGTACCATCAATGGTATGCTGCGCAGTATTGTAACATTTTTATAGAACATTTATAAGTACGCTCAGATTTTTTTTTATTTTATTTTAGTTATTATTGCTATTTGTATTGCTTATTAGCTTTTTTTATCTATGGATATTTTGTGATTTTGTTTTACTCGCGGCAGATTTTTATGCAAGAAATAAAAATTTCAATTTGCAAAAAAGTAATGGCACAGACCTTTTCTGCTCGCAGTAATAATTTTTTTATTAATTCTTGGAGGCTAAAGTAAAAGAAAAATAACATAAAGATAAAAAAAAAATTATTCGAGTGTTAATACCGGCATAATCTGGGAGTTGGCGTGCAAAGTATTGAATCAGTTATAATCAACCTATTTTAATTTTTCAATTTCACTCACCTATATATGAAATATATAGTTAGGGAAAGTTTTCTAAGGAAATACACGTTTTAAGGTCCCCTGAGTCCAAATAGTCTGGTCTAGGAGAATGGTCTGTGTGTGCGTCCACAAGCGGATTTAAGAGGGTATTTTTAGGGCTGAAACCACCCCCAAAACAATAGATTATTTTTTTACATCGGCCTATTTTTGTTTCTGTGAATGATCTGAGCCCAATGATAAAAGAACTAAAATATGTTATATTTTCAAATCATAACGCATAACAAAAATAGATTTGTTAATGTAGGATTACTATTAAATTTTATTTTTCGTATTCTAACATTCGAGTACACTATTTGCTGTAACTTTGCATCAAATATCGGTATTCACTTTTCTTACACGCCAACGCCTCGCACGGTAAAGGTAAACCAAATTTCGCAATTAAACTCTGTTCTGTAACGGCTACATTGTTCAACTTTTTCTTCGCAGTGCATTGCGACATATAATTTTAATATAAATTTTTAATAGTACAAATAATAAAATAATACAATTGAGTGGCGTCTATCTGAGTGATGGGTTAAAAACTACGTACTTCAGCTACTAAATGTAAGCACGTGCCAAGAAAAAATATAAAAAAAGTCTATATATATTTACATCAAACTTCAAAACTGAATTTCTAATTATTCAAGTTCAACGCTTCAAATTATATAAAAACGCAGTTTTGATCAGTGACCTTCAACAAATTCCCAGGGAAGGCTCCCCTGTTGCTGAAGTATCTCCATCTCCCGGTGTTAGCCGCCTCTAAAATTAAATCTGGATCCGCTACTGTCTATGTGTGTATGTGTGTGGTGTGGTGTGGTGTGGTGTGTGGTGTGTGTGTGTGTGTGTGTGTGTGTTGTATGTCTAGCTCAAAAAAAAAAAAAAAATTCTATTCCAACCTTAATCCGTCGTAGACCCAGATGCAAGATATCGGATTTCTTTTGGTCTTCGGTGAATGAAGGCGAAGATAGAAATTGCAGTTTTTTTTTTGTTTTTTTTTAATTTCATTGATCTATTTATGAAATATATAGTAAGGGAAAGTATTGCGATCGTGAAAACTTCCGAATCCGAGTTTTCAACGGAAATCCACGATTTAAGGTCTCCTGAGCCCAAACAACCAAGTCTCGCAAAATGGTCTCTGTATGTGGCAAGTTCGAAAACGATAAGTAGTACGAAACTGAAATCGCTGAGATGTTACAGAGACTTTGTCAAAATCGACTTACCAGAGCTTCCACTTTGCATTATCGATTTTACACATTTTTAAAATTTTCTCAAATAAGGCTGAAACGATTTTGATCAAACTCGTTATATCAGTGTACCATTAAATGCTCTATAATATCAGCTAGGTCTTATCATCGTTGAAATAGTCTGAAAGGGCTTACATTCCAAATTTTCAAATTGTCTTCCTCTAAAGTACTTTTAATTTTTTTATTTTAAATAAATAATCGTCTCTCATTGTTAGTCGTAACAAAAAATGGATATATATAAAGTGTGAAAAAATCGATAGTTAACGGAAGCAGGATAAAGGAGAAATATTTTCCCAGGCTCAAAACAAATTTTCGGAGAAAAGAGTAATAATAAAGATGCACAAATATAATAGAAAGCTAAAGATTACAGAAAAAAAAAATCCAAATATAAATTTGTTGGAGGTAATTGAGAATGATGAAAACCGCAGAAGTTTAAGTGATTTTTGAAGTTAACAATTTCTACTTTTATATTATTAAATGAAAAATAAATGTTTCCAAAGTAAATAGAAATTTTTTTAAATTTATTATAAGTAGAATGGCAAGTGAAAATTTTGTGATGCGCGTACCAGATTTTTTTTTAAGTAATTAAAAATGACAAACCTGAAATTATTCCATTGCATAATTAATACTAGTCTGTTTTTTAAGTGTTTTCAAAGAAAACCTAAAGTCTCTTTAAAGTTAAGCCCTAAGACTGTCAAATTCTTGAAACACTAGGATTATGAAAAAGTTTTAACTTAATTGATAAGTCAAGACTTCGCTCGAATCCCAGATTGTTAATACAATATAATTACCAGAGTAACATTAACTTTAGCTTCCATGAGATAAGAAGTTTTAATGAGGGATATACCTGCAATTATAATTTAAAGTACTTCTTTTTCCTGTAAAGTTAGTCTTTCCTGTAATATCGGGCAAGTTGTTAAAGGGACAAACTTTACGGGCTGCAGGAACTCATTAATTTATGCCTTTCACACATACAATTACAATACGGACGGTCCAATTTAAAAATAATCTCTATCCGTTCTCGTAAAATAAAATAAAAAATCGGACATAGGCTGTGTCTACCATTATTATATTTTCGCGAAAGATGTGGCTAACCTATTTGCGCTTGACGGACAAACACGACGTAGTCCGAGAGCCCGTCAAAAAAGTTGACTTATTTCATACTAAGGCTTGTCCACAATCCTGACGCGAAAAATGCAGGTCTGCCAACGTATTGCCTCAGGAATTCAAAATGAGGTTAAAAAAAATTAGGAATATTTTTGTTTTTTTTACCTATAATTCCTAAACGTTACATTCTATGGAAAAAAATTATGGTATATTAAATTAAAGAACATTTCTTCAGTTCTCATGGGCTCCCGGACTAAAGCGCTGCGGATGTATGACCTCTCTTATCGCGGCAAATTGGTCCAGAAGATAGGAAAACATGACCGAAAATCTTGACCATTTTGAAAACATATAGAACTGTCTTTAAAGCATAACTAAAAGCATGAACTAAGTTAAAGAGCTATAATAAGTTGTATTTTAACGGAAAAGGTAGGAAAAAATATATATATTTAGTGCAATAATCAGTGGCGTACGCAGGGGGAGGTGATCGGGGGGGGGGGATATATCCTCTCCCCTAAATGTACGAAAAAACATAAGGATTGTATTTTAAGTAATATTTTTGGTAATTTTTAGCAATAATTTTTTATCCAATTTTCATGCTTATCCTTAAAACTTCCAATTTGGTGATTGTAGACATTTAGGTGATTACTAGCCATCATATTATCAAATTTCCTCCCCCCCCCCCCAAAAAAAAAAATAAAATCTGCGTATGCCCCTGACAATAATCTTTATCAGTTAGGTAATATTTACAAATTATTCATACGCAAATAAAGATAGGATAAATCAATATCCATTTGCAACAGTATCCGATTCATTTTTGCTTTACTTCAATTTTGGTTTCTATAAAAAACCTCCACAATCAAGTTGAGATTTCTTTTTAGACGACTTTTTTCGCGTGTTATCGATCACGGGCCACATGAAATAAGTAAATTATGGAATAGGTCTTTCATAGTTTTTTAAGAACGTTTTTCTAGAGTAATCTGAATTTTTTTAAATCCGAGCTTCAAGAGCTCTCTTCTGATAACTAACCAAAATTATCACCTTAATCAAGCTTGCTTCAAAAATTTTTTTCCTGCTTAACGTAAATTCATTAGGGACGCATAACGAAGTTCCAGGACAGACACTGATTCAGGTAGAAAGATGCTCTTCTTCATTTCGAGCGTTTACTAACACCACAAAAATCAATCTTGGGCCTTCCGAAACGAGTGCTCTTGGCCCAGCAACAACAATCTAAGTTGGCCATTTAAGCAGTTCTTGAAAATTTTATGAAATTCGATTTTTGCAATTTGCTTTTTGTCCTCGACGTTTCATGTCATAAATTAAATAAAATAATAATTCACGAGGAGTAAGGCCATCCCCCTCCCCCTCTTTCCAATAACAAAATTGATAAAAACCTCCCTTTTAAGCATTAAAATTCGAAAAAATTTCAGTTTTCATGACCTCGAAAATTTCTCTTCTTGAAAGCCGAATAAAGTGTGGTTAAGATCCTGCCAAAAGAAAAAAAATATGTAGAAGTAATTTATAGTTCCATTAATTGATTTTTTTTTTTAAATTGTGATTTCGTCTGAAACAAAAAAAAAAAAATAAAAGAATAAGTTTCAAATTGTTGCAGCTATTTTTTTTGTCTATGAAACAAGGACCCTTGAACGAAAAATCGATAAACTGGATGCTTAAATGGGCATGAATCAAAAGTAATCAATAAAATCTACTTAACTGTTAAAATAATAATAAAAATAACTTTCCACTCGCCGTAAAGTCCATGTTTAATCAAGTTATATAAATATTGGTGTTGTTATACCACAGTTATTCACCATTTCAATAAATGCATAAAACATATTTAAAACTGTATATATAAAAAATATTAAGTATAAATGGCTCCTGATGTGAGATGTTTACTAATAATAGTTTGATCCCTTCCCTACTTAAGAGTTATTAAATCTTTTGTGTATACACAAATGTTTATTAGTGTTTCCTTTTCTAGCAATGTTTTGCAAGGAATTATGTTTTAAAAATATAAAACCATTTTTCGACTTTTAGCTATGCTTTGTTATATTCTGTACTTGTTTTTTTTTTTATTTTTTTTTTTTTTATAAAAACTCTAGTTTACGTAGTATCTGTAACGAAATATACAATTTTAATTTTATTAAAATTACAAAAAGGGGAAAATAAATATAAGTAAATGGAGTACAAAATGATTTTTAAAAATCAAACATAAGCTGTGTACCACACACCCGATAGGTTTTGAGGGCGTAGAAATACATACTTATTTTTGGGCTGAAAAAAATCATGTCTATGTTGAAATAGATTTGTTCATGTTGAAATTTATTTATTAAAATCAATATATATTTTTTTTTTCTCCGCGAAAAATATGACAAACCTATTTGCGCGCGACCCGCATATGACAGGCAGCGGATGAATGATTTCTCGTACCACCGCTCGGAACGCTGTCGTCATTAACTCACACTCAAAATTGATCAAATTTGCTCGCTTACTATACTCCCACCTTAATTCAAAATCCAAAAATTCTTTTTTCAATCTCTAATAGCACATTCTATCTGTTAAATAATACCAATTCTTGCCTTCTAGCGTTTCTAGAAGCGGAGTTTTGAGCATTTAAAACTGACACCAATAGCTTCTAATTATTTTTCTGTCCTAACGCCACAGAGATTGGTATTTAATTCTACTTTAAAAACTGAAAACGTCATTTTTAGTAACCATGTCCATATTTTATTTGAATATATTTCATTAAGATAGCAGTAACTTTGATTAACATTAGTATTAAACTTAAAAGTAGGAACATTATCTTGGTTCATTATTAAATAATGGTAACCACAAACCAGGCCCTTGGAAAGGTATCCAATTTAGAGGACAAGGTAAGAAATTCAAAAGTATTCATAAGCTTACTTAATTTTGGGATAATCATCCTCAATGATTGCCCAATGGCATCCCTATATATATAGACTAATGTATGAGCAGCTATATAGAAATCAAGCTCAACTTAAATTTAGATAAAACATAGCAATGCATTTCTTAGACACAAAGAAAATCACACAATAAATAAAATCATAACCTCATAGAACAATATATATATATATATATATATATATATATATATATATATATATATACACACAAAAAAACAACAACTTCGATTTACAAAAACCAAACATCATAATTATAGAGTAAATTATTCAGGATCATTTAAAATAAATAAAACTAAATCATTCACAACGCAATTTTCTAGTTCATGAGCGTCTGGTTTGACTGTCAGTTATAGGAATATAAGGGCGTAGGGTATGCAGAGGGAAAAGGCATATCCGATATGAGGACGACGAGAATTGCATAGGGTAGTCAAGGCGAGAAAGGAAAGTTCGAATATTGTACTTCTGGAAGAAGGGGTGTAAAGGACAAGCGGGATCATGTGCGGAGGGATTGGATTAAGGACTTGAATGGAACGAGATTGTCAATACAGGAAGGGTGGTGGGTGTTAATATTTTGGTAGGGGGGAGAGCAACCCTTGAAAAATGGAAAAACGGAAGGGCCTCGGGGTTCCAAAAACAAATCGTATTAAATGGCAAAAAACGATTACTCTATTCCATGAGTCCCCGCCATTTTTTTAATCGGGGGCTACAACGATACGTTTATGTGCTGAGTACCATTTATTTGTTCAAATAAAAATGAATTAATGGCTGCTGGATATCGATTATAAAGCACATAATATTTTTAAAAAAAAGGAAGAATACAAAAAAAAAATTAAAAAGTGACAAAACAAGGGTTAAGAAGGGGAATAAACAAAACAAGATTGACAAAATAATACAAATTTGTTTTAAAACAAATACACTTATATTTCTAATCAATTATTTATATTAATATTTAGCATTTTATTGAAAATTCGTGGTCGACCAGTCGAGCTCGTGTAGATAACCTAAAAAAGTTTCCGGACATCATAGTACTCGCAAGCACAATTCAGGTCTGGTGGGCGCTGGGTTGTGGACTCTTAAGAAGATTTGAATTTTGATCGTTTTAATTTATACATTTTATGACTTAAAAAACAAAAACATTTAGGGCAATATTTTAAAATTCAATATGTACCAACTCTCACAGATGAAATTTAAAAAACTGTTCACACTTATGACCTTCCAAGCTTAAAATTAGGCCTATATAACAGTAATAAATTACAAAAGCATTCATCCAATATGAAAGATCCAATGTTACCTACAGATAAAGAAAATGTTATTTACAAATTAACCTGAAAAGTTTGTAACAAGAAATATATAGGTGAAACCTCCAAAAAACTTACCACTATAATGACACAACATAATAATAATTGTAAAAATAACAAATTTGGTTTTAAAAACCGGAAACATTAGGTATAGGAAAATACAATTGTAATAAAAAACAAAACAAAGGAAGCTATTAACATAAAAACATATAAATAAAACTGTAAATTTTAGGACAGATACAAGGAATCTCAGGAGCAATTATAATGCGGTAATTCAATAATTAAAATTATAAAAAGATATAGGCATATCCATTCAGATCAATAGAAATAGAGAGAAAAATTTAAAAAAAGATAGTAGATATTTTAGATAGTAAAGTAAAAACTTGCAATGGTGATCAATGAAGATAAAATATGAGGGGTAGAAAGATACAAATGAAAGTGTATATAAACAACAACTTCAATAAGTTTTAACCAATAAGGGTCAAAGTAATGTGCAAATGTGAATCAGTAGCACTCCTACTATTATATATTTAAAATATTATAACAATTTAAATATAATTCACGAAATACACGAAGTTGGAAGGTATAAGGAAGAAATCTCTTACAGAGTAATCGGCACATAAACGACTGGTAAACGCCCTAGGTGTCAGTTGACATCCGCATGATGGTATAGAAGGATAAATATAATTTATCAAGCCCTAGATGTCGACCGAAACGTAGTCGAGAAGAGAGATTAGGTCTAATCTTGAAGATTTGAGTTTAGATGGAGTTTAAAGGAGGGCATGCGATGATTGTTGGTGTTGCCGGAATTAAACCTTGGAGCTAGCTAATCCTTTAAAATTATTATTATTATTATTAGCATACAACTTCCAGCCCTAATAATTACTATGGAAGCTTCGAAGAATTACAAATTAATACCAAAAATCTGATAAGCAAGAATTAATTAGAGAATTATAAGGAACCAATATACGAGATGGTTTAATCGAGTTGGCAGCTCCTCGGCCGGGGGAAGATATAGCCGGCACCAGACCCAGTTGGAGATTACTTCCGCACAAGTCTCTAATCGTTGAGGACATAACTCCCGCCCGTAACCACACACTGAAACTGTGCCAATTGATCCTCCTCTAACAGATTTTGCCTAATTGGAAATGAAGTCGGTATGTAACGGCCACTTCAAGCTCGCATACCTTTAACAGCATTTCATATTTTAGTTCAGTATGACAAAAACAAAAGAATATTACATAAAGATAGCTAAAGAACTATTTTAGATTATTTTGGATTTAACTATAGAAAACTTTTAATTGTTATTAACATGCTTTGTCGTTCTTCAGTTCCAACAAAGAATAAGTTTTGATGCCATATAGTCCGTAAAAAAATAAAATAAACTCTTTTCGGAAAATATGGACAAGAGGGGCCATATTGAATGAAATACCTATTACCATCAAGGATGGCCATTTCAAGAAAACTAATGAATAATTAATCCGCATTCTGTGGTAGGAAGCCTATTTCGGATGATCTATCAGAATGGTAAGAATCCACATCACAACAGGTCTCACTTACAGGCGTAGTTTTGGGTTTTTTTCTTCTTACGTCAGTTCTTCTTTTTCTGTCCTTCTTGGAGATCGAGGGCTTCTTCAGCCATCTCTCTTTTTTGCGTTTTATCGTAGAAATACATTCTTCAAATCTGGGGTGTCAGAACAGAAAATGTTTAACACGCTTTTGGTACCATTTTTAAAAGATTTTAGCTCCGTTCAATAAATGCTAGAAAGCAAGAGTTTGTATCATATAACAGATAAAATGTGCCATTGGAGATTGCAAAAAGAATTTTTGGATTTAGACCAGAGGAGGAAGTATAGTAAGCGATTGAAGTTGATCAATTTTGAGTGCTGAGTTGATGACGTCATCGGTCGCAATATGATTTTTAACATATTCTTCTCTTTTTTTTTTCCAGAGAATCCTCACTGGAGAGACTCAAATTATCTTCCTCACCCACTGAGTTCATCATCTCCCTAATATCTTAATACACCCAGCCCAACTCATTTAAGTAAGCCACTAAGAACGAAAAGTCTTTTACCTGTTCGAGATTCTCACCTCCAACTCCGTCTTTTCTCTCTCCGTATGATCGTCATAAATTTCGTTTTTCCGACGTCTATACTCAGGTTTATTGGCTGGAATTCTAATGTAAAGATTTGTAAATATAAATTAATTTTTATTATTGTTTTTCTTTTATTGTATTGTTATAATAAAATTAAGGCAAATATTCAGGTTAACTATCGAAGGATCAATTATTTGGGCCATTGTATCATTAATGTAACTTATTAAGTGGGAATAAATTTATATTTCAAATGTGATCTAGGTAACCATTCATATCATACCATACCATTTATATATATATATATATATATATATATATATATATATATATATATATATATATACATACATATACACACAATATAACATTACAATCCCATCCATGCTTATGCACAATACTTAGACTCAGCGTGGGAAACTCCAAACCAAGCAAGTCCCCCCACTTGCGGTAGAACATAGAGTGCAAGAGATCCCAGCGCTTCTCTCACAACCACTTCAATGGCTTTGAATGCTAGCGGAGTTTGAGTGAGCAGCACTCGCTCAGTACATGGTTGGAGAAGAACCCCAATATACATATTTAAAAAACGTCCCAGGGTCACTGCCGTTTCTATATTCAAGAAGGATTATGGGGACAGTGCTAAAGGATTATGATGATGAGTGAGATCCTGATGAAATTTGGATGGAATAAAATAAAAAACAAAAAGGATATTGAGGTCGAGATCTATGAGGTACTTTTTGTTGCATAGTATGGAGCATTTCATTAAAAAAAAAAATCGTACAATGAGACATGTATGAGTAATAATATAATTTTCACTATAAAAAAATAATCGTCGCAAGAGTTTTAGGAGGTTGAAATTGTATACTGGATTAGATAAAATCTGAAATAAAGTCGGGGAATGGCAAGTTGATTAGAGTTTAAGTAATAGGAACTGGGGCGAGGAGTCCACCTCAAAGATTCATCAGAAGACCACGGCCACAAATTCAGTGGTCTACCCTTGACATTGCTAAATCAGGCATAACTCCAAGTCCCCTACTCATAGCCCTCCTACATTAGTCAAAGCGGGGTCCTCCCTTTGTAACAAATTTCTTTTCGCTTATTGAAAACTAAACCCCTTCCCTCCTCAACCCTAAAAAAAAAAGACGAAAATATATATATTTTAAATATTAATATTTTATTTGACTAGGAGTTCCCTACAATCGTTCTTTTTACTAGCCAGTAAAACAAGCCTGTAGACTCCGACCTCATTCGTCGCTATGCTGAATAATTTCACAAAAGCAATAACAAAGCTATGTCGATTCGCGAAAAGAGATCCAGCTTTATCAATTGAACGGGTGATTGTTAAGAGGGACCTAAGTCATTTTTTTTTTTAAATTTATAATTTAGATTCAAATTTCCAATGTCTGAGGCCCCGTACACCGTTTTGTGTTTAAAGGTACTTCATTCACGCGTTCTAATTTAGTACTTAGTACTAAGCAATTTTTAGTGAGAGTCGAAAGGGACTTGAGTCAGTGACTTTTTAGCCTATTAACACTCAACTATTGACTATTTGTTTTAGGAGAATTTTTGATAAAGCTTAAGATGCAATATGAAAATATGTAGGATTTTGAAAATAGGCTGTAAATGATTACAATATAGTTTCAAAATACACAATTAATACATACATAATATTTAAAAAAAATTAAAATTATTTAATTTTTTTTTTTTAGCCTTTGGTATAATAATTCCAAAAAACATAATTTCCTCTATCTTCATAAATTATTAAGATACGGGCGTATGAAACCTACAATCGGCCGCCATTTCGGGACAAAAGGGCTGATATTAATTTCGATTTTCGAAAATCAACCTGGGCCCTACTCCATAATAAAGTACAAAAGCACAAGTATAATTGGTAAAAATAATAGTGGAAGAGTCATTCCACACCAAATCAACCAATGGCCCAAATGTCATGTCTTTGGGTTTTGTTAATTTTTGGTCCAGGTGTGGTACCAGCACATTAGATGAAAAATATAATTTTTTGGATTTTTTTTAACCATTTGTTTCCGAGTTACAAATTTTTGAAATTTTGAAAATGTCACATATTTTGTATCATTTAACAATCTTTAAAGGACTGTAACTCAAGAACTATTTGACCTAGGGAGCTGAAATTTTTAACATTTTGTTCAGTTTCAGATGCTGTTTTATAAAATATCTAATATGACCGGGTGAATTTAAAAAGAAAAACAGTTCAGAAAAAAAAAAAAATTTTTGTTTAACCTCTTTTCTACAACATTTATTCCAAGTTTCATGATGGTACTCCTATGGTATCATTAAAAAATAAAATATTTTCTGCTTAACTTTCAACTAAAAATGAAACCCTTTAAGAGCGATTTGAGTATAAAAAGTAGACTCTTTATGCTTAAATATTCAAATTTTCTATTCGTACAGGTCAAGCCTAAATCAAATAAAATATTAGTGTTAATTTGTTAAGTTTTGTTTATACTTAACAATAAAAAAATAAAGTAATCAAGACAAGTAACATTTTGTATAATTGACAAGCTAATTATTAAAAAAAATTATATTTAAAAAATAAATTGGTACTAAAGCCAGCCTCCAAAGTCCAATAGACAACCAAATATTAACACCATTTCAATTTTTCCAGTGGGGGGTAGAAAACTTGCTATCAATCACTTTTTTTTATGTAAATAATGAAGAATACGTTGAAGAAGAGAAGACTTTAAAATCAAGATTTGAAGAAGCTGTGGCATTTGTTGGGAATAAAAAATTTCATGCATTCATCCCTCTCAATAAAGTCCAAGTCCAAACAAAAACATATTATTTTTCTGACAGTACGGAAATTCACAAAGTTCAAGTGAGTCCTGGTGATGAAAACATTCTGTTTGAAGAAATTGTGGGGTATGTCGCTTGTGCCTATGAGAAGGAGTGGTGGATAACATGTGTTCTATCAAAAGATCCAGTTGAAGAAGAAGTTAAAGTTTCTTTCCTTCATCTGAATGGGCTTTCAACATCATTCACTTATCCAAGAAAAGCAGACATTTTAATTGTGCCAAAAAACTTTATTTTATGCAAATTACACCCAATCACTGCAACAGGCAGAACATACCAAGCCCCGACAATGGAAACTGCAAAAGCTTGCCACATTTTATATACAAAGAAAACATACCTCTACTGAGCTCTAAAAATAATTCCACTGGCAGCCTGGAGCAAGGTAACTATGTAATAACTTATTAAGTTAACAAATATTATTGCACAAATTAACAGCTTTTTACAATATAGTTTTATAAGTCACTGGATGACAAATTGTTAACATTTGTTATTCACCAGGTTATTCTTGAATGTCTCCACTTTTTAGTATTGTTTCCTTGACAGTATCACTTTAGGCTAAACAGCAAATACTATCATAACAGGATATTTTTAAAATTTACACGAACTTCAATACAGAAAATACTTTTTTTACCATGTTACCATAGAAGTACCATCATGAAAATTGGTATGAATGTTGCCAAAAATGAGTTAAATAAAATGTATTTTTTTCAAAAAAATCAAAAATTTCGATTTTGAGTTTTCATAAAAATATAACAAAATTTGAAAAAAAAAAAATTTAAAAAAGTAACTTAGGCATGTTATATGTTTTATAAAACATCATTAAAAACTGTATAAAATGAAAAAAAAATTCAGGTCTTTATGCCAAATAGTTCTTGAGTTACAGTTGTTTAAAAATTATAAAACTACGCAAAATGTGTGAATTTTTCAAATTTTCAGAAAATCATAGCTCTGGAATAAATTATCGAAAAAATATTAAACTTAACTTTTTTTCATCTCAGAGGTAAGGTTAACAAACAACCAAAAAATAATTAAATCTAAAATGTTGACATAAAAAACTAGTTTTTTATTGGTTGATTTGTTGTGGAATTACTCGGAAAGATTATTTTTAGAGTTTACAGGTAACTTATCGTCTTTAGATAATAATAATTTTATTCAATGTTTTTTTTTTATTTATTGTTTTTTAACAGAACTATTTTAAATATTATCGTATTTTAACATTTTACAGTGTTAGCCTTAAGCGTAGTAAGTCATAAGTTAACTTGTACTTGTATTTTATTATATAACAGGGGATGCCTATAAAGTAAAGCACAAGCTGTTATATATTGTTGAAACACGATAACATTTAAAATATTTATATTAAAAACAGTAAATTAAAAAAAAAATGAATAAAATTATTATTATCTAATGACAATAAGTAACTTGTAACCTCTCAACACGAACCTTTCCACTTGTAATAGTACTTTTGTACCTTATTATGAACTAGGGCCCTGGGGTGACCAATTTTAAAATAAATCGGCAAAGTAGTCTCGGAGAAGAGCCAAGGACGGATTTTTTAAAATTTTATTTTTAGATTCTACGTATCTTGAAACTTGAAATCTAAAAGTTTGAAGGGGATAATAAAGTTTTTTTTTCTTACTCGATTACAAACCAAAAATAAAACTGTAGGATGAAACAAAGATAATTGAATGCTTTAACTTTTAAAAATAAAAGTTCCTGAATTATATTTTAGATAGGAAATATGTATATATAAATCAATTAAAAAAAAATCGATGTTCAAGTTTCGATCTTTTTTACTATCACTAAGTATGATACTGAAATATTTTCATTCCAACTTTAATGCCTCTTAAATCGTGATGCTGTTCTAATCCATGATTATTCAATTCCTAATAAGTGAGAAACATTTCCAGGATGGGCAAGACAATTCTAACGGATACAAAATCTCTGCAATTCACAATTCCCGGCTAACGTGGACACTTAGTCCTCACGAATTAGGGGGTCCTGTAACCCTAAGGCAAATGCTAAGTAAAATTGGTAGGGACGAAAGCCCTAGTAAATTTAGTGACGCTCTTGTCTGGAGTAGAATTAGGGCGAAGGGTCAGCTAGTTATTGTCGCCCCTGTATACCTCCCTTATTTGCAACCCCTCTTCTAGGGCAGAATATTTTAGCATTGCTCATTTTATATATTCAGCCAATTTGAACTGGCTTCAAATGCCACACATACTTGAAAGAGGACTTTGAATTAAATTCACCAACGGTGATTTATGTTGATAATACCGTCGGATCCAATTAAGAGAATGCGGCAATAAAAGCGGCAAGAGATAAATAAATAAATCGATTCATCACATGCGATCCCTTAATTTAAAAATTATAAATAATGAATTTCGTTATAATTCATTATTAAGCTGAACAAAGTTTCTTATTTTTTTGAGAATATATAAAAGTTGTTTGGTTAAAAGAAATAGATGGATATATTATTATATTTAATTATAAAATTAAAAAATCTGGATCACACAACGCTCACTTAACATTCTGAGAAGAAATTAATTTGTGCTCAAGTGGGGCAAGTGTAATCTGAAACGTGTTCATTAAGTTTCCATGGAAATTCCATTTAGTTTCCATTAAATAATATAAAAGTAGAAATTAGTAACTACAACAATCACTTAAGTTTATGCGTTTTCCGTTACTCTCCAGTAACTTCTACGACTTTATAGATATTAGTTAATCACTACTCATATTTCCGGAAATCGGTTTTCAACCAGGAAAAATATTTCTCATTTAGTTAATTATGAAATTCTTTCATATTTGATATTTTACATACGAAATTTCTCACCATTTTTAGTAATATACATGTTTTATAATTACTAAGAATGAGAGACAGTTAATTATTTCAAATAAACAACATTATAGGTACTTTAGAGGAAACAATTTTGAAATTTTGGCATTTAGCCCAGTCGAACTATTTCAATGACGATAAGATCAAACTGATATTAAAGATCATCTAATCGTAGAATGATTTAATCAAAATCGTTAAGAGCCTTTTACGAGAAAATTGTAAACATTTGTAAAATCATTGATATAAAGTTCTAAACTAAACTTCCGCTTAGCCGATTTTACGTATTTTTACGATTTTTAATTTGTACGATTTTACGTATCGATTTTATTAGTAACAAAGTTGTTTTAACATCCAAGGCATATACATATATATATATATATATATATATATATATATATATATATATATATATATATATATATATTTATATATATAAATATAATTTTCAGTAAATGAAATATACCTTTTTTGCGAGACTAGGTATTAGGATTCAGTGTACATTAAAATATGTATTTCCGTCGAAAACTCGGGTTCGAAATTTGTCACTTTCATAACACTCCCCCCCCTTACTATATATTTTATATATAAGTTAGTGAAAGCAAAAATATATACCATTTTGGAATTATATTATCATAATTCCATTATATATTATAAAAAAATACAAAAGTTGTATCTTATTTTGCTATATTGGAAGATCCTCTTTTAAATTAGATTATAGGTGTGAAGTCAGTTTCTTCCTATTTATATTAATTTTTATTAAAAATAGTTTTCACATTTTTACATTATCAACTTTCTCAACGTTTCGGGGAATTTCCCCATCTTCAGGACAAACCCATTCTAAAATTATAGAAACATCATCACATTTTCTTTGTAAATAACTAAAAACTCTAACATTTAACCAAAACTATATGTACTAATATTCAATTATAAAATTGTTATATTAAAAAAATACTCACTATTTGTCTTATTTTTCACTCTTTTAGTCCATTATCTATAAATTCATTTTATATTGTCTTATATAGTAAAATATTTCACACATAAAATAACATGTTTATAAAAAACCACCCTTTTCTATCATAGTCAGAATTTTTTATTTTTTTATATATTTAGAAATAACTTATTTTTTTTTATTTATGAATTGTTTTTAGTCTATTTATTATATATGCATAGTGGTAACTAAGATTTTTTGTATCCTTTTTATAATTGACGGTTTCATTTAAATTTTTTGTAACATGAATAGCTTAAACTATTTTTCTATTTTTTGTTGATTTTGGTATATCTAATATTTTCAAAATTAAAATTGCGGTAGCATGTTACGATGCTATGTTGTGCTAGGGCGGTAATATTAACATTTTTATTATTCTTGCAATTATTTTTGTGCTGATTAATTCTAGTTAAAAACATAATATTTGTCAAAACATCTGATGTTATAACAACGTTTCTAGCAAATAAAACTATTTTAAAGTTTCACGCTTTTTTTTTTAATGCTTTTCTAATCTATTCTTTTAATTTATAACATTCCGATATGGGTAGTTAGTCAATAAAAAAAAATGAGCTAATCTACTTTTACTTTATATATATATATATATATATATATATATATATATATATATATATATAAATAATTTCTTTAATTCTGTAATAAATTAACACTTTGCCGAGAAATGTTTTACATTTTCAAGAGTAAGTGTCAAAACGACAAGCTATTATCACTAATGAAGACGTAGAATGTCAAATTACTACCCCGCAATAATTATCTGAGGTTTCATGTTCGTAATTACTATATATTACAAAAATTTTTGCATTATAGTTAGTAGTTACGTTATGCTAATCCATGCCTATACACGCGACTTTGATTGAGTCGTACGTTACATATTATTTACTGGTGAGAAATTCATATATTTGAGAGGTCCATTATTCACCAAAATTAAGTAAATAAAATCCCTGGGGATAATATTGTGTTATTATGTATATTTTAATTAATAATTTTAATTATAAGGGTGAAGAAAAATGAATGACGACACAATATGAAGGGACAACTTAAGTTATTCGAAAAATACACTTCAATCCGAAATTAATAACCAATAATTTATTATCTTTCAGAGGTCACCATTCAGCGCATAATATATGTCATGTTTCAGAAAAAAATGGATGACTCAAAAATAGGAAATAAACAAAAAATCGTTGGTTCGACCGGTTTACACAGTTGGTCATAATGACGTAGTTTGAGTAGGTGTAGGTGCCAACTAGGCCGATATAAGCTGTGGTTATAATAAAATAAATAAACCAATACTAACTACTACAACCCATAAGGGTACTTGGGGTTTAGTGGTTATTAAGGAAGTAAGTACTCTTGTTCCTTGACTAACGGTCAGACAAGGATTGGATGTGCTTAGCACCCACCTTAAACCAGTTTTATTCTCCAACCCTACGAAGGACAAGGTAAATAAAAGGACTAAAGAGGTTAGGTGAATCCCAGAGTCGATCATCGGTTTATATAAAAGAAAATAAATTTTCTGCCACAGCCGGACCCGAACCTAGAGCCACGAGTCGAGTTCCTTGCCCACTATGCAAGGTTCCCCACAACTATGCTATAAGTCCGTATTTTTTGTATAAAACTGTCTAATAGCCTGTGTTTATTATGTTCATATGAGACAATGTATCCTATATATAAAGAAAATAGGGGTGGATTTAAATAGATAAATATAAAAAATCTGTATTATTTTTTCATCGATCCAATATATATATATTTTTATATCAGATATTCTCGAATCCCACTAAATCGTGCTCGATGGATTATGATACGGATTTAAAATGAACACCCGTCTCCGATGACCTTCGATACAGTTTAAAAGTATATTATTTTTGGAGAAAATACGACTAAAAATTGATCAATTGAATAGTGGGTATGATTATTTGTAAATTTTCTTCGATATTTCTAAAACGAATCTTGTCGAATTTTTTACATTCTTATTTGCAATTATATTACGCCGATATTACAAGAGGACAATGTGAACTAAAGCGAAAGGGATTTATAAAAAGTCACATACTTATTCATCAGATTTGCGCTGTGATCGGAAAAAAACGGGTTCAAAATTAAATACAAATCCCTGAATTGGTACGATATGAGGTTTATTGATAATTAAATATTCAAAACTGTGTATTGAGATTTTAATTTGGACAAGATATGATGTTCGTTATACTTGGAAACAATTTTGGCTTCTCAATCGTTGAGAGCATTGGCGAAACCTTTAATAAAAGCTGCAATAAAGAACAGATTTCTTCATTTTTTTTTTTTTTTTCTCGGGCTCTAAAGTTCAAATAAATACTAGTTGTAAGTTTTTTACGCCATTCCCTTCAATAGAAGTCAATTTCATAACTACCAAATGCATCAACCGACATCTATTACCAACTTATATCTATATATATATATATATATATATATATATATATATATATATATATATATATATATATATATCGGTTATGGAGCAATGGGCAGCCTGCCGCTGCACTATGGAAACCATGGTTCGCAGCAACGTGAGGTTGGGTGACCCCCTCCAGTCTGTCTGTGCTCCCGCAAGCAATGAATGTCTGTAAGAACACCACATCGCGCGGCCTAAGATCTACAAGGTCTATAGAGCCAACCGAAAAAAAAAAAAAAAAATATATATATATATATATATATATATATATATATATATATATATATATATATATATATATATATATATATATATTCAAATCATTATAATACAGCCTGATTTAAATTCCTTTAACTCTCCACTGTTCCAATCATAACTTTTCTTTATCTAAATTATATTCTTATTATGATAACTTTAGGAGAAAGAAAAAAGGTTAATAACAAATTAAGTCATCTTTGTCCATACAATTAAATTCATATTAACAATAGTTTAATGTACAAAACAATTAATAAACTGAAACCTATTGCACCAGCAACCTCACTGGAATGTTTGCTCATGAAGGTTAGTTAAGTTACTGGCACTGTTCCCTTACCTATTAAGTGAGATCTCATATCTTCTTTTTGAACAGTTAATAATTCTTCTTTTCTTCAGTTAATAGTTCTTCTTAATAATTTTACCTACTGCTCATGAACTTTTCGCCAGCTCAACCCAATTACCAATCATCTGCACCCCTTTATACAGTAAATTATAACCTATCAGATCTTTCTTCAACTCAGTATTTATCCCTTTCATTTAGCTCTGCAAAGATAATAAAAATAGCTTCAATAGAGTAATAAACAACAGTAATAACTAATAAAACGCAACATTTAATTTCATTCGCCGTTAAATTGTCTAATGTCACAACCTAGATTTATTTAATTATCAACATTGAACTCTACAAGTTAAATTTTATTTGTTTGTATTCCACATATTCTTATTCATAACAAGTTCTTTAATTTTTCATTTTTTTCACTAATTTATAATTCTTCTCATTTTATGATTTCCTATTTTGATTCTGGTTTGTTGTTAGGTGAATCTCTGTTTTTATTTATTTTAAATATGTTATAATTTATTGAGTAAATTTTCTGTTTTATTTATATTAAATACATTATAATTTTTTATCTACCAATGAGGGAATCTTTTGTCTTAATAATATTAAATATTTCATTTTTCTTTATAATTCTTCTGTAAATTAACCTTTTCTTTTCATTTTCAATTAAATTTTCTTTCACCAATCATTCCTATTACTTTTTCTTTCTTCCTCTTCTTCTCTCTTGTATATGCATATATATTCTCTTCATTTCTGCTTCCTTCTGCTATCTTTCAGGTACAATTTTATTTATTTTTACCAATTACACGGAACATTGTATTTCAATACCCAAAGTGATTCTATGACAATTATCAGAACAACCTTTAAGATACAGACTTTTTAAAAAAAAAAAACATTTTATCTACATTATAAAAATGATTTTGTCTTCTTTATTTTATTTTAGAAGCTTCAGAGCGACTTGGATTTTTATTATTTATTTCCGTAGTAGAAATGCTTATGCTTTAAGGAAGGACTTTTGGTCCAGGTTATCCAGGCTACCCGTGAAAAATTGTATTAAGTAAAAAAAAAAATGTATTATGACAATATTTCGGCTAAATAAACCTAAATAATTTATATTACTTGGTGAACTTTGTTATTATTTCGCACTTCCTCAGTCGTTACTGGGAATATTCACCATACCGGATTCAGTAAGTCAATGTTAAGCCCCCGTTTACAAAATATTTAAAATATTTTTGCCGATGGTGCCTTGTCCCTAATACATGGCTTTTTGTCCTTCCAGGATCGATTCCTCTGAGACCAATCCTTTGCTGGAAATGATGAAGGACGCTCATCCTTCTTTCAGTCGGTAGAGTAGCTCCAGTTCTTAACGGAGCAGCTGATATTTTCTCATCTTCTCTCCAACCACTTGGGAACTGCTATTTCAATTACTGCAGCCATCTTTTCCATTTTTCGCCGAACCAGGATATCCGGCTTCTTGTTCGGCACTGTATGGTTTGTGATTGGAGGCTGATCTCAATCAATAATGGTTGCTTTATCACAGAGACTAGACCGCGGAGAGTGGCGGTAATGAGGCGCGGTAATTTTTTTTGTAATAGAACCCATAAAAACCGCATCATGAAATTCCATACATTCGTACATGTACCTATATGTAACATTTATATATATATATATATATATATATATATATATATATATATATATATATTTTAATTAAAAGTTTATTTCTCCTGTTTAAAAAAAATTACTTTTTTAAAATTTTACGTTTTAAGATTGGTTTAGTAAAGTAAATATAAGTATCAAATTAAAGCCTATGCAATTATGAAAAAAATTACACTGTTTTGATAAGCAAACAGTTTAGGAGCTAAAACCTTTTGAATCATTCAAAACCTGTCAAAAACAGTCAATTTTTGATTTTTTTTTTTTTAATTTACAAGTCAAATGCTAAAAATGGAAAAAATCTAAAATTTTGCATTTTTATCCTAACTGATTAGTAAGAATATACGAAACTATTATCTTGCCTACGGGTGTGAAACGTGGCCGCTAACCTTGTAGGACGAACGCCTTAAGGTCTTTGAGAATAAGGCATTATGTAAAATATTTGGTCCGAAAAAGGATGAGTCAACTGGAGAATTAAGGATTCATCCACTTTACACAACGCGGAATGTACCCTGTTAATATAATCGAAGTGATATCATCGCGACGGTTGAAATGGACTTGGGAAATTGTTGGGCCCAGTAACGAACGAATTCCTAAAAAGTTAATAAACGCTGAGCCGACTGGTAAACGTCCGAGGGATAGACTGAAACGTAGGTGGGAGGATTGTGTTCTAATGGATTTTGGTTTGGACGGTAGTCGGTGGACCGATGTTTGTAGGCAGCGATTGGTGGTATCGGCATCGAACCCTCGGGTTCGTTAAGCCTTTTATTATTATTATTAATACAAAATATGTACAAAGAAATAATTGATTTCTGAGACTTCAAGTTCCATACCATTGGTGGATTTGAAAAAAAGAAGGAAAAACCTGTCCTTCCTGCTCTTGTTGGAGAGGCTATTACTTACTGCAATTAACGAGTAATTACTGTAAGAGGCTGTTAATGTGAAACTTAACTAACGGATGTTTTCTTCACAGGTTAGTTCCATTTACTGTATTTCAGCACATATACTTGAAACCAAAAATTAATTGAAACCATCCCGTAGCAAAGCGCTTACGAATAATGACACCACTCGTTCGGCAAATGTTTAATCCTAATTTTCCCAAATCATCGCTCTTTCCTTTTCCTCGCAGGTCCATACAAGAGGACTGGGATGTAAGGATGAGTTCTCCTCTAAAGCTCCAGAGGATATTATTTCCACCTGGGGCTTTGCCGTTTTTCATTTGCCTGATTGCATCGGCGATTTCAATTCCACAGGGATGCTTCTATTTATGCTTACATCTTATAGTGAGAGTTCCTTCCCTTTTTGGACATTTCAATATTCGGAAACAACGTTCTGGAAAAGTACTGGTTTCAGATAAAATTAACAGATTTAAATCGAATAATAATTAAAATTTCATCATTGATTAAATTAAACTACAGTCGAACTTGAATAATTCGAAATCGTGAATAATTCGAACTTATCTTTTGGTCCCCCCTTTTTTTTTCTATTCAATATAATGTAAAAAAAATCGTCTGCAATTCGATTTTTGTTTGGATAGATCTAAGTGAAATCTAATATGTTTTTATCATGAAAAACTACAAGTAAATATATCCTACATAATTGTATAACCAGTTCATTTATCAAGGAAAAAAAAAATATATATATATATATATATATATATATATATAAAGGTTAGGGGAGTTAGGTATTGTATTGATGGAACAAGTGTTGGGTCATATTCCCCTGCTTAATAAGAACGCAGTATCTTACTAACCAAAAATCCACAAGTTACTGGATTTCTAACAAGTAAACCATTTTCTAGGACTAAATACACTGCTTTTTAAGACTTTAGGATTCAGACAATTATTGCATTTACTGATTTTTTAACGGTTTTAAAATAAAAATAAGTTTGTCCGAATACGGTGAAATGAAAATCTCAAAAATTATTTTTTGGAAGATATTGCGTTCTTATTAAGCAGGGCAATATAAGTTGGAGGTCAACCAACCCCCCTTTTGGTTAAGACCCAGCATTCTTAAAAAATATGTTCGAACGATTTTTAGAACTCATGGATAATCTTTAAAAAAAAGACAAAAAAAAACTTGTATGACGCATACGTCATAACGAATCTCGTTTGAATGAAAAGATTAAGTCTGAAAAACTAACAAAAATATCAAACTTTTTTCAAATTCTTCAAATATTTTAATACAACATGTTAATAACTGTTCATACACATATTTATTTAATTTTACTTGTGCACCTTTACTTAAAATGTTATGTAAATTCTAAAAAAGCTTGAAAAACACCGAAATTTTGTTTTTCTGAATTGTTTTAGTCATTTATTATTCGACATACATATTAAACACATTCTTATCTATAAACCATAGCGATATTAGTAGACTCGATAATTAAACAAGCTCCACTGTATTTCATAAGTTAGAATAAAGTATATATTATTTACAGATTTAAAACCAACTTAGTATAGAACAAATACGATACCATAGATTTTTCGAAGGATTTTTCTTTTCCACATGTTTAACAGCCTTTTATTGTTTCATAAAAGGTTTAAGTTTTAATAAAATTTGTTTAAGTGCAAAAGTCCAGGTCTCGCTTCCATTTTATTGTTACTCGATCCAATTATAATTCATTAATTATAATATAATCCAAAGGCCAACGATGGAAAAACGTTTGTACTGAAAATACCTTATTCCTATAGTTTTTAGGGTGCTGAATCCAAATATGATATTAAAAAAGCTGTATCACCCACAATTTCTTCACATTTTATACTTAAATTTATTAAATTAAGCGATTTTTAAAGAATTGAACAGCTTTCAGTCTTAGGCCTCACGAAAGAATTAGGCCTTAAGTTAGGCCTCATGAAACAATTTGTAAAGGCTTTGCCTAAAAATGGACCATGTTTCAAGTATCTCTGCCAAAACTTTCCACGCTAAACTAGCTAAGGCGTCTTTGTCGTACCTGACATTAGAAAAATGATGTTTGGTGTTAACTTTGAATCGACAATGACCTTAAATGAGAATGAAGCATGGGTATCATTCAAGCAAGTCGTTACAAAGTTCTTGGGAAATGAAAAAGACCCAGAGTATGTTTCTATTGTAGCTAACATGTTACAGAAGTTTAATTAAAAAATTTGTTGGCCTGTGTTATTGTTAGAAATGAATACTATCATGATAAAGCAGACAAATATGTTATATCACTGATGGTATATTAAAGTAATGACTCTTCTTTTTCGAATTCAATCTGTTTAATATTATCTGGAACCACTGTTTTCTAGAGCGTTGCATATATTTCACCATCTCATGTTAAGCCCTTTCGGGTAAGGATTTCATTATAAATGACGTATGCTAGTATAAAATAAGTAATCGCCCTGTTCAACACCTGGACGGAACTATTTCCTAAAATATTTATTTACTTATGATTTATTTTTCATCTTTTATGTATTCAATTATATTTATCTAGTCTTATTTTGGATTTAACTAATATTTATTTTTCAATTTTTTTTATATTATTTCTAGGATAAAATTTACCGACGTTGGTTCTGCTAAATGTGCATTGGTGGGGTGTGCTATATGAACTCTTTTATAGCCAACTGAAAGAACCGTTTTATTTTGTATTTATTTATATTAATTTATATTCAGATAAAGTTCTCTCACAATGCGAATATTAAGCCATCACATACACTATATGTACAATATAATATATTAATTGTCGTTGGCTCTTTTCTTAAATGCTACGATCAATGAATTATCGTCGTTGGCACTATAAAAGTTAAACAATTGAACACAAAATGTAAGTATTTGAAACTGTCCAATCAGGTTAGTCCTCGTTATTGTTGTAAATAGAAACTATTTTAGCGGAACTAATTTTTTATTTCAACAAGCACTAGTCAAAGGGAGGCCATTTACACAACTCTCTAACTGTAATCAAGCAGTAATGAACAAGGGCTCCAATTTAGCTATCTGTCGTGAAGCATTATCTAAATTGTAAATACCGCTACGGGGAGGGGGGGGGGGGAACTTGCTTTGTAATCATACAACTTGTTACAAAACTGGAACATACGCAGTAGAGGCTGAATCATGTTTTGCAAAACTGCCTCACCCCAAAACATTAAACAGTAATAATGAAATTCATTAACATATAGCTTACTTATACATTTTTAGATTTTATTAATTAGTTTATAATATATAATAGTCGTAAACGAGGTGCTCACAAGTATTGTATTGCTTTCTAATACATACATACATCTAGAGATACATGATATAAATGAAAAACGTAAAACTAATTAATATTAATAATTAATAAAATAATTAATATGCAAGAGCAAAAGCTCAAAATGAGACATAAAAAATTGTTAGGACATAAATGGAAAATTCCAAACCAGAAGCCAAGCGTCTCAAAAATAACATAAAATAAATCACCTGTCGATATTTCGCCATTTCAGACATCATCAGGACAGAAGGAGAGGAAGTAAAAAATAAAATAAAACAAACAAAATGCAGCTCATCTCACATCCACATTTAAAAAAAAGACACTATACGGAGACAGCACCCAATACTTAAACACCCAGACACATACTGAAGGAAAAATTTATTAAAATATAGTTATTCCAAATCTGGGACTCTATAATCTAAAAACACATTGATGTTTAAAAACATCGATATACCAAAAGAACATTTCACAAAAATGGTTTTCTGTTTGTCGTCCCTATCATTAAATGCCTCATTATTCAAGTAGTGAAAGTTTCGAGTTGCTTTAATTCAGACTGTAGTGTAAAATCAACATCTTTTGCAAATTTTAATAAAGTACCTAATTAATAATGCCAGAATTATTAGTTTATTAATATTATTAGTTATTAATTAGTTGTCCTTATTATTTTGAGACTCGTAGTTTTAATATTTCTTGTGGAGAAAAAAAGCATACCTCTTTTCTTGGCCAATGGACTTCAAATAAAGCTTATGCTGTTTTTTTTTTTTTGTTTTTTTTCAATAAAGGATATATATACTTATTAGTGTTTTGACATCCAACCTGTCATTTCCACCAAACACGAAATCATCATATAAGTTGATTGCATAATAATTTCTGACAGAATTAAAAATAGTTTAAAATCGATAATATGAAGTGGCACTTCTGGTAAGTCGATTTAAACCCTTTGGCTGCGTAATAATCTTGCTAGTAATCGTGCGTAGTAAGAAAAAGTTGCTGTAACATCACAGGCATATACCTACATTAAATACGCATTTTTAGTTTCGGACATTTCATTTTTGAGCTATATCTACGACATACATGCACACAGACCACCTTACGAGAGTTAGTTATTTGGATTCGGGGGACCTTAAAACATGAATTTCCGTTTAGAACATGGATTCGAAATTTTTCAGGATCGCGATAATTTCTCTTTCTATATAGGTTAGGGAAAGTAGAAAAGAACAAATAATAATAAATAACAAACAATAAATAGAGAAATATAATAACATATAATAAATAGAAAAAATATCGAATAATAGGTCTTTTGGAAATCATTTCTAAAATTATATCTAGTGAAAGTAAAACCTGCTAAAGTTACTTTTGATAAAACAAACGAGAAAGTATTTTTTTTTCAAATCGACTAAACTTATATACGCTGCTATTATTTTGTTGCCTATGTTTATAGACATTGCAAAATAAAAATTTAAAACTTTTTTCGCATTGCAACAATTCTGAATCAAACCAGGTATTTTTAGTGCTAGATATAATATTATTATTACACAGCCTTATAGATAGTAATAATTTTATTTCCTTATAAAGGAATGGAATTATCTCAGATAAAGATATTTGGTCTTCTGCATTAGGTATCATACTTAATGTTAATAAACTTTCGTCTTTCTCATCGTCCGAATCGATTGAGCCTGTTTGAATTATTGATTAATTTTTTTATTGGAATCTAAGACTATTTCTGAAAGGTAATGCCAACAGATATGCATATTTATATTACAAAGCCCAACAGTTAATACAAATAATCTTATAATAAATTCATACAAAATCTTTTAAACAAATTCATCGTTGCTTGTACCAGCAGAAATATCTGCAATCTTCTTGCATCGTCTTCCACATCTCCCATGAAATTCTCCTACAGGAGCGAAAAGAAATTGCTTGTTAGTTTAGATTACTTCATAAATAGAGAAACACGTCGAATTCTCGATTCATAAAAAAAAAAAAAAAAAAAAAAAGAAAGAAAGAAAAAAAAAATACGGTAGAAAAACTACCCATTTGTTGATACGGTATTGATGTCTGAGGCGTAGTAAAAATATCAAAACACACGTGAAATTTAAAGAGTTTTTAGTTCTGTTTTGAAGAAATAGTTCTAGTTTATTATTTATAAAAAATAATAAAATAAATTGATTTTATCAAATCAATATTAATTAAACATTTATCGATTTATAAAATAAATGATAAACAAATTTATCAATTAATAAATTCATCAATTTATTTAATAAAAAAAATGAGTACAGAAATTGTTGACATGGCGGAATTACACTGCCTTCGAGAGAATGACATCATGACTGAAGGAAATATCATAGAAATGAGAGAATTACACATTTATATTTATCCGAAAATTCTTCCAACTAGAATGGCTATTTCACATTAACATAAATATAGCTAGAAAGATTCAACAGAAAACCAATAAGACTATCAATCAAAAAAAAATCTCAAAAACTTGGTAAAAACGAACGAGGGAATGACATAAAATAAAAATACGTCCTTCATTACAACTGTGGCAAAGGAATTCTCCGGGACGAAAGGAGGTTACCATTGTTAAAAAAATAAGTTTTTTTTTGTTTTTTACTCTTTTAGAGGTTGTGTCTCTATTACCGAAAAACTCTAGAATTTAGGAATATGAGGGAATTACATAAAACCTCTGGACACTCCTTTTTAGTAATTTTTAATTTGTAAGAATAATAATTCAAACACTTCTTATTACAATTTTTAAAACTAAAAAAATACGAAGATTAAAAATGACAGTTCCCCAATCAAGATACTGTTCGAGGGACAATCTAGTGAAGGTGTCAAATTCGACGTCGGACACGGTGAGGGAATTACATTTTGAGGCTTTAGACATTTTTTTAATATAAAATAATGTTAACAGTTTTAAAACTAAATGAAAAGAGGCGAAGAAAGTTATATCTTACAACTGATTTTTTTTTTTCAGAATTAACAGATTTGCGGAAATGCCTTAAAAAACTTTTGGAAACCCGATTTGATCTTTTTTTGAAATTGGCCCAGTTAGGAAAAAGTGAAGAATTATTTTTAGTAATTTGAAATAAATCTTGTATATTATTGATGAACTAGTAATTTTAACATTATATCCATAAAAAAAGAATTAAATATATTTTTTTGAACATTGTAAATCTTGAAGAAAAACGTTGGTTCTAATATAGCCCGACGGAATTTCAGTTAAATAGGGGCTCCACGGGAGGTAATTCCTTCAATTCTGAAAAATTGTGAAAAGGAAATATTTGGGGGAGAGGAGCAAAGAGTTCATGAACAATTTGCACCCTAAATAATTTATTAATGATTAGAATATCAAATATGTTTTAAAATTGTCACTTGACTCTATTAAAAAAATAAGAATAAATATGAATAGCTAATATACAAATTGACAAATCTTCAATGGCTTATGAAATATTTTGAAATGTCTATAGAAATACTGATTTAGAATGTAACAAAATGAAAATATTTAATTATAATAATATTTACAAAGCCTTTATTTATTCTAAGACATCTTGTCCCTTTTTAACAATTTAATTCACAAATTATGGTGAAGAACCTGATACAAAAAATAACTGAATGAATTTATTAACTTAACTTACCACCAGCCAATAGGAGACGTTGAAGAATCAGTTATTAATAATGGATGCTCAGCTAAACGTTTATTAAAAAACAAAAAAACAAAACAATTAACTTGAGTTTTAGTTTACTAAAACTCCAGAAACCGTTATTGAAACCGTTATTGAACTTTTTCAAAAAGTTTCAGTATAACTGTTTTACAAGAACTTTTACAATTAAAGTATTAACATAAATGTTCGACACAAAAGAAACGTATGATAAACAGTTCCTTAAGAACTTATATCATTATAAGTTTTTGATAAAAGTTCTATTGACAGAAGTTCTTGCCAAAACGTTTTTTTTTTTTTTTTTATAAAAGTTCTGTTAACATAAGTTCCTACTAGAACATTTTAAATAGAAGTTCTCAAATATATGTTTTCACATACAGGAGAAAATCTTCGGCAGGTGGGAGAAACCTCGGGAGACAGCAGTATCGATGAAAAAAATGAAAAATCTTTTAACAAATAACATAGATAATAAATAAAATTCGAAATAAAAGAACAAATAGAAAAATAATTGCCTTTTGTATGTGTGTTAGTTAATATTTAATTTCAATAGAAAAATCGCTTTAATTTTAATTAAATCACCTACAGAATGTTTATTTAAAAAAATAATATTTTAAGATAGGGAAACTTTTAAGAAACAATTCCATAAGTATTTTCCACATTTAATTGGGAACTTCAATAATGAGAACTTTTATTATGATATCACTTAAAAGCTCTAACGAGAACTTTTTTAATACAGAAGTATATAAAAGTTCTTAAAGAGCTTTTATTATAAAAATTCTTACGATAAAGTTCACAAGGAACTTTTACTATGTAAGTTCGGACCAAAAAGTTCTTGTTAAAACTTAAGATGAAAGTTTTAACATAAAAGTGTTCTAATGAACTGCTTCGGAAAAGTTCCTAAGAAAAAGTTTAATTTAGAACAAGAACTTTTATTAAAATAAAAGTGCACAGTTATTTTCGAGCCTTGCTATTCATTATAGCCAACCTCCCGAAAACATCCTCAAGTTGATGACTATTAATTTTTAATTGCTAAATTTGAGTGAAAATAGAAGAACTTCCTATCACAGAATAATGAACGAAAAGGTGAATTAAAAAAATATTTGAATTTTAATAAAACAGATCGAAAATCAAAGAAAAATTAAAACTAAGTAATTAAGTAATACTAAGCAGCTAAGTATTATTCGATCCAGCCTTCTGATTCGTCGCAAAGTGTGGCTATTACAATTAATTATTCAAATTTGAGATTCCAATAGAAGCAAATAATAGAATAAACAAATTCTCGGAGCTTGTTTAAATGATTTCTCGCCGAAATTCAATTCGACATTTTATATTCAGAATCTGTTCCGCCATAGAACTCTCCTTCTCCCCTCCCTTTTTTTTTTTTCCTTTTTCCTTCTGTTTCTTTTAATGCAAATTCTCTCCATAATATTTCATTGGGTATATAAGAGAACTTTAATTAAAAACTTAGTGGGTCAAAATTCGGAGGTTTGGTATTCCGCCTTTTCTTTACTAACTCGGAGTGCGGGGAAGGATGAAGCTTTTTTTTATCCAACTCTCCATCCAAAAAAATAAATAAAATAAACTCGACCTCTGGATGCAATAGCCCCAAAAGTTTTCTTAAACCAAATTTTGGAGGAATGTATATAAACAGATTATAGCCAAATAATTTATAATTTTCAATTATGACTAAAGTTTCATATACCTGTCTCTGAGTCGAGCCCTATATATCGAACATTCTTTTCCTATATATATCATTTTCCTTCAAAATAATTCGATATATGGAAATTTCGATATATAGAAATATTGCAATTTTTCACCCTTTTCAGCCTAAAAACAAAAGCGGCTATTCTTTAGAATTATAGAAGTATTAAATGCAATTTTTGTGGCGGTTAATGGAGTAACAAAGGCAATTTTTTAGGGTTAAGGAAAAAAAAAAAAAAAAACGATCAATAAGACCTCTTTGAAAAATTGTACAAATTACATCTGTGATTGCACATTTTTTACAAATGCACATAAATATATAATACATAAAAATAAATTTACTTTTGTTTTCGCGCACAGTAGTTTCTAATGTCTATTTTTATATAATTCACCACCGAAGTCATGTTTAGGAACAATGGTCGCAATAAGAAAGGCAAAATTAAATTAAATCTAAAATGAAAATTTCACTCTACGTTAGGAAACAGTTTCAGAGAATTGAGGTACTCCCGTGCTTCTTCTGAAACAAGATCTTCCCTGGATTTCCATTGCTTTGCAAACCAGTGTAACATTTATTTTTTCTTATTTAATTATTGCCCATTCTTATGTACGTAAACTGAGGGTCCTTTTTGATGATAATCACATTTTATATTCTTTGAAATGAGAATTTTTTGTTCAATTTATAGAAATTTCGTTTCGATATACAGAATTTTCGAAATAAAAAAATTTCGATATATAGAGATTTTCGATATACAGAGGTTCAACTGTATCTATTTTAGATAGTGCACTATAGTTAATATACTAGAAACAACTTGACTTGAGGGAAAGATTAAATGTAAAGTCAATACCTGATTAATATAATGATAAATACACTTTTCAGTTGAGCCGGTAGTAAAAAAAAAATAGTCTTACCGTTCCACACACAGCGATACTGGGTGCGAATGTACCCACTGGGGCATAGTTTTGAAACGAAGTGAGGTCTTCAAGAAATGGAAATACGGAACCAATAAAAAACAAAATCAAGAACGGCTAGTTTTCTTGCAATGGACTTCATCGAACAACTTCCAAAACTAAAGAGTACCACTTGATTAAGACCTTTTTCAAAATTTAACGATTGTATATCATTGAATTTAGGATAATAATGCAACCTGGTCTCGCTCTAGCAGTAACCATGGATATCTCACACTTCAAAACACCAATGTCTAAAAAAACAAATCCGTCGGTTTAAATAAAATAAACGTGTTTACGTAAATAAAATTAAGTAAAAATCACTTCTTCTTCTTCTTCTTCGATCTTCCCATTCAAATGGCCAAGTCAGGGAATGACAGATTAAAGTCGGCGGTACTCCTGAGATCCTCCAGGTCGCCGTACAGCTTGGTCACCAAGTCAGTAGGTTGAGGCCACCTCTGCCTCCGTTGCTCCCCCATAATTATGCATGACTGTAGAATATGCTCTGTAGTCTGTTCGCCTCTTCCACATTCACACAAAGGAGTTGGGCCAATTTTAAATTTTTTGTGGAGATGAGAGTTAAGCCGATTATGACCAGTTCTGAGACGGAAAATTAAAACCTGTTCTTTTCTGGAAAGAAAGTAGTAAAGGTTTCTGGAGTTTAAAGTCTGGATGTTGATTGTTCCTCCTCTGCTGAATTGATGCTTTATTTATAATTTTAACTTCCTCCAGTCGAGGTATGGAGGTGATTTGAGGAAGTTCGGAACCTTCCTTGGCAAGTTTATCAGCCAGCTCGTTTCCTTGTATTCCACAGTGCCCAGGAATCCACTGCAGGGTGACTTGTTCATATACAACTAAAAATCACTGAGAATAAAGATCATTTGTCTTTCATCAGAGCCATCAGAAAATTTGGTGAATTCGTATGCAAAATGCCGTAATTTTTTTTACTCGAACTAGAACATTTTTGGATCCAGAAGTTTTCCCTAAAGTGAGGCATCTGTACCCCAGCAGGGGAGAAAAATATTCACTAGTAAAATGTGATTTAAAAAAATAATTAAACTTTTCGGTATTGGCCCACCTGAAAGCCCCCTCACAATGGATTTAGTTAAGCCAAGCTATATTTCTTAAAGGAAATTTTATCCATTTTACGATGATGCAATGGGAACTTAATTACCTAGAATAGTTTTTGGCTGATTGCTTCCTATTCAACAAAAAAACACTACTTAAGGCAATGTGAGATAAGTGCGCACTAGATTTTACCAAGTTCGAATTTGCATGACTGTAAAATCTTCATTTTTAGGCCACTTTTTTTTTTAATATTCTTTAGTAGCTTGTGCTTAAATATTACATTCAAGTCCACGTTTCAACCAGGTCCATTTTTATGAGATTGATAATTCAATTTAGTAGTACTTAGTATGCACTAGCCCCTGCCGTAAGGGTAAATGCGTACAAGATATCCGGAATATTCATTATTCAAGCAGTAGCGGCTGTGAGGCAATAGCAAAATAGTTCGTTTTCGGAGGATTATTAAACTGAAATTGAAAAAAAATTAAATTTGTCCGAGTTATACATTTTAAACCTTCAGTGAAAGTCATGGAAGTGGGGTGTGGAGTATAATTGAATAAATGTTTGGAATAAAGGACTTTTACTTCAATGCACTAGTCTCCAGCTGCCCCGGTAAAGCATGATAGTAGGGGTAAGTCTGGTGTAGTGTACACGTACTTGTCGCACAACAGAGATCTGCACTTAGCCCTACTATCATGTTTCGTCGCAACAACAGCTGACTAGCTAAATAGAAAAAAAACAAACTAGAAACTAGAAACTAGAAAACTATCAAGGATAAATGTAAATCACGTCTATTTTGAAGAACAGCTCTTAAAGGTACCAATTACTGCAAAAAATAAATAAAATAAAATAAGAACAAGTAGTGGATAAACACCGATACGCTTGTAGAGCAGAAGTTGAAAGATCCAACTTAATCAACAAGATGGAATTTATATCTTCACATCTCCTTATACTTTACCTTTGAGCACGCTCGGAGCTGATTTGTTGTGTATCAGATCAGTATTTGGGCTTCATGCTCCCAAAAGGGCAATTATTACAAGTCCAGGGCTTGGATTTAACGAGACGATTACGCACTTTAACCGAAAACGCATTCATCCAACATTACCTTACTTCAAAAACAAAAAATTACACAAAACTAGAATTTCTGCTTTTCTGTGAGGAATCAGTTTTTGTAGCTCTTGAAGTGCAGAATCCGCCCCTGAAGTATATAATTATATATATATATATATATATTATTCCATAAAATTGTCTGTATAGAAGCTGTTATGTTACTGGAAATGTATTCCGAAAATAGAGAATAAAGGAATTGTTCCTGAGAAAGCTTTGGTTACAAGAGCAAAGGAACCTTCTATTACCTGGAATTTTATCAGTCTTTTCTGTATAGTTGGATATTTATTTCTGATATTCAGTTCGTATTTTTTTTTCTTATTGCAGAATAATAGCTATCGCGTTATTTGAAGCGAAAAGCTTTATATAGTGTGAGGAAGAATGGATGAAATAGAAGCAATGAATAAGTTATACAGGGCAGAGGCAACAGGGAAAGGACGTGTCTCCTCAATGGCCAGCGCTGTTTTGGAATAACCATTCGACATAAATATTCAGTCACACGCAACGGCATAAATTAGTTAACTCTGTTACGTGGAAAACATGACGTGAGCTACAACTCTCTTCTGCTTCATCACGATATTAATACGAAAACTCGTGTCTTTTCTTGAAAATCACTTTCGATATTTCTATATTAAAAGAGAATTTTTATATTAAATATTCAAAATAACATATACATTATATAATTTTATAATATATAATTTAAAACTATAAAACTTTTTTTATACATATTTCTTTAAAATAATTTTAAAAATATTGACCATATGGGTGATTCTAAAAATAACGTTCAGTTTTTAACAAGCTTACTTTTAAAAATACACGAGCTAAGATTCTTTTCGGTATCGGTAACCATTATACTGATATTATTAATAAAATAGATGTACGCTGATTAATTAAAATAATTAACATATAGATCGTGTATGGTATGAATTTTAATTTAATTTACTTTGTGTAATAAATATTAAAAATGTTTATACAAGTTTGTATTAATGATTTTAACATAATCTTGACAAAATGTATTAAGGATGAATCAAACTTTATAGTTTAAGGATAAAAAAATGGACAGGAAAAATAATTTATTAAGGTAATGAAATTCGTATAATGCAAATAATTTTAATCAACTAATATACATATAATTATCTATTCACAATTTAGATTTTATATAATTATACAGTTTAATAATATGTTATTGACTAATTTTATATATTGCAATCTCCGCTTGTATCTTGGTAACTGAGGACTCCGCTTTCAAATCATACACAGCACACTGCTGCGTTGTTAGACGAATGATAGGAAATGGGAGGGAACAGTTCCTCGTCTTGTTAAGTTTATATGATAGTCCCTGAGGACAATAATGACTACTAGGATATAGTAGTATCGGGGATCTACCCGATCACTGTAGGAAAATGTATCTGAGCACCGGAGAGGGAGAGGGAGGGAGAGAGAGAGTGAGAGAGAGAGAAAAGGGATAAGGAGAGAAATAAGAACACTGGCATCTAGGCTGACAAAGTACAGATGTACATAGACTCCAGGATGCTCTCATTTCATCAGTCTGATACTCATCTATATATACTATTTAACCATTGCTCACTGGGTAATATTTTCACTGAGAAGTTTAACAATTATATATTTTTTTCTGGCAAGATAAGAGCACCTTTCGTTCGAATGTTTATTGATATAATAGCAATACATATCATAGTTAATATAAAAAAAGTTAAATGCTAATAAATACATTAATTATTTACAAAATAAGCAATATTAACAAATGCGCTTGGAATGGGTCTGGAGAAGGCTGATTCCTGTAGCCGTTCCTAGGTGGCGCTGGCGTCAGTCTCCCAGACTACCCATCTCTCTGTCATTTCTTTTGCAATCTTTGAGCAGAGAAGTCCTCTACAGCTGTGACAGCGATCCATTAGTCTCATAGCTGTTTTAATATTTTTATAAATTACGGTATATAATTAAAAGGAAGGTCCTTTTTAAAAGATATTTCATATTATTTGATAATGAAATAAAAGAAGGTCCTTTTAGAAGCTATTTCATACAGTAGTTAATAATAAAAAAAGGAATGACCCTCTTTTTAAGATATTACAATATATGATGTAAATATTTTGTTATAGAAAAATGAATTTTGATAATGGACAAATGCCCGAAACGTCAAATCTATGAATAAAGTTGTTAGAAGTTTAAAGGTAAATGATCAATCTTTCTACCTTGATACATTTCAATAACATGAGTTAAAATTTTTTTAAAAATACTTTTGGATATCTAGAGAAGATATTTCGATACTTTATTTAGATCAAGAATAACTTTTGAAGTAAAATAAAATAGGAATTAAAAATTTTGATCGATACGTGGTACTAAGAATAATAACATGGTACTCAGATTTGACTTTTTTTTTTTTTATTCAACGAGTTCAATACGATGTACTTAAATGACAAATTTCAGACTTAAATTGAAAAATGTCTTTTATTAATATATAAACGCTATCAAGAAAAAGTAAAGAAATAAAACTAAATATAATTCAATCAACTTAAATGCAATTAAAATTAATTATATTTAGAATATAAATACATTATTAAATCTTGGGTTACCATAAGAATCATTCAAAATGTAACTCCTAGTAGTTCACATAATAATAATTCCAAGAATTCTCAACACCAGTGCTTAGTTAGATTTTCGATTCATTCAGACCAACTTAGGTTACACACGCAAACGCTTGCGGTTCATCCATGGGACTGAGGCTTTTTCAAAGTACAAAACTCTTGATACTATTATAAATTCCAGGATGCTCTTAAAATTATGATAAAATCAAGAAAATAGATTAAACATCCTGTTCGAAAAAAGGTTAAAAGACATTTGCATTACATTCATTGTTTAAACAAATGTTTAACTGGATAAAATTCAGAAAAAGAGAACAGATATATCCACAGCACTGATAAATCAAACATTTAAAGTAAAATATGGAATTAAAAACCACATAAAAACCCATATATACGGAATACACCGTTTAGGAATTTTAGGTGATTAACGAAAAAATTCCTAAAATTTCGAGTTTTTTTTTTGGCTGCCAAAAATTCTCCTGGTTCACCATGGTCACCCTGATCTTAAAAGGTCACTTTTGTAAGCATTTTCGTTTTATAAATGTTTGCTCACATATAAACAACTTAAAAAAATAAAAGCATCTACCCCTGCTTTTGCATCATATACTCGTACCCCTGTTTTGACCCTCTACTCTGCCTTATAGCACTTATGATGTTTAACTACAAAATAAACATGCCAACATTGGCAGGTAAATAACCCCAAAAATGGTAGCAAGAGAACTTAGTGTAAGGCAGGAGCATGGCATATTTCCTTTCATCCACATCTAGAATCCTCCTGCCAAATCTAGATTTTCTTGACTCAGTTCTAGTAACCCACAGAACGAGTTATATAAAACGTTTTCATCTGTCAGAGCCCATAGAAGCACGGGTCTATCTTTCTTATATCATCTAATTCCGCCTGCACTTTTTTTTTTTTTTTTTTTTTTTTTTGAGATTTGGATGGCTATTTGTAAATATAAATCTATATATTTTTCTTTTACAGATGAAAGGGCGATATGTCAGGATAAAAATATTGACTAATTTAAAAGTTATTGGATTAATGCTGTTTTAAGTTTATTATTTAAAGCATTTACCAGTTATACTCATGAATATCCTTGTTTCATATTCATCAATAGTACTTCACATGCTTGAAAATAAATAAAGAAAATGTTACGTATATGATTATTTACAAAGACTGTAAAATAAAATAATAGGGCATAATATAGGATAATGCAGCACAAAATCCAGTTTATCAATGATAAGATTGTTGATACCACAACCCACACCATTATCTTGTTGTTTAGCCCTACTATCCCTACTGGTAGAATCTTTATCCTCGGGTATAGTCCAAAGTATATAAATTGTAAACAGTAAATGGAAACCAAGAGGATTAAAATATTTACTTCACGTTTGGAATTTAAATCCGCCAAAAGCTAACCAATCACAGAAACGAAAAACTACGAATATAAACAAATAACTATTTCGCAAAAAAGAAATATAACTACAATATAACTTAAATTTAGCAAAAATACTAGAAGCACTGATAACACGTCTGCTTTTTATGGCTGCTCAAGGTTAATTTTATATATATATATATATATATATATATATATATATATATATATATATATATATACATATAATATACATATATAATATGCAGAAATTAATTCTAAATATAATGTTGAAATGAAAATAATTATTTTTGAATAATAAAATAATAACTCTGAATTAATTTAAGTAATACTCGTTTACATTTTGAGTATAAAAGGTTCCATTTGGATTAGAAAGGGTTAAATTTGAAATGGAAAAGGTTACATTTAGCTTAGAAATTCTATAAATAACATCCGTTTCGGTGGGCTCTGACTTGTTCATGTTATATAAATTTGAACAAGATTTACGATAAAATACTTCTCAACAAATCAGAAAAACATTGGCAATCAAGTAATTAAAAATCTTGCAATGTGCTTAGTAAATAAAAAAAAGAACTATAAAACGTTAAATTATTTTTTAACTACACTGAACTAACAAAAGTTTTTTAATAACCATTCATTTGCATGCACCCAATTTCCTATTACAGCAAAAAAAAAAAAAAAAAAGCTTCTAATTGTAGAAACAAGGAAAATTGAAATTTTTGGGCTAGCAGAAGACGAAGGAGTAATATCGCTTTTACAGTGAAAACAAATATTGCCGGGGAAGAAAATTTAGACAAGGATGAAAAATTGAATTATTTTTTGAGTGAAGATAGAAATTTAATTTTCGATCGAGGGAAGTTGGCTTAAGAGATGGAACCCGGCATGAAAGGCGTAAATTTAGGGTCTATCGACTTCGGGGAAGATTTTACTGTTCAGCAGGCAATTCGTAGATGGCGTGGGAAAGGGGTTGGGACGTTAGATCGAAGGGAAAAGAAAACGTTAAAAAATAAATATATATTTACAATATTAAACCAACGTTATTTTAGTTAAATTGGTTGAATATCACCTATGATTGTAAAAAAAATCGAATTACATACTTTTATTATTTTAAGTATTCGATTTATGCTAAATATATTTAATGATAATCTCATCCCTTATCTTGATTCTGTGTATTATATATATATATATATATATATATATATATATATATATATATATATATATATTACACATAATCAAGATAAGGGATGAGAATTTATTCTAATTATCTATATATATATATATATATATATATATATATATATATATATATATATATATATATATATATATATATATATATATATATATATATATATATATTAATCATATATAGTCATAATCATTAATCTACATTTATAACATTATAATGTATTTAAAGTTTCGTCATTAAATACATATGTTTATAGAATATCAATCAGATGTATTAATTCTAAATATATTTTGCATGAAACCATTATAGTAATAGAGGAATGCCCCTTTTATACAACATATCTAAATACTCTTAACTGTAAAATTATTGCTAATAATCATTGAAAACATAAACATTTGTTGAAATATAATATTCATCTGCAAAAACATTATAACGGCCGAGATATTCAGTTTAGTTAAAAAATTGTAGTAAAGATATTTATCATCGTTTCCCCGGACAAAGCCGGACGGAACGGCTTGTTTATATATATATATATATATATATATATATATATATATATATATATATATATATATATATATCGCGGGAGTTAAATTCTGTCCGAAGTTAATTTCGAAAATTTTCACTAAATCTTTTAAATCAAAAAGTATATTTTGATTGCTTAGGTCCATCGCGCAACGGCGACAGATCAACTTATCTGCAAGAAATGGAAAAAAAACAGTAAATCAATGGAATTTTTTTGTGTGTAACTCCCGTGACATACAAGTGTTTTCTATTTTTACAAGTACATATAAAATCGAAATCAAGGCAGATTTTGCACTCTTTGACACTGATATAACACTTATGTAGTTATATATATATATATATATATATATATATATATATATATATATATGCTTGTTTTTTATTTATTAATTTATCTGCAATGTATTTATAAAAAAAACACTTAAATTAATAGGTATTTCAATTCATGAAAATCAATAAATATTAGTTATGTATTTGAGGGTAATGGTGTATACGTTTTACATTAAAATTCCTGAGATTTAAATTTGATTGGTGTAGTCTATGTTCTTTCTTTATCTGCCGCTGAAAAAAAACATGTAATTCAGAGTTTATTAAAATTACTACAAACTAAAGTATTATTACATTGTTATCGAATCGAATATAAAATTGTAAAAAATTCGTTTGCTTTTTATTATAATAATTACAATTCCAAATTTCTAATAATATTTTACTTAATTAAGGCTATATTTAAAGATAATTTTTCCGTTCCATGGAATATTTTTTTGCTGTTCATAGATAGAATGATTAATGATGATAATGATTAACATTTATTAGAAAAGAAATCATACGAATTTAAAAGATATTATATAACGTGAAATAAGGCAATAGGTTGTAAGTAAATATAGTAAATAAAACATATAAATATACAAGATATTCAATATAAGATTTCTGGTCCGTGGAATATTTTTTTGCTTTAATAGGTAGAATGACTAATGCATTTATTAGAAAAAAAAAACCATACAAATTTAAAAGAAATTATATTACGTGAAATAAATCAATAGGTTTTGCTCCCCTTAAAGTCCGGAATTTTTCGGAATTCAGGGATGAAACTTGGTTGGGCACAACTGTGTCACCAGAAGTTCCTTTTGAGTCCCTAACTTTCTCCAGTACTTTTCCAGGGCACATAACTCTGGAAATTGCAATGGAATAGGGTATATTTTATGACGGATTCTTAAAGAAAATCAAATTCTAATGCGATGTTACATTGATGAAAATATCAGTGATTCAAACGAAAAAATTCAAATTTTGAATATTCAAAACAGAAATGGAAAATATTCCCATCCAAACTATAATTGTTAGTGACATTGGACCCAACAGATTATCCTCGATTGTTTGCACTAATTATTCAATAAGACAAGTCAAAACAAAAACAATAAAATTAGGGATTGATAGATTATTTACCACTTCTATAATTTTGTTTTATTGAAAACTAGTTTTGAATGTTATACATTCATCTTCAGATTAAGGTTTAAATGGATTATATCAAACAAATGATATCAAAAGTTTGTACTAATCCAATGTTTGATATAATTCATTTAAACCTTGAACTGAAAATGAATGTATAAAATTCGAAACTAGTTTTCAATAAAAATAATTCATAGAAGTGGCAAATAATTTATCAATCCCTAATTAGATTGATCCTCCTATACCATCATGCGGATGCCAACTAAAAGCAATAAATCCTTGAATTTTCTCTCATCTATCTATTTATTCATCAGTGAGTACAAATTTTCTCCTAAAATGGAAGCTAATGAAGTTATGTTACTATGAAAAGACAAATTTTGATTGATTGTATATCGAAGTAAATTATAGCGCAAAATCGATTTAAAAAAAAAAAAAAGTTAGAAATCGTTGGGCACGGGGGATGTCTTGTGGCTGTTATATTTATATTCCAAATGTACTGCCTAATTTTTAATTAAAAAAATCATCTCCGAAAACAAATACAGTGTTATTTTTTGTAGTGGAAGTTCCGGTCAACTGAAATGTTCGGGCCTGTTTGCGAAATGGATTGACTTAAAAAAACGATTGAATAACAGAGGATATTGTTGAAAAAATGCAAACTGTGTCATTTGTGCTAGCTTCGTCTCGGGTTAATGAAAAAATTAAGAAAAATTTGCATAGCTATGTGATAAATTGCAGTAAAAATGCAAATTTTCGACGTTCTTTAAATTAGTTATGACAATGTTTTAGCTTAACTGCACTGGAAGCGAGTTACTGACGAAAAACGGGAAAAAAAATTCTTAGCGGTTTTTCAAGATGGCGAAAAACGCACAAAAAGGAAGAGGTCGAAAATTTGGACTTTTCACAAGAGTGCCATTACATACAATATACCAGAAAATTAAAATTACTCCATTTTTTTCAAACCAATATGATGTCTCTACTGGGCTAAGATGCAGGAGGTACGGATATTGCTAATTACGAGAGGTGTACTTGACCGAATATAAATGTTTTTGTATTTAATAGACGCAGATTTTAATGGCCTAAAATTTCATTGTATGAGTTTATCTCTTTGATTACTTATTTCTAAGCTGCAGATTCATATATAGTACTCTTTTTATGAAAAAAATCGTTGTTTTTTGACCGTAGTTTACAACAAAACTTAGCCAAATTATTATGTTATGGTATTCATCAGACGCAGAATTTAATGCTCTTTAATTTAATATACTATAACGTTTACGTATATACTAGAATATGCATTTATTAGGAACATAGATGAAAAAACAAAAAAAAGTCCTAAAATGTCGAGCTTTTAGGCCGCCATTTTGAAACTCGACCAGGGAGCGGGGTAGCTCAGTGGGTAGGGAACTGTGCTGCTAATTTCTAGGTCCCGGGTTCGAGATCGGCAGTGGCAGATAATTATTTATCCTGTTTTCAGCCGTGGATCGACCCAGTGGGATCCGGAGACCCTCCTGGGCTCACCCAGCCTCTATAAAGTGGGCACACTTACATGGGGGAAAACCTGGCGGTTGAGCGGGATCACGGCCAAATCACAACCGTTGGCTTAGATATAGTACGGTCCTCACCAGGCATTGAACCCAAGACCCTTCACGGATTGTAGCAGTGCTGATTTTTTTTTTTTAGGTTTTTGAAACCCGACCGCTTTGAGTTGGCGAACAAGCGCAATTTGAATACTCAATTTCGCCTCGGCCCTCGGACTATTATCAGAGATATTAAAGCTGATTAGTTGTATATTCTGTAAAAAATAGCTAATTTTGTAGCTAAAATAATTAGCTATGGCGTTTATTATGAAGGTATTTTTTATATAAGGCTTTGTTTGGGAGATAAATTAAGACATGTCTGAAAAAAAAATCTGATTTTTTGCGGTTTTTTTTTTTAAATTAGCGTCGAAGCTTCGGGTCGATATTTTCACATTTCTAATATCGCTTTAGTATTTAATTTTTTATAAGAATAATTCAGAAAATATACTCCATTCTATTGAAAATCCCAGAATTATGTGCGTTAGAGAAATACTGGAGAAAGTTAGGGGATTAGATATTGGCTCAAAAGAAACATAATTGTGCCACACCAAGTTTTACCCCTAAATTCCAAAAATTGAGGATTTTAAGTAGGAGTAATCGAGACTTGCACACCTTGTGTGTGTGTGTGTGTGTGTGTGTGTGTGTGTGTGTGTGTGTATATATTTATTAATTTATATTACTTATTTATATTACTAATAATAAATAATATATACGCTAATAGATACATGTAGGAAAGTAGAAAGCGAGTACCCATGCAAGTCATTATTTAAATTATAAATTTTAATTACAAAGTATTGCTAATGATCTTCTTAAGTGTTATGTGCTAAGCTCTTACAAACAGGTAATAAATTATTGCTAATAATTTTTGCAGTACATTATATCAGTTAAACGTTTTCCAGAGCAAGATTATTTTAATTACACACTCTCAAGATAAACCATTATCGCGGCCACAATTAGCATTTTTTACTATCGGTTCCCTTTTAATTCAGATCCCTAAGAGAAATAATTTCAATTTGTTACTAGTATTAGAGTAATTACTACAAATAAACTAAATTAATAATAATAATCCATTCGTACATACTTTCTTAAACAATTGTTTGTTACCTTTAGCAAATTCTTCGTTATTCGTACTACCTTTTTTTGGAATCCTTTACCCATTTATATTCGTGAATCCTCTTCAACACATTTTTTTTTTTAAAAACACCACTTATATGCTTAACATGCTTGGTAATGAAACCAGCGTATCTATGTTAAAAATATTGATATATTAACATCAATAACAGTTATTACTAACAGATGATTGATAAGCACCCATATGTAAATATTTTATATTATACATACACCAGATGCATGTACTGGAAGTCGGAAAAATTTAGTTAATCTAAGGAGACATTTGTCCACAGTAAAATTATTATTAATTTCTTTTCATATAACAATGATATAATATCTAACAAGTTATACAAGTAAAACAGGAGGATAGGCATTGCATTGGCAGGGGGATTCTAGATATGGATGAAAGAAAATATTTCATGTATCAATTATCAATTATGCAATTTTTTGATGTCATAAAACGCAATTTCTCGAATTTAACTTTTACATGTTTCTTTCCGAAAGCAATTTGTCGGAAAATTTCAGGTGTGTAATTGTATAATTATTTCTAATACATTTAAAAAAAGAAAAACACATTAATATTAATTAATCGTACTGTATTTTAAAATTTTCATTAAAAGAAAAAAAAAGGCCCTTAGTACTGATTGCGGTGCATATTACAGCTATACTCTATTTGTTTAGGAATAAGAATTATAATGCGCTCCAAATAGTTTTAGCTTGATATTAATAACTTAACTTTTTACACGCATATTACTATAATAATCTAGATAATAAAACCATTAGGTGCGTCCGACCGAGCCCATTGGTTGAACCAGCTAAACCCTCACAACCGTTCAGTATTGCGGATACTGTATAGCCTGTCCCTTGCCTATTTGTCTGTTATATTAATAGGAAATTTATAAAAATCTGTTAGTGATACCTGTCTGTAGACAGCTTTATTGTAGGGAGGCATAAATTAATAATAAATTAAGGCTGAATATTAACGTTTTATTTTTCGAAGGTTGTAAATATACTATTTAATATTTTTAAAAAATAAGGACATAAAACCCATTCTTTTTTTATTTGAAGAATAATACAAGCTGTCACACTCAAGAGCAACAGGTTTCAGGGCTATAAGAATCCATTCATACCATACATACAAGATAAACGAAAAAACATTAGTAAATAAAATAAAAATAATAAATATCATATAAAAAGAAAAAAAATGTAGTATAAATAAATAGATAGATAGATAGTTTATAAAAATATAGACGGAAATGAAAATCCACCAAGTTTAATAAGATGACAACTGAGCGATTAGAATTTTTCCTGAGGATGGACTGACTGTCTGAAACGTTGGATAATTATTATGACATAATAAAGATATTACAGTTAGAAGGTTTATATTTCCTGTAGTAAACATTTATTAAGGCTGAATAAATAAATATTTTTCTACAGCGATTAAAACCGTTCTTGGTACGAGATCCTCCCCCCTTACAATTTTAAATATTTTTTCCCAACCAATGCGAAATTTTTATATTTAAAAAGGCCCTATGCTAATTATTTACCGAGGCATTATTATTTATTATTTAATAAATCTTATAAATAACAGTATATTTATTCAAGATTTTCGGAACTCTCATATTTAAAAGCTTAAAATAAATTACTTTATATAGAGAATTTGATATGTATTGAAATATGTGTTATTTTTGGACAACATTATTATTCGGTACAAATTATATATAACAGCTACAAGGTGCGAACAATAGATAAAGTAGCCAGGTAGATACGAGCAGGTGGAAAGATAACTGACTGGCCACGGTAGCTTATTACAACCTAGCTTTTACCCTCAGATATAAGAAATAAGTTAATTTAAAAACCTACCGAGAAGTGGGCAGTGTGACAAAGGCAAGATATGGTCCGTCCTGGAAGACGTAATCAAATTTACGAAACCAGTCACCCTGGAATCCCAGCTGGCATACCGAAAAAACGGCGGAGGCCTGGTAAGGACAAAATTCGATTAGAGGATACTAATGGATTCGAAGAGATCGTCCCACCTCGGACAAGGGGTGGAACTATGCGCTGAAATCCCGAAATTTCCCCCCTCTACAAAACTAGTTGGCCAATCACGAAAAAGGTACCGACCAGTGCCGTGGATCTAAACAACCAACAACATCTTCGACCCCCTCTGAGTAAGAACAAGGAAGAAAAGGGGGACCGAAGCCGAGGAAGCAACGAAAGGACTTCTCTCTTCTCCTTTGAGTGTCGAACTTCGATGGGACAACTACTAGCCCTCTGCCTGTTGAAGATGACAAATGCTTGGCTTCTTCATACTCCATGACTTAAGATATGCAGGGGAACCCGATGGAGAGATGCTGAAGGACCATCAACATCAATTATTACAGATAAGATATTTATGTTAGAACAGTTAATGGTTAGGTCTTGTCTGAATCATTCCATGGTTAAACTCTTGTAACAGCTTATTACTTTAATGAATAAAGATAAAGGCTAGAAAGGAGGTTTTTCTTTAGTAACCACGCCCATTATTAATTTGAATATATTTGATTAAGTATGATAGCAATAAACTTGATTAGCATTATGGTTATTAGCATTATTATTAAACTTTGCAGTAGGGACATTACCTTTGTTAATTATTAAAGAATGGTAATACCAAATCAGGCCCTTGGAAAGTTATCCACTTTAGAGGACAAAATAAGTAATTCATATTTATTTATAATCTTACATAATTTTGGGATAATCATCCTCAATGATTGCTCAATGGTATCCCTATATACAGATTAATATATGATCAGCTAAAATATATATCAACTTAATTTAGATAAAACATAGCAAATTGAATTTTTAGGAATTTTAGGATATTTTCTGGTTATTTATAAAAACACACTATCAGTGATAAGGGTCGGCCATTACAGATTTTACAAATATATAAATTGATATTTGTCGTAGATATACTATTTGTAGTTAACGAAATTAACGATCGAATTTTAAATATTAACTCTCTCTGTCTGTGATTATTTAAACTTCCGTTTGATTATTCTGGATTATTCTATTATTAAATAACTTTAATAATCTTGACTGATTTACTTATTAATACTAAAAAAATTATCATTCAGCAAGAGAATTTCAAAGTACACTCCAGCCTGTTGAGAAATGTATCCTTAAGCCTTGTAAAACTTAAATTATGTTCTCTAGGTCGTAATTCGGAGGAACAGTAACTCATGCTGTAGTGACCCCCCTTTCCTGCCCAAGCTGCTTGTATTTTCCTGGTTTAAATTTCTCAAACAACTAGCCAAAAACGTTATTTCCTGGATTTTCATGTTTAAGCTAGAAGAGGAAAATCTTGCTTACTAAAGGAACCATAAAGTTTTTATTATCTATTTAATTTTTACTTTTGTTAATCTTTCCTAATTCACCTAGATTAAAAACCTATTTATAAACATACGAAACGGCCATCTGTTACTACATGTTCAATTATAAAATGTAACATGCACATTAGAGTGGCCCTTATTTTTTTATATTTTAATTTATGATCGCACACCCCCTATTTTTCCCTTTTGATATAAGAAAATAATAGAAAATCTCTATTTATTGATTTTTTTTTTTTTTTAAAGTGAATTTGCCAGAAATAAAAACACCAACGATCCGTTGCCTGTTTCTGGTAAGATTATACGTGTAAGCCTGGATTGAGCGTTCATCAACAGTCGGAGAGTTCCATTCAATGATCTAATAATTTTTTTTAAGAGTTAATACTGTACGAAGAAATTAACCAAGCTATACCATTTCCCGCGTTGAAGAAATTTTCTAGAAAATAGAAACTATCTATAGTACTTAAATAAGCGGCAAAGTGTTATGGCAATTTTAGACAATAATGAAAACACACATGATTAAGCATTCTTAACAAGAGAATCTTGGGACCAAAGAAGACGTATTTATGTAACATTTTAATCATTGAAATTTCATTTCTAAACATGATTCAAAGCAGTTTTTTTTTTTTAAAATGGTCTTGATTATTAACTAAAATTGCTATCATGTCAAGACACGTTTATGTGGGTTAACAGGTTAATAGGTTAGATAGAAAATTTTTCTTGTTTTGTTTTTTCATAAAAAATATAGAAAACTTCATTTCCAGAACAATGTTTGATATTTCTAAAGAAATGGGGAATAAGCGTGAGCTTTTTAAATATTAAAAAGCAGACCAGTGGGACATTGGCGCATCTTGTTTAAGATTATCGAAAAAACGAAGCATCTACGGGCTGTCAATGTTACAGTCGAAAGAGGGTTAAAATTAATGCAACACTTTAATGACCTATTGACAGTTAAAATATAAGTGAATTAGTTAAAATACTTATATATTTCTGTCAGTGTGCGTTCAAAAATAAAAAGTTTATTTTTCACCCCTATAAATAAGGTCCACCCTAATGCACATATTCAAAATTACATATATTATTTGAAGGCAAAGGTGTTAAAAAATAACGTTATTGCGATGTTAGTATAAAAAAAAAACAAATCAAAAACATGTAATAAAATTAAGGAAACAAATTAATTAATTAATAAAGAAGTAAAAATAATTTAATAGGTAAATAAATACGTTTAAAGCGCTAAGAAAATGGATAAACAAAAGTATGCAAAAATAAAACCGAAATATGGAGATATAAAAAACGTTAATTTTTTCAGATATATTATACTGCTAAGACAGTAACCACTACAAATGGAGCTTTCTATAGCAACAATAAGAAATTTTATTCTACAATACATAGAATATTAGATTAGAGTTATGAAAATGTAAAGTAGGAATTTTAAATTTCCTATCTATACAATATTTACGATATGATTATTAAATTAAATTTTTGATACTAAAGATAGGTCTAGCCCAGATTTTACCAAAACACATTATCACGTTCGTCGTCCAGAGTAAATGAGTCGAGTTCATATATTTAATATTAATTAAATATTATAAGTTTTTTAAATTTATATTATTCTATTAAATGCTCTTGTTACAAATCAAATTTTTATAAATTACTAGTAAAATCCTATTTACCTCAACAATGAAAGCCATCACATGTAATTGGGTGAATGTGCTATAATCACTAAAATGTTAAAATTATGATTGTTTTTTCTTAAAATGGAACTTTTAATCGAAATTAAATTATTTATATTTGAGGATACTTTTGTTTTATTCTTGTGTTCGAGTTTTTATTTACTTTTTTTTACATATTAATTATTTTTTTTTAAATATATTTTTATTGTATTCATATTACCGTCCCTCACTAACTAAACTTAAGGGCATTGGTTCTAAAAGTGGGCTGCCAAAAGTACCACTTATTGGTGCCACAAGTACGCCAAAAATATACCGTGAAATTTTAAAATAATTAAATTAAATGACAAATTAAAACATGATATTAAATAAATAATTAAAACAATTATAAAAATAAATATTATTATTTTTTTTTTAATTTTATGTTGTTTACCGTTGCTTTTTAATTACTTCTGTTGTTAATTATTTCATTTATCAATGTCATATCATCTCCAGATCGTATCTCAGCACTCGTAAATATTAAAACAAAGAAGAAGGAAAGATTAGAGGTCCTTGAGATGAAAGTATAACATTCAAAAACACGAAATAGTTTTAAAGAAATATGCAAATACCATTAAGCGCATCTACATTGAGCTAACATATCATCACCAAATAACATTAAAATAACTTATGATTTGAATGTTTTTTTTTTTTTATTGGAAATAAACTTACTATAAAATAATTCTACTTTTTTTTCAAATAATTTTTAATATTCATCAAATACTTCACATCTATACTAACTGTAAAAAAGTAACAACAAAAAATATCTGTTGCGTTGCTCGCATCACACAACATTCACTTACCACGATACTCGAAATAAAATTTTAAATGTTCTATTTATTTTCCGTAGAACATTTATTTTTCATTTAATAATATAAAACTAAAAATTATTATCGACATCAATCATTTAAATTTATGTTTTTCGTCACTCTGCATTACCTTCTACGGCTTTATATGTACATATGTTAGATATTATTTTTTCTACAATCTTTAGCTTTCCAACGGCATACCACACATTTATATTGATAATCTTATTTCAAGCAATTTTTGCGAAAATGTTTCTCCTTCAGTTTATTATCAAAGTCCATCATAGTTTATCCTTATTCATTCGTTATTACTACTTACAATAGGAGACGGTTAATTATTTCAAATAAACAAAATTAAATGTACTTTGGAGGCAGCCATTTTGAAAATTTGATATTTAAGCCGTGTCAGACTATTTCAATGAGGATAAGTCCTAGTTAAAATAAAAGAACTTTTAATAGTTCATTGATATGACGAGTTCGATCAAAATCGTTAGATTAAAAATGTGTACAATCGATAATACAAAGTGACACTTTTAGTAGGCCGATTTTTTTTTTTTCTTTTGCCATAGTTCGAGATATTATTCAAAGCATTACGAATACAGAAATTGAGATTATACTCGCTATTTCCAGGCACCAACTCGATTATCATTAAAATTATTCCATTTTCGGCGGCATAGCTGCAATGACCATGGGCCAGCCTCAACAGCCCTACCACGTAATGACTCTTTGGACGTTCGTGTCCTTTGGTTAGCCACCGACAGTTTTCCAAAACCTTTTATATATCAGATTGGATCCCATGGAGTTCTGAGAATCCAAACCATGTTGTAAAACACGCCATCCATTCTGTCCCTAATGAAGCCAAATAATACGGGTTCCGGGATAATTTCTGTTTTTTTTTCTTTATTATAGAGTCAATGGTTTGGGGTCTATTCGTGTGGAGATAGCCCCGCCGTGAGGTGAGTTGTATTTGCATGTTATCCAAATTGGGTATATGAAAGAGACTTATTAATATTATTATGAGAGCTGTGTTAAGGAGCCCTGTTCTGTCACTAGGTCATAGCAGTTATACGGTGCTAATGCTAGGTTTCTTACTTTTTCTGCAGTATCTAATTTATACTTGAGAACTTTGCCGATAAAAGTGCCGGTAACAACCCTAGTCTGTGAGTAAAATTTTTCGCATAAGCAGGTTTGGAAAGAAAATTAGAATTCTAAAAGTGCATGATTCATAACAAGACTGCTCATTTTTCGTTTCTAAATTTAAGGTTTAATTCAAATCTATTAATTTGATTAAAAACAACATTACTTTTATTACCCATCGATAATATACTTATACTATTCTTTGTTTATTTTCATATAGATATGTTTACGAAATTATATTGATATTTATTAATTCGTTTAAGCGACCTGCAGACAACCACAGTTAACACTCCACATCTGATCCTGATATACTGATCTAATTTTCAAAATTTCATCTGAATTTTTCTAATCATCCAAATACTCTGATTCAATCCTTACGCAGCTCCAATCCGCCTCGAAGGTTGAAACAGTAGTGGTGTCCAGATCTATTGTAAAATAAATTTGAAAACTGTAGTTCTGGCAATGTCCAGATACTCCACTCACATCCAGAGTGTTATAGGGTCATTTAGCCTCCACTGGCTTTCAGAATCATTGATGTGGGGAGAGAGAAGCTCTGAGATCTCCTAGCGCACTGGTTTACCCCTAGAACGTGAGGAGGAACTGAGGATCCTCAGGCGCAAGTGTAATTATTTTGAATAATAATGGATGCGATTTAGTATTTTTGTTATTATTCATATATTTTAGTTTGGATTATCTGTATAAAAAGGGTTTTATTTATTAATACAGAAGAGAGAAAAAAAAAAAATTGTAGAGATATAAATATAAGATTCCACACGTGAAACCTAGAATCTCTAAATTAACGAAAAACAACTGAACTTTCCATATTTCGCCAATTTAGGCATCATCAGAAAAGAGAAGAAAAAAAAATCACAAAACATACACACATATATATATATATATATATATATATATATATATATATATATATATATATATATATAAAGTTACGTGACAGCGAGTTAAAACAGATAAAAAAAAGAATAAGGTTAAAGAAACAACACGTTCAGAGACAAAATCAAGACTCCTTTATTCCTCTTAGTAATCCTACTTATATATATTTCGTTCTTGTTTACATAAGAGATTTGGTATTAAATATAATAATACTATGCTTCAGACTATAACTCCCCCCCGCCAGTTTACGGACATTCTTCGTAAACTTCTTACATACACACACAAAAACAAAAACAAAAAAAAAAATTCTAAAACAATTCTGGTTTGTCTTGTCATAAATAGAGAAATATATATATATATATATATATATATATATATATATATATATATATATATATATATACATACAGCAACAAAAAAAAACTACTTACAGCTATCTGTACCTTAAAAGAACAAAAAGAAACCTCTTGTGGCTTTATAGCCGTTTTAGAACCTTTACCGCACTCTCGCGCACTTATGGTCACACAGAAAAATCATAATAATACTACGAAACAAAACACAAAAAAAATGTTGCACAATTTGTTATATACAAAGTTTATGTAATGAGACGAGGATACTCCAGCTTACAAAGGTGTTTCTATCGCTGGTAGCTTTAATTGTTCGATGTGAACTGTTCTACGTTTTAGGGTTTTTTTAACACTCTCAATGGTGACAATATTGTGCTCTCTAATTACCACCACCCTGAATGGCCCCTCGTAACGCAGTAACTCTTTACCCCTATTAGTGCCTAGCCTCCTGTAAACTATCATCCCTATTTTCACCTCTCCCATCATATCCCTAAGGTTGAGATTGTCTCGAGCGACCCTCTTGCTCTTTTCCTTCTCTATCTTTTCCTGGACTTTCAGCCACAATTTCTTCCGCTCAATCGTGTTATTGACCACTTCCTCTTCGTCCGCTGTCGTGCCCCGATAGTCCCGCCGATGACCGCGAAGCCCGAAAAGTATCTCGAATGGGGAAAAACCCGTTACTGTGTGGATAGAATGGTTGTATGCCACAATAGCCTTTGCCATCGCCACGTCCGGTTCTAGCCCCGTTTGGTACACCCTCAGGTGGTCGCTTAATGTGCTATGTAGCCTTTCAATACTTCCCCTGCTCTTGGGATGACCGGGAGTGTTGAGATGCCACACCACGTCCAACAGCTTCATCTCCGCTCTGATGCTGGCGTTATCGAACTCCCGCCCTCCATCGGACGAGATCCGATCTGGAACCACAATTTTAGGGCCTCTAACACTGCTTCTGACGATCGTTCCTGAATCTGGTATGTCATCGCTATTTTGCTGAAGAGATCAATCATGGTTACCCACTTATAACCCCTCCAGGTAAAAGTATCAATCTGGAGATCGCTCAGCGGAGTATTGGCGGTGGGTGTCTCCTCTTGTCTTCCTCTTGGTGGGTGTCTGTCGTATTTCGTGCTGAGACAGACTTCGCAATCCCTTATGGTTTCGTCAATCGTTTTTTTCATCCCCCACCAAATGTACCTTCTTCGCAACGCCTGCAATGTTTCGTGCACCCCGCGGTGGTTCGTTTTACCCTGATGATAGGCGAGCGTCACCTCTTTCTGCTGTTCGACATCTCTGAGTGTTTCGACCATAAATTTACATCAAACGAACGTCCTATCCACCCCTATTCGCTCGGATCGCCATATTCGTTTGATCTTTTCCCAAATCGTGTTATTCCCGACATATAGATGATGGGTTTTACCAGGTTTGGATGCATCCTTCAGAGCTCTGCAGATTTGGTCGTCCCTAGCTCCCGGCTGCGACCAAATGATCGTGATGCGACTATTTCCATACCGGGTATACTCGATTTTCATCAACCCTGAGGTCCTGGTTTTCCAGATTATTTGTCGATGCTTGTCGTTGACAATTTCTTTTAATTCTTCCATGTCCGTCGGTCTTTCGTCGCTTGGGTTCTCATCTTCTGAAAGATCCTGTCTGTCGTCCGTCGTGCCATGCTCACCCTCCCCTTCCGGTGTCCACTCTCGCAGAAACTGCCTCACGTCCCTGGATGATTCCCCTTCCTCTTCCTCTATCACGTTGACCATTAACGCTCGGGACAGCCAATCCGCCACCACATTCTCTTTCCCCGGTTTGTACACGATGTCCATGTTGTACTGGCTTAGGAATTCTTTCCACCGAGTAACCCTCGCGGAGGATTCTTTTAACTTCCCAATCCATTGCAGTGGTCTATGATCCGTATGTACTCGGAATCTTCTCCCGAATACGTAGGGTCTGAAGTGGTCAATGGCCCACACAATCCCCAACAGTTCTCTTTCGAGGGCGCTCGCTGTACCTGGTTTCTGTCTCCGTAAGGCGCCTACTGGCGTATGCTACGGGACGTTCCCCCCCTTTTCCGTCTTGAGATAATACCGCCCCCAGCGCGTACTCGCTCGCATCCGTTGTGATGGTAAATAACTTTTCGAAATCAGGGAACGCGAGTACTGGCTCCATCTGTAACTTCTCCATACACTTCCGGATGTTATCTTCTATCACAGGCGTAACTATTATTTTCCGCCCTTTCTTCAGTAGATTATTGAGGGGAACTAAATATTCTGCCATTTCCGGTACGAACCGTCTGTAGTAGTTCAGCGTCCCCAATAATCTCCTAATACCTTTTACGTCCCGGGGCACCGCTATCTTCCGTATGGCCTCAACTTTGTTAGCATCAGGTCTGACTCCCTCTTTAGAAATGGTGTGTCCTAAAAAATTGATTTGCTCCTGACCCAATAGTGACTTCTCCTAGGATAATTTTAGTCCGAATTGTCGCATCCTATTAAAAACGCTTTGCAAATGTTCTATGTGCTCGCTTTCGGTTTTACTAAAAACTAAGAGATCATCCATATAGATCTGGCACACCGCTTCATCTATACCCCTTAAGAACTCATCCATGAGGCACTGGAACGTAATGGGGGCGTTTTTTAATCCGAACGGCATCCTAGTGAATTCGTAGTGACCTCTTTCAAACGTGAATGCCGTCTTGGGTTGATCCGTCGGATGCATTTTTATTTGGTGGTACCCCGCCTTTAAATCCAATGTACTAAATATAGTTGCCCCGCTCAGCCTGTCTAAAATGTCTTCGAATCGGAGAATCGGGTATTTCTCATCGATAGTGTTCTCATTTAGTTTTCGATAATCTATCACTACCCTGTATTTTTCCTCGCACGGTGCACTCTTTTTCCTCACTGCCCACAACGGACGGTTATAGGGGGGTGTGCTATCTATAATTATTCCCTGTTTCTTTAGGCTCTCTATCTCTTCCCGGATATGGTGACGTAACGCTTGTGGATATCTCCTTTCCTTAACGTTGGTCACTCTTTCTTGTTTTAGCGGGATTTCATGCACTGTCTTTCCCGTTGCTCCCAGTATGTCGCCCTCCCTGAAGAAGACATCCCCGTATTCTGTTTTCAACGTTTGTCTCCAGTCTTCCGTTCGATTTATCGCGCCTACCCGTGCCTTCTGGTCCCTTATGAGGCTTTGACATTTAAACCTTTCTCCCCCTATCCTCACGTTCCATTTTCCCTTGCTATTCTTAATCCTCGCGCCTACCTTTCCTAACAGATCACACCCTATAATGACCTGGTAGTCTCGCGGCATACCCCCTACAATGTGTACTCTTAAATTAGATCCCCTAGATCCCCATCTATCTAACCCTATCTCTGCTTCCCCCTCTACTTCACATGGGCCACCCAGGGTGATTAATTTACAGCAACATACCTGGATCTGGAGTGTCCACTCTCCGCCATTAAGCTTTTCTAGCGCTTCCCGGCACAATATGGTGTTGGAGCTCCCGGTGTCAACCAGACATCTCACTCCGCCCTCCACTCTGATTATAGGCAGACCGCTGTGCTTTCCTCTCACGTTGTAACTTACCAATCTGCGGTCGCCTCTATGCCGCCACTCCCCTCAGACATCCTCTCGGTGCTTTCTTCCTCCCGAAACTCGCCTCCAACTGCTCCTCCCGCTCCTCTGTCCGTTTTTCTTGTCCGAATCGTCTACTTCGTCTTCTGATTCAGAATTCTCGGATGTTCCAGTTGAATCAGCTGATGATCCGCTGAGTCTCCGTGAGATACTTCTCCTCCGAACCCTTTGGGCGTTTACCTCCATTGGTTCCGGCTGTGCTGTCTCTCTCCTCCTGTAGATGTAGGGGCACTGCCGGGCGATGTGCCCTTCGGTTCCGCACTCGAAACATCTGGTGCGTGGGCATTGCGCTACTAGGTGTCCTGCTCTCCCACAACCGTGACACTTCCGATCTTCTTTCCTACCGCCGTTCCTTGGTCTTGATGGTCCTGGTCTTCTTTCCTCCAGTGCGGCCCTCTCTCTACCACTATCTCCAAACTCTCTCTTCTTCCAGTTGGTCTGTGCAGTTCTGGGTCGTCTATATACCATTCTGCTCCACCCGGTCTCTTCGACTTCCGTCCGGGCTTCCTCATCTCTCGCGCTCATATCTACCATTTCTTGAGCGCATTCAACGAAGGTCCGCTCTCTAGGTAGGCCTTCTTTCTTCCCTGTCTCTTTGGCCAGTTGCACCTTAAGTATCGTCGACAGGAAGGCCATCCTGGCTTCTACTTCTTCCACACTCCATGTCTCCCGCATTTTCTCTGTAATCCTATTGTACCGGGCTAAGAGTGTCCCTGCATATTGCCCGCTCGACTGTCGTGGCTGTTTGATTTCGCGGAACATTTGGAAGATGTCTTCTTCCGGAGTCCACCTGCCTCCTCCGAACGCCTTCTTTAACCTCTCTTTAACTATCGTCCACGGTGTTTCTTCGTCTGCCTGGATCTGATTCAAGATACTTCTTTTTATCCTGCATATTAGGGCTGCCTTCAACGCCTCTGCGTCTTCACGGCTCAACAGGTTTTCCGATGCCTTCGCTTCTATTCTCGTTATTAAGCGATCTCCTCCTTTTAAAAAATGATTAAGCTCACCTGTTTCTCCGGTGAATCTCTCCAGGTCTGATACCGCCTTCCTCAGGTCCTGTGACGTCGCTGTTTTAATTTTCAGCCACTCTAGTGCGTTCGCATGCGCTGCCGCCAAGGTGGTCTCCGGTAGAGGTGGGATCTCCGGCATTGGTGGGATTTCCGGCATTGGTGGAACATTCGCTTGTATATTTAACACTGGTGGCCTCAGTATTTCATTGTTCGCCATATCTCCACTCTTTCTCAATCACGCTGTCTAATCACGCAACCGAAATTCAAAAAAAAAATAAATCAAAAATCGGGTTTCGGAAAGTTTAAGCTCCGACCGTACTTTGTCCCGGGTTTCGGCACCAGTTACGTGACAGCGAGTTAAAACAGATAAAAAAAAGAATAAGGTTAAAGAAACAACACGTTCAGAGACAAAATCAAGACTCCTTTATTCCTCTTAGTAATCCTACTTATATACATTTCGTTCTTGTTTGCATAAGAGATTTGGTATTAAATATAATAATACTATGCTTCAGACTATAACTTATATATATATATATATATATATATATATATATATATATATATATATATATATATATATATAATGACATATAATGACAAAATTCAGCACATATCACATCCACAGTCTAAAAATACATATCAACTACACACAGTACCTCACTCCAAGATATCATAAACTGAAGAAAAAGAGAGGTTACAAGACAATATCTGGGAAAGGTTAAATTAAAAACAGTTGATCATCAGGAAAACAAAAAAAAACACACTAAACAACCAAAAATGTACACAAGGCCATACAAATAAATAGAAAAGAAAAATAACAAATAAAGAAGAAATGGAAAGTAAAAAGGCACAGGAGAGGAAGGAAAACAGTGGATATACACTTAGATTAGTTGTTTCTCGCTATTTTAGAAACCATAGGCATCATGTGTGGAATATTCCATTTAGATCCTAACAATTTTAATTCATGTTTATGTTATTTCATCCTCTTTATTTATTTATTATGTATCGATTCCTCATTACCGAAGGTAGGGAAGCTTTGCTTTCATGCAGCAAGTGAACAAATTTATGACCTCAGGATCGATTATATTTAGAAAAAGGCCCGTCAGATTTGGCCCAAAGTTGCTCAAATAATTGGGATTAGTATTAAAATAGTTTATTATCAATTTTCATCTACTACTTTCGCTTACCCATGCGCAAATATATTTTCCTTAACACGCCTTTATTTCGAAAACTGTTCTTTTGATTTGACCCGAAATGGAAGGAGAGTTGGTGATCAGTTAAAAAATGGTCCAGTATCATTTTACTAAATTACATCCACTACTTTCGCTTACGAATGCGCAAAAGTATTTTCCTAGACACGCTTATTTTTCAAAAACGACTCCTCTCGTAGATTTTATTCTCAAACTACAAATCATTGACCTTGAAATATAAACAATATGTAATGTATCCAATAGATGAGGAATATTGTCCTACTTGCCAGGCATTTTTTTTTATTTTTTATTTATTCCATTATTATTTATTTCTTTGTGATATTTGTCACTTAATATTCATAAACACATCTCTCGCAGAATTTAAGTTGGTTCGATGATTTGAAGGACAGTTGCAATATGCATGATCGCCAAAAGAGCTAAAAATGAGATAGAGGAATACATTTTCACTGACACAAGATTGAACTGGATATCTATAATGGGAAAATATGGAGTGATAGGCTGGAAGAACCAAATGTTGAGAAAACCAAAGGGGAATTTTTTTTTTTTTTTGTTTCCTTGCGACTTCCTTTTATCCATCGTCCACTGCCTAGCAGATCGTTCTCCCCATTTCCCTTCCTTTTGGACTTCAAAACATTTGGTTTTCCCTATCAAAATACCCTTTTCCGTTTTATTTCCGAGGGATGCTACCGTCTCATTCTTCATTGCTTTAAAAAATACTCGGGCACATGCGTATAAAGTAATTGCTATTATAGATCAAAGCACATTTTATTTATTTTCTTTTTTTCCAATTTCTTTATAAACAAAACAATAAATAGATTTTTTTGTTTTTAAAAATATAATTTTAAATTTAAAAAACGATATGGTCCAGCTTGGTGTCAATCATCATCGTAGAAAGGTTGAGGAAGACCATATATGCCTTCGAAGACATAGTAATAAACTATTAAATTATAATAACAGTAGCTAATTAGACGACATGTCATCCGTTCAATATTCCAGACTTCCAGGTCTTTTTTAATTATTTATTTAGGTCTGATAAGAGGCAAATATATATTTTTCCTAACGTCTAGAAGTCTTATAGTTAAAATATTGTCAAACACATTTTATTTGATGATTCGATCAGCATATGTTCATGTTCGAATTTGACATATAAATTATCAGTTTAGGCCTTAAGAAAAATTTTCAATTTTTTTATTTTTTATTTATTTTTATTAAGAAGGGGAGAACGGGGTAATGCCGAACACTTAACCTTCCTGACCTAATATCCCTCTGGAATAGTTTTTTATCTTTATCTGGTTTCTGATCTGTAAATTTATGCAAGGAGTAAAATTTAATAATTAATAGTGTTGATAAATTCAAACACTTACAAAAAGTTATCATTGTTCGATATTGCCCTGTTGAATGGAATAATATCGAAGAGTCTGCTCAACTTTCCCACAACCTTGTTCTAGTTCGGTCCTTTTTCTTTCATTCCTTTAGCTGCTTTCCTCTTTTTCTTTTCTTGCATTTTTTTTTTTGTTTTCATTAGAGGATTTCAGAGAAATGAATAAATGCCCTACTTACAATTGTGGGGAGAGCATATCCTCATTTTAGCTATTATATTTAAGTTATTTTGTTGTCAGAGTAATGGATTACATGGGGGGGGGGGGGTAAATGAGAATCACATCATATGAGATACTTTTATTTTGAGATGAAACCGAACGATTGGCGTAAAACTGAACAAAGTGTTCGGTAATTCCCCTTACGGTGGCATTACATAAAACATCACAGTATGAAAAACTGAGGCATTCCAAAAATCTAATTTAAAGCAGAAATAATAAGGAAGGAACTGTTTATTACAACAGCATATCAGCAGAATAAAAATAAAAGCCAGAATATTACTTCTCTGAATATGAATGAAATATAAAAGTTACAAGCTGGCATTCGAAAAAGCTTTTTCAGATCACTTCGGAACGATTCTCCACTACAAGAGAGGAGGAACAGCGGAACAAAAAAAATCCTACTGTCCGGTATTGCCCCAGTGTTTGATATTACCCCGTTCTTCCATATTAATAAAACACTAAGTAAAAAGAAAAGGAATAACAAAACTTTAAATAATTAACAAGAAGTTTTTGAATAACAGTCCAAAGTTGTTGTTTTTTTCAAAATCTTACCCATGCCCCAAACCAGGATATAATGTTATTTTTTGTTTGTAAAGTAAACCAAGACTCAGGATGTGTATTTTATGTAACTGGACATTTTTCCTCACTTATAATTACTTATGTTATGAAACCATATTTTCACTTATATGATTAGAATAACTAAAATAAGATGGGTAAATATTGTGGTTGTACTGGACCTAATATTTTACAAGAAAATATTAGACTGAAATCTACTTCTTTTATACCGGGGAAAAGAAAAGCGTTAAGACAAAAATATTTATTTATATTTGTATTATACTATACATTGTTTATAAATACATAGGATGCTATAGAAAAAATCATATAAACTAAAACAAAGCCTTAAGTCTCTAAAAACTGGTACATAACTTTGCAGTCAGTGTTTCGCCAATTCAGGCATCAACAGGAATACATGAATGAAGATCAAAACAATACATTTCATATCAATAGTCTATAAAAGACAAATAGAGACAGCACATCACTGCAAGACAATTCAATATGTATCGAATTTATATAATATATATATATATATATATATATATATATATATATATATATATATATATATATATATATATATATATATATAACTGACCTTTGTCCAAAGGTTTCAAAAAAATAAATATTTTCAAAGTACTTGCTTTCTCTATCAAATATACTTCATAAATATTTCTTTTCTTAAACTCTTTTATCTCTGTAGTCTAATGTTTGGCGAAAAAAAAAAAAAAAAAATCATAAATATAATGTATGTTTTATTTATCGTTGCTGATCCCACACTCTTGATTTAGAATACAACATTTTTTTTTTAACGGTATATTATAATGCAGTGTCAATAACTAATACACATTACTCGAAATTGTTTTTAATAAAAAAGAAAAAAAATCAAAATAATGTTTATAGAAGTTGGCTGTAAAATATATAACAACACTGGCTTGTCACAATTCTTTGTTAAGTTGAATGGACTGAGAGAGAATGGAAGGAACATTGATGAAGCTGCTACGTGAGAGACAGAGAATGAAATCGACCAAGTAAGAAACGAGCTGCCATAAAACAGATCCGGACTTGGAATACTGTCCTAGGATAAGCAAGATATATCTGTCCTTTTTCAACCAAAAAATTGTCCTGTTTCGCTAAAAGGAAACAAAAGGATTCCATTACAGTGAAGATTAATTCCACTACATTCCGAATGCGAATATCTGGATTTCCGTAACATTTTTTTTTTTCCCGTGTAAATCGGGATGCCAATTGGAAAAGCAAAATATCATGAAAAAAAAAGGTTGTTGTTTTTATATTAACAAAATGCGAACATTTAGGTAGAGTTAAGATCACCCATACGCCAAAAGGAATGGTTTCTGAAATGTTTTATGTTCAACACGAGTAATCAACAATAAAAAAAAAAAAAAAAAATGCTAAATGTAAGATATTCCATAAGAAGAAAAAAACATATGCGAAATTATCACTCTCAGATTATTACATGTGTAAACATTTTTAATGAATTATCGATTCTAGGTACAATTTCGATAAAGTATCGGAAGCAAGGTAATGGGTATGGATATAATATAGGTAAATTTTATAGCTGATGTGCCACTCTATATAAAATTGTGTCTTCCCTAAAGATTAAAGATTTTCACGTTGGAAAAAATAGGTATTAATGGACCATAAATTATTACCATTTTTCTAGCTAATTTCAAAATAATCTTATTTTAACACTTTTTTTTTTCTAATCTTCAAAGTATATATTGTTGTGTTGTATACACTTTTGTTGTCATATCGAGGCCTAGCTGTAGGATTCGTTCACATTACCAATATTTGGGCTTTGACCGGAAGAATTCTGAAACTCCATTTTGAACCCTGTCCAGAGAATTGAAGGCTTTTCCTTGAAGATAGTGAACAATTTACCGTAAGATATGGTAGTCGGAAGTTAGTACCTATGGTAGTCCGAAATGTAAACTATTCCAGGCGCGATAGTCTATTTTTTTAAATACATATCTATTGGACTTTCTCAAAGTGATAATTAGGAGAAAAATAGTATGAACAAATTGTATATGTTTTAGATAAAAATCGGTGTGTAGAAACCTGGTGAAAACAATTCAGCAACGTGCCAAAAAGTTGTTTAAGATGTGAAAATTTTTATTTTGAGAAAAATAAAAAACAGTAAGTTATAGCGTTTAAAATGGCGAAAAAAAAAAAGAAGAGTTTTAAACAATTGAAGTCGGTCTACAGCTTATCTCTAAACTATTAAAAACCACGAAATATGGCCATTTTTTAACACTGAATTAAAGGCCTTGTAATTGTCACAGGAACATGTTCGTATATTTTAGTAATGCCTACATAAGATAAAAATGTCATACAATTAACATACACTGTTTGTTTACAAAGAGTTCCTCTACAACCCTATTTTCATGAAATATATTTTCGATTTGATACCTAAAAAATCGGGTTTGTTTCTTGCTTTGGACATGAGAAAGGGGATTTATTTTTACATGCAATGTTTTATATGCAATTTTCTATTTTATAGCAATATTTTACTGTGGATAGGCACTATTAAAACTCACAATTTAAGCCAAAAACAAATTCCTACGATTATTACAAGCCCTGCAATTATATATCGAAAAATGGCCATTTTTTATGTTCACTATTTATTTTTTTGCGAAATGTTGACCGATTTCAATTGTCAGAATTTTTTTGTTGTCCTTTAAAGCGTTATTATTTACTGGGCTTGTAACTGTCCTAGGGACATGTTTTGGGGCTTAAGTTTTAGTTTTTAATGAGGCCTATCTACAGTAAAAATAGCATTTAAAATAATAACTTTTCACGGAAAACGCGATCATGCGATCATATAAACACATGTGTTATCGAAAAACGGTTTGAACAAGGCTCAAAATGGTTCTAGAGCGATTTTAAACAGCGCTTTTAGTTAACAATGAGTACCTCTACAACCCTATTTTGATGAAATATATGTGAGGTTCGATTTAATTGTCAAAAACGCGTTTAAAAATCGGATATTTTCTTGCTTCGGCCACTCGGGCGTGCGAGCGAAGGGGAAGTGTTACGTATCACGAAAAGTTATTATTATTTTTACATGCTATATTTACTGCAGATAGGCCTCATTAAAAAGCACAATTTAAGCCACAAAACATGTTCCTACGACAGTTAGAACTCCAGTAATTAAATGTCCAAAGATTGTCATATTTCACGGTATTAATGAAAAAACAGAAAAAGTACTTAAAAGCGCTTAAAAGGAAAAAAAAACTTCTGACAATTGAAATCGGTCAACAACTTTAAAAAAAAAAAAAAAATTATGGATATTTTTGGACATACAACTGCAGGGCTTGTAATTATCGTAGGAATTTGTTTTGGGGCTTAAATTGTGGTTTTTAACAGCCTAGAAATTATTAATATTAATATATACAGTAAAAATATTGCAAATGAAATATAAAATTCCATATATTGCATGTAAAAATAATTCCCCTTCGCCGTCCGAGCGGCTAAAGCAAAAAAAAAAAAAAAAAAAAAAAAAAAAAAAAAAAAAAAAAAAAAAAAAAACACGGATTTTAGAGGTATTAAATCGAACATATATTTTATGAAAATGAGTTGTAGAGGAACTCTTTGAGAACAAATAATGGTTTTAAAAATCACTTTAGAATCATTTTACGCCTTGCTCCAACATTTGTTTTTACATTTTCACGTTTTTCCGGGAAAAGTTATTAATATTTTTACTCAAAATTATTCTTGTACGTAGGCGTTACTAAAATCCATAATTTAATTCCACAAACATGTCTTAGAATTGCCCCGCGACAGTTACAAGGCATTTAATTAAATTGTTCACATCTTAAAATTAAAATAACGTTTGACCCGTTTATGATTGTTTTTTTTTCACCTGGTTGCCACACACCGATTTTATATAAAACACATACAATTTGTTTCTACAATTTTCTTCTAATTATCACGCTGAGAAAATCCATTGGAAATACATTTCAAAAAATGAATAATTTTCCCTATCGCGCCTGAATTACACACAAATTTGTAAACGTGTATTTCCGTTGAAAACTCGGATCCAAAATTTTTCACGATCCCAATACTTTCAATTTATTATATATTTCATGTATAATAAATTGAATGTAATATTTATACAATTAACAGACTTGGAATCGTCTGATAAAAATGTTTCGAATTGGAAAGAGTTCGAGTAGTCGAATTAGTGAATCTCGTTCTATGATATCAATGATTGCATAATTTATTGCGGGCTAACTTTGGTGAGCACATAGAAAATTAAAGCTCCTTTATAGTGAAACTTTTGTCCGGTAAATTAAGGGGAACGGACACTTTCAAGATGACGTCATAATAAATTATTGCTAACTACCGGATTACGTGTTTCCGTTGTGTAGTCCATTCTCGTAAAACTTAGTATTATTATAGTTCTCTGCAAAAAGTTTTAGCTTGATATTTATAATACGAATTATTGTAGGGCGCACAGCTGTTGAAAATCAAGATAGCGGAAAACGCATAAGGATTTTTCATGAGAGGTACAATACATGTAACATACCCGAAAATCAGAATTACTCCACCTTTCGCAATACAAAATTATATCTTCACTGGGCTGAGTTGAGAAATATTTACGAACGTTGGTGATGGATATATTGAAAATTTGGGACAACATGCCTTGAACATATATGAATTTGGGTGTAAATTTTCATTTGTCTGGAAAAAAGTATACAAAAGGGGGTTTTGACAAAGTGGTTGAAAATCGATTTTCGGGAAAAAAAACCTATCACACCCGATCAGAGAGACACAGAAACATACTTTTTATATCATATTAGTCACAGTAAAATTTGCTTTAAGATCTCAAAAGTTTTTACCATTAATGTAGTGGGCGAATTCGTTAGATATCTATTATGGAAAGAAAAAATGAAATTTATGTTGTGATTTTGTGGGGAGATATAGGGTTGGCAATGCATTTCGGGTTAGATATCAAAAACTCTTAGTATTCTATAAAATATATATAGTATTAATAATATAAAGTAATAAATAATATATAGTATTCTATAGTAAAAATAAATTCTATAGCATTCAAATTCTAAATGTGATAAAATTTCTGTTTTTTAACCCAAAATAAATAAAGGGTAAGCAAGTTTATTTTTAAAACTTTTGTTTAAACAACTAATTATTTCTAACGGCCAAAATGATAAATTTTATATGTAATACAAAAATATACTAACTTAAATATTATATAAAAATACAATGGAGTTACTGGAAATAAATAAAAAACAATTTTTTTTAAGATCTAGTTAATTATTAATAAATGCCAACATGACAAATTTTAAATTAAAAAAAATATATATTAATTTATATAAATTGTATAATAATATTACAATGACAAATTAAAAATATAAAACAAAGATATACTAATTTATCTATATTAAACAACAACAACAAGGGATCGGGTTAGCTCGGTGGGTAGGGCACTGTGGTACTAATCTCCAGGTCCTTATATACTACATAATAATATACTTAAAACCAAATTAAAAAAAAAAAATCATTTATTAATATAATAAGTTTTTTTACATCCTCATGAACTTCTTATGTTTATTTTTCTTCGACTTAACACGAAGCTTATTAACATAAGGATCTGATGTTACGAGAAGCATGTGTGGCACATCTTCGTTTGCACATATCCTACTACTCTTTCGGGAATGATTTAATTAATACCGCCGATAATCTTTATTACGGGCTTCCTACGATTCTTCGGTTAGCATTCCAATTGGCAAATAAGCAGCTAAAAAACTTTTGCTACAATGCAATAGAACTTTATGCACGGTACTTCGCATGTTGTACCAACTGTACAATTCTACAAATAGTTCAGCAGCTCCGTAACAGTACTGCCCAAAATTTTTCGGATCTATAGCTCGCCCACTGTTAATTGTGTCCAAAATTAGCCAGAAACGATGGATTAAATCTTCATTTATACCAGAAATCTCTGCGGTGAACTGTTGGCATCATTTGAAGAGCCTATGCATTGCTTGGCGGCTTCTATATTTAGGCCCAAAATCCGTCTAAATTTTCCCTTTTTAGCTTCTTCTATTTGTTGCCTATTATCTTAATTTGTCCTTCATCTTTCAGATGGTTGATGATAAGCAATTTGTAAAATACATTAAATAAATTTAATTCTTGCGTGTAATGGAGTCAAGCCAAGTTGAAAAGTTTCAGGTTTTATTTTTAAAAGTTCTAAGTTGTTCATAAAAAACATAATGAAAACTATAACGGGTCAGAAGCAGTATGGGCGACCTTCCTGTCAATCCTAGTAAAAAAAAAAACTTTAAAAGTTCTATTATTAACATTAATACTCAACTTTACATAAAATAACTTTACTTTACATTAATGTGGAAATGTCATTTTTCAATCTTTCGACTTCTATCCTAATCGTTTCGGGAGTTTCTTTGATGAATACAAATTCAATCGGCCAGTAAAATCTAGTGAAGGCTGGTTTTGAATTCTTGATATTACACATTTGAATTCTTTTTCAGTACACCGACGAAGCACTTGGAGTTAATTGTAACGTGAAATTGACATTAAAAATAAACCAGTGTCTGTAAAGTTTTCGTCCATAAATTTTGGTTAATTTTAATTTTGGCCTAAATAGTCATCATATCACCACTTAGAAAGAAGTGCAAGTTCGGGTCCTGTCGCTTTAAATTCTTCGGTTATGGTTTGCAAAATTCGATCGAGTAAAGACTGGAGGATTACCTTCCTGTAGTTTCCGGCTGTATATATTTCAGTCGGGCAAAACTCTTTTTATGAAATTAGTACCTGGTGGTATGGTGGGAAAATGCCACTTCCAACTTCCTTCGCTGATTTTCTAATCAGTTCAAGGTGATGTGAAATTATCCATGTTTGTACGTACGAAATAATTATTTTCACTTCAAATGATTTTAGAAAACTAATAAGCTAGACAGAATCTTTATTGATGTTGACTTTAAGGCCTGAAATCCCTTCATTACAAATGAACGCTCCTTCAAAAATAAAAAAAAATAACAAGTAATTCCATTTTCAAAATTAAATTGTATACACAGATGCATCTGCAATCTGTCTTAATATTCTGTTATAAGTCTGGTTTTAATAAAAAATAAATTTTAGACCTGCGTTCGGAAGAAATGGACTAACATTTTTTAAAAAAAATTTTTTTTTGGTACCTATTTTGAATATTATTATGGGCTTAAAAAGAAGAAAAAATTGTTTGTTTTTTTTCGCTCTGTATATTTTTGATAAAGCTACAGTTGATTACAAAGGAAAATCGCAGCAAGAAAAAAGAATGTGATTGGCTTTTATAATAATAATGTTGAAAATTTTTTCCTTAAAAATCAAACATTATTCCATCATCGGATTTGAAGACTCGTTACAAGTGTAAAAATAACTAATCTATTTATCAATATTGAAAACAAAATAAATGATTTTTCCAAAACCTTGAAAATAGTTTTTTTTTCCGCCTTTCAATCACTGTGTGGCGCTAATAAAATTTAATATAATATAAGAAACTATAATTATCTTATAATTTAATATGAGAAACTATTATGCTTAAGCCAAATTTTCGTCTGGAGAGTATTTACTCGGTTTCTTCCCAGTCTTCAGTTATTTTTTTTTTAAATTCCAGTAGCTCTTTTTAGTGATAAAAATTATATTTTTCAACATTAAAGAAGCATCTCTCTTTCCTGACTTCCTCAGTTTTTTTTTTTCTGTTGCACAGGAAAGTTCGTAGAGAACAGGTCTTGAAGTAGCAAATCTATCTTCTTCCGTTTCGCTCTAGGACCTCACTCCGAAAACTCCTTCGAAGGTCTGCTCAAACTTGAACAAGTATTGGGACCAGGAAAATCAACAGTTGAAATTTCTAAAGGCCCAAAATGTGATGTTATAATCCCTTCGTATCCAGTAACGTTTTAAAATGTTGAGAAATATATCCAAATTTCGATGAATTTCTCCCTTAAATTTTTCTGAAGCATCCGAAACATTTGCTAAAAACTCATGTAAAAAAGTTATACAACCATGATGAGTGTTGATTTTTATCCTTTAAACGATTAAAAGGAATGCTTCTAGACACTACAATTTTTGCATCTGAAATATATAAAAATTATTAATTTCCAAAGCCGGATAAACCAGGGTCTAAAAGTGTTGAATATGTAAACTATATTATATGCTGAAAATATAATTACTTAAATATTTGAAAAATCTGTAACTTTTTTGTAACCTTTGTGCGGTTACACAAAAGTTACAGATTTCTTAAATGAGGCATCTGATGTTCCTCTTTCTCACTTTAAAGAGAAGAATAATTTATTTTTTCTCAGAAAAATAGCGAAACTTTTTTTACATTGATATTATTAATTTAAAGCTTATACATTTTGCAATGTAATCCATATTTGGGAAAATCAAATTTGCAAACTGAATTAACTCAATATTTACAAATAATAGTTGAACGTTTTATAGCTAAAGTTTGACTAGGAATTTGGTTCTCAACTCTCAATGTTTACTATTAATTTACTCATGCTTTTGTTCCAACTAATTCTTCTTTTTCCTGACTTTTTCCTGCTAACTTATAACCACACGTTGTATATCATTTTCCACATAAAAAATTTACAATCGATATTCTGACTCAAGCCCCGTTGGATTGCTAAGACAGCCACTGTGCGCCAGCTCCCGGAGTAAATTGCACACACCACTCTAAAACAGTTCCCTATATACTCACATAAACACGGTATATGCAAAACTGTTTTGGAGCGATGTGCAATCTCGATTTGGTCAGTCTTGTTTACACTGTTGATGTGAGATGTGATAAATCTTGTTCAGTTCTGGTGATGCCTGAATAGGGCAAACGTTGATCAGCTTATTATTTAATGCTATTTGAGATACCCATGATTTTGTGTTGGAATATTCCAGTAATATCCAAGAAAAAATTATTGCGGATTTCACAGCTCTTTTTGGTATTAATAATTGATATTATTATAGTCTCATCGCAGATGTTAATGAAATAAAAAAAAGTATACTTGACCTCCCTAACTTGAAGTGGTGACACCAACAGTTATTATAGTGATAATTAATTATTTAGTTCGATACCACCGATTTCTTATAAGAATAATTAAGAGAAAAGGCAAAGAAGCGGCGTGGATTAATGGATACCAAGCCAGTGTGTAATCTTGGGTATTGAACTGGCTGACCGATTGTCAAAACAAAGGTCTGAAATGCCACAGAAAGCACATCCATTTCCTCAAGAATCAACTAAAAGAGTTTTAGAGGATAATTTAAAGGTATCGGACTTGCAAAAGGCTGAAGAAAAGCTGCGGGAACCACTTGCTGGTCAAGAAGACGATACCCCTTGGAAACAATCGGTCGCCAGCTTCAGGATGCTTATCAAACATGATTATCTTCAGTAGCATTTGTGCGAAATTGAAATCGAGCGATGTTCTGGGCGCCTTTCAAAAGGATATGGATCAGAGTTGGAACTTGGATTTTTGCCAGGAGAGAAAAATTTAATTTTCCCGCCCTTTTTTTCAACCTCCCCCCTCCCCCAAAGCATTAAAAGTCAACAGTTTTATAACAGTATTTTAGATAATATATTTTGGAATAAACATCATCATCTTATAACCTTAACTCATTTTATTGAATGAATTAAGGTTAAAACAATCAAAGAAAGAAAGAAATCCTTTTTTATTTAACCTGAAAATAAAATTTCGTTGCTCCCAGTAGCGTAACTAAGGATATAAACGCCCCAATGCAAAGTTTTCCTGGGCCTTCCTCAAAAATAACTAATTTTATCGTTACCTACTAGGTATTACTCTACCTTGCAGCATTTTTCAAACTCTGTCCTAAGCACATTAAGCAGAGCATGATCACGCTTAAATAAATAATTATTTTAAAAACAATTTTTTTTTATTATTTGGTTTAAAGGAATTTACATAATATTTGTATTCTTCTTCTTCTTGTTTTGCTACCTCCTTAGTGTCATCAGCGTGGAGTGTTCCTGTTCGCCTCAGCCCGTGTCGCCCACCGATCCCTGTCATTGAATTTTCTTCTCAGCCTGGGTCTGCCTCTGGGTCATCTTCCCTCTGGTGTTGCTTTCCAAAACCATTTAGCCTATACATTCACCCATACGGTACACATGACGAAACTATTTCAGTTGGCGCTCTTCTAAAACTTGTTTAGCTGGCCTTACACTTAGGTCTTCTCTTATACTTTCATTTCTCCAGCAATTCCTTCTTGTCTAGCCAAGGACTTTTCTAAGATATTTCATTACTATGACAGTTACCTTGCTTATGTGCTTGTCGAGGACAGACCAACTTTTTGCACCATACAGAAGGTAGCAATACTTAAATAGTTAGTAATGCTTTTGAATAAGGCAGTTTTCGTTTCCTTCTTTATCTCCTATTTTCCTTATATCGTTGTACATATGAAGTCGAAACCAATATTCGCTTTCCTGGCTCCATTTAAAACCTCTTGATCGATTGTTCTTTCTCAGCTGACAATCGTATCCCAGGTATTGGTAGTTATGTACCTTCTCTAGCGGCACGTTATTGCATTGTATATGATAAGATCTTCCATGTCTCGGCCGATAAGCATCACCTCCCTTTTGAGAGGATTTATTTCCATCGCTTTTCTATGAAGCTCTTACGAACATTCATCGACAGCCACCGGTAACATTTCTTGGGTGTTAGCAATCAAGACGTCATAGAAGAGCTTGTGATTACACAGGAATTGAATTCCATTACCCCACTGTTGCTCTATTTTTTTTTTTTCACTACAAACTTTCCATACTTCATCCAAACATATTATTAAAAGTAGTATACTTAGCCTATATCCTTGTTTGACGCCTTTATAAAACCTAAATGGCACTGATTCACACCCGTTAAATTAGGTAGTCTTTTCTCCTTTTCCGAAATTCAGCTCCACTCGGTCGTTTATTTCCGTCCATGTTAAATTTAATAACAAATTACTATTTACAGAAATATAAAAAAAAATTATTTAAACTGAACAGAAGTAATCGTAACAAAAAATTATTAAAACAGCACTGTGAAACAGCAATATCTTACTCTTTGTATAACAAGGACTAAAGGATTTCCCCTTTTGACAGTTAACAGGCGCAGACAGTGGCAGGTGGGAGCGATTCTTGGAATCTTTGTGTCGGAAGACCTCAGTAAGGGCCGCCACACACGAGGAAGCCTTTTGGTCCGGTCCGGTTGGACATACTACGAAATATCACACACGACGGAGCACAAGCCGTTCCGGGAAATTTCGGAGAAAAAACCTTATGAACCGTCTCCTTTATTGTTAAAATACATTTCCCAGTAAATAGCCCAGGGCACGATTTCTTTTTTGTTTGTTTCTTTTTTTCCTAAATTTAAAACATTATTAATTAGGGAATTGCTATATAAAATCTTAAGATTATTAATTAAAACTGCATTAATAAAAAGTTCATCAATATTTTAAATCATATTACAAATATGTTTGGTAGAATATTTTTATATTTTGTTAAATAATACAGTTGATAATTTATTTTAATAGTTAATATAGCTAGTTTTCTATTTTTTTTTTAATTTTATTTAGGGTAGTATTCTATTTATATATTAAAAAAAATTAAGGTGAAAGATTTTTTTTATAGGCAAAAGAGGCTCTTTTTGAAAAAATTGGAGCTTCATCCGAAAAATCTACAACAATAAACGTTTAAAAATGAGCTCGTATTCTTTAAAAAAAGTATTGTTTTTTTTTTTTTGTTTGCGCCGCATTGGTTCATTAGCTAGAGTTACGCCTCTGTTGCCCCCATCTAGTTCCGGCCCTAGTACGTTTCACACTTCGACGTCTCACGAAGTATCCGGATCTTTAGAATATCACAGGTATATTTTATGTTTCCAACATTAATTACTCAAAAATAGGTAATTATAGGAGTGGTTGTGTCCACATGTTGGACCCAATCTGTGGCCTCAACCTCTGGGGAAATATTTGGCATGGATTCATCACTATCAGACCTCTACCAGAGATCTGCTGTCTTTCAACCGGACACTCTGTCAAGCTCCCTCTTACATTCAACAGTTTACTGCTACCATATTCTTGGCCAGATACCAATTGTATACTTAAACTAAACCGTCAGGACAGCCCTCACAAGAAGTTCACTTGACCTTCCAAGAATTATTCTCACGTAGCCCAATGTAGGAATTTATCTCTCCATCTGCCCCTTGCAACTTCATCCCCTCTCCATTCTCATCTCTATAAAGTCTCCTCTGAATTTGCTAAAGAGTTATTCCATATCAGAGTAAGCTATGATGTAACATAGCTAAGATATTGCAACTTAGTTTGTAAGAAATATTTTAAATGTCAATGTTACATTTTGTTTGATAATAAAAGTAAATCTTAAAGTGATTACTGTCGTGTGTTCTTAAGTTTTCGTACTAAAATTATATACGGACTTTTTACTTTAAAAATTATTATAAGAAATAAAGTATTAAGATTTAAACAACATGGAAAATTAAATTTGTTTCAACAGTAACAAACAAACCGATAATTTTTTTTCATTCCTCACAGACTTTGTTAAGTAAATAATTTTAATACCGAAATTAATGATTTAATCTAAGTAATTTTACGTGATTTAAAAAAATAAGTTTATGCAATTTTACTCTAGTTTTATCATATTTAAGTATAAGCAATTAAGCTGATAAAATACTGCATCATGAGAAAATATTGTATCATCGCATATTGTGGTCAGCATGTCGTTCAACCTTCAGGTCTTTCCCAGTATTCTGATTTACTTTTATATTTGTCACCTAAATATAAAAATACTTTTACTTTCACTTACCTATATATGAAATATATAATAAGGGAAAGTATTTCGACCGTGAAAAAATTCGAATCTGGTTTTTTCAACAGGAAGCTTTGAGTTTCCCAGAGTAAAAAGAACCAAGTGTTGCAAAATAAACCTGTTGTATCCATGTACAATTATATGGTATTTAATATCAGCTTGGTCTTATCCTCATTGAAATAGTCGGACAGGGCTTAAATACCAAATTTTCAAAATTTATGTTTCTAAATTACCTTTAATTTATTTTATGTGAAATATTTAAATCTCCCTCATTGTAAATGGTAATAAAAAAATGGATAAATACAAACAATTAAAGAATTTGATAATTTACTAAAGGGAAAAAATTGGAGAAATATTTATTCTGGTTGAAAACAAATTTCCGTAAATAAGAGTATAATATATCGTCAGGAAGCTATATTTTTTTTGGGAAAATTAATATTCAACATGACCACAGTCCTGATATAAAATTTGCACGTCTGCCAACTTATAGCCGCTGGAATACAAAATGGCGGCTAATCAAGCAACAGAACTCGAAATTAAAGGACTATTTTTGGTTTTTCACCTGTAATTCCTAAACGGCGCATTCTATCAAAACACATATAGTGTACTAAATTAAAGAGTATTAAATTCTGCGTCTAATGGGTACCACAACATAATAATGTGATTAACTGGCGTGGTCGAATATCACCATCGAAAACGACGATTTTGTCAGAAACAGGGACAGAGTACTATTGTATATATGAGTCTCCAGGTTGGAAACGAGTACTCTAAGAGAAAAAAACATAGAATAAAAGTCGTATAGAATCAAATTCTGCGCCGATTAAGCACACACATCTTTAAATTAAGTCAATTATACCTTTAATTTAATATACTATAACGTTTTTGATAGAATGCACCGTTTAGGAATTGGTGAATAAACAAAAAATAGTCCTGTAATTTCGAGTTTTATTGGCCGCCATTTGTATTCCAGCGGCTATAAGTTGGAAGACGTGCATTATTCATGTCAGACCTGTGGTCATCTTCATTTCATATGGGCATACCTTAGTATGAAGTCAGTCACTTTTTTTACCACGGGTCCCGGACTATAACTAGACAAGAGACCCGTGACCACGGCTTGGACATTAAGAGAGAAAGAAAAATGAAAAATTTCAAAATGAAATTCATCAGTCAGTTTCCCACGAGATGGAGGCTACAAGAAGGTTTAGGTGGGCGAGGTGTGGAGGCGAATCAAGCCTGTCAAGGTGTTTCTACACAACTGTGAAAGCCACCGTAGATGCCAAGAAATCACACGAGATGGCTAAAAACAAACCTGTCACTCGTTTATCCGTCAGTTTCTTTTTACCGTCAGTATAAGAACCCCCCCCCCCCAAAAAAAAATGCGTTTTTAACTCATGGTGTTAGTATTTCAAAGGAAAACATTAAGCGAAAAGTAGGAAAATAATTACATAACGTACAGTAATTCAAAGAATAATTTAATAGCATACCTACCATATTTTATTACATAAATAAGAAATTGAGAAAACCAAATTAGTTTAAAAAAAAAGGCAATTACATACTTCTGTTAATTATATTCATATACTCAAAATCGAGGAATTGTTGATCAAAAAGAAGTTAAGGAATAAGAATGATATAAGAGGTTTCTAAGAAAATTTACAATGTAAGTAAATCATACAAAATAGTTTTTATTTAAAGCCCAATTAAAGAACACAATAACTGATATACACAATTTTAACTGTAATTAATGATATTAGTATGTTCGTATAATGTTCCGACTAGTTCCTGGTTCTTGGAAACTAGTCAGTGAGTTATTGTGGCCCTAGGGACTTAGTGGAGTCAATTTTGTCACTAAGCCAAAAAGTTTGGTGACCCCTCAACTAAAGTAGAAAATGTAAATTTAAGTTGATAAAAAATTTGATATATCATCGCGACTGGTGAAATGGACTTGTAAAGTTGTTGAGTTCAGTAACGAACGAATTCCTAAAAAGTTAATAAACGCTGAGCCGACTGGTAAGCGTCCGCAGGGTAGACCGAAACGTAGGTGGGAGGATTGTTTTAAGGGTGATGTTATGGATTTGGATTTGGACGGTAGGCGGTGGACCGAGGTTTGTAGACAGAGATTGGTGGTATCGGCATCGAACCTTCGGGTTCGCTAAGACTTTTTATTATTTATTTAAAAATATGATATACCGTAAAATAGGGTGACTATGGGGCATTAACGATTTTCAAATTTAAATGTTTCTATCGGGCTTCAACTAACCCCCCAAGAGCGTGCAAAAGAAACCCTGTCTCAGCTATATTTAAAAATTAATCATAAAAGGCAAAATAACCGAAAGCCTAAATAATAAAGTCACTCAATTTTTTTTTTTTTTAAATTGACTTTTACACGAACATGCGATAAAGTTTTTATTTTCTTTCTCAGGTAGAAATAACTGTAATATAAATATATATATATATATATATATATATATATATATATATATATATATATATATATATATATATATATATGTATATATATATTGCGGTACACGCATCATAACTATCACTAACCCCTCTATAATAATTATACATTTATTAAAATAATTTTAAAGGATTTGCATAAACACTGCTTGAAATATTTTCTGCATGCACTTCTTTACATCTTCTCCCACTAAAGTACAATAAGATAGTATTTAAACTGCTGCAGTACGACAATGTCACTATATATTTTTGGTTTGCAATTTTTTTTTTATTTAGTTTCCATTATATAATATAAAAGTAAAGACTATTAACTACAACAATTTTTTATATATGAATTCTATCAGACTATTTCAATGGCGAGAAGAAATGGCTGCTATTAGAGACCATTTAATTATACACTGATATAATAAGTTTTATCAAAATCGTTTGAGCCTTTTTCGAGAAAATCGTAAAATAAATTAGGATAAAACATGGCAATTCCGGTAAGTCGATTTGTTTGTTATCCATATTTCATATACAGGCAAATGAAAGTAATAGTAAATAGAACATTTACAAAGTTCAAATCATTAATTATTAAATATTAAGTATAATTAATATTAAATATCATTAATAAATCAGCCCTACAAGGATAAGATTGTGATTGAAAAATTAATTTTGAAATTTTTTAAGCAAAACTTCTAAACAAGAATTTTAAAAAAATAATTTTTTCTAAACACCGTTTCCCTCAATATTTAACGAGAAGACATGCACAAACACGCCTTACAACTCTTTCGACAAATGTTACAAGGGCCCATCATTAAAAGTACAAGAGTTGGATGTAGCGATATTAAAAAATTCTGTTTGCCCTTGCAGTGCTTTATACGACTTAGCAAGTTAGTTTTAGTATGTAATGTGTTTACTCCTTATCTCTGACGTTTGAAGAGTAATTGTTGAAAACTTTTCAAACTCAACTCGCCCGTACATAAAACGTACGGGAAATTTCAACAAAACACCAAATCGACTGAAATTATTGGAATGAACATGTAAATAGTGATATTTACAACCATCTGTAACGACGGGCTGATTTTATAAGACAATTTAAAAATTATCAATAATGCTCGCAACTATTAATTTTTCGTCATTCAAACTCATTGCTGATTTAGGTTTGATGTAAGCAAAATTTTGAAGGTTCTGCCAGTGAGGTAGGAACGGATTTAAAGGAAATATGTAGGAATGAGGAATTTACGGATTTTGTAAAGAAGTCCCGGATGCCAGAATCTGTTAAAAGCCTGTTCTATGTCGAGAAAGACCCCGAATACACTATTAAGAGAGAGAGAGAGAGGAATACTTTATTATTAAAGAGGAGCTGCCCAACTGTATTGGGTTGCTCTACAAATCGTATACTATTAACATTATATTGACAATTTGTAAAACTTATTATAAATATGTAGCATAATTACAATGTTCATAATACATAATAAAAAATAAAAAAATTCTTTCTTCTTTTTTTTAGCGGTTTTCGTATAATTTTATTTTTTTCTTCACTTTTACTAAAAAGATTCTTTCTATTAACCCTTGAAAAACTCTTTCTGTATTATATCAATATATAATTTATTAAAAAATATAACTTAAAAATTCTCTAATTAATAAAATTTAAGCCACAATATGATGTATAATAAATGAATAAAATTTCTCACATTGGTATAAGATATAACTAAAGTTTAACAATAAATAAATATTTACAAATATTAAAAAAAAACATAAATAAGTAGTGTTATATATACATGTCCCACCATTCAACCTTTCATGAACTTTTTACTTCATTGGATACCATGGATGTGGTGTTGGATTATTCACAGGGAGTCAAGAACTATATTTTTGGCCAGTCTGGTGTCAAAAAGAAGCTCCTTGACGTTGAAGTCTCTTTCTCCGAAGCTCTCGCGGAACTTTTCCTTAAGGAAAGGGATACACTTATCGTAAATTCCTTTGTTTTCCCTATCCAACCCACTCGTCTGGTCAAGGACATGACTTTCTTATCTTGTCGTAGGATCCAAAATGATCGCTGACTTACCTGCCTTTGGGAAAGCTACGATGTCAGCAAATCTCGTGGATCCATCCGTATCAATGCAACAGACCTCGTCGAAGGAGGTCTCTCTCTTAAGAGCTACATCAACTTGTACTTCACTCTGAGGTGACGGCGTGCTATGAGGAGGGAGTTTTGGGAGCATATCCCCAGCACATGTGCTGGTGTTTCATGCTCTCTTTTGCATTTACGACAGAGGATCCCAACTTCTCAAACCTGTCCGCTGACACCTGGGACTCCACGCAGGTGTGCATAATTGATGTTCAGTTTCAGGGCATTAGACCATTCGGAACCCGAAAATATTAGCTTCTCAAAAATGTATCTGTTCGTTTACGGAATCTCTTTAAAATGGCCAACATACAAATGGCCACCTGCAATTGACCCGTTCTTCAAACGAGACTTCTTGTAGTGACTGTCCGAAAATTCATACCGTTTAATTAGTTAACCCGGAAAACTCGAGAACTCGGGTATGAGATTTTCTCTCACACCCGAAATTTTTCTTTTTTTCAAACACTTTCTATTTTTTTATTTTCTAAACACTACATAAAATTATTATAATGTTTTTTAAAGGATAAATGAATTTGTAAAAAAATTAAGTAAACAAGATATCTAATATTAAATTCAAATGTTACATTAACAAAAAAATACTTCAGTAAGCAATGGTACCCCGGGAGGATGTATCTGAATATTGTGCTTTCGTATAAAGTATATGATTAAAATAATATAATATTTTGTTAATTATATTAATATAATATAATATGTTGCCTTATATTTATTTTTACAAAGAAAAAAAAAATTAAAGGAAAGCTTGATCAATTGTGATTTGAAAATCTGTTGTACTAAATGAGGAAGAAAAGATAAGAGTACAAAAGTTGTTCATTTAAAATTATATATACGCACGATAGATAAAAATATATGTGCATCTATATTTCGTTATTTTTGAGACAACAAACACTGTAATATGCCGATAGCACATTAAAACATTCGATACATAAATAAAACAATAAAATTAAATTTAAAAAATATTTATATATTTGGTATTAAATTTCACAGACAAGGTCGAAGGTGTTCTCCAAGGACACGCTATGAGAGAAACTCACACAATTTGTGGAAGCGCATATTAAAAGATTCTCTATGGTGTCTAACAGCGCACTAAAATTTAATATGGTCTTCCTTCCCCTACTCCTTGCCTCCAGCTAGAGAAGAACTCAAATTCCTCCATTTTTTTTTTCTTTTGAGCGGACAACAAATTATTTCAGGGCATTGGAGAACATCTCATGCAGCGAGTTCTTCCGGGTCCATAAAATGAATCGTGCCAGGAAACAATTATTAAAAGAATACTTATAATTTTTTTTTTTTTAAGTACAAAAGTAAGAATGAGCTATTAAATGAGCATGCTCATGCTAATAAAATGAAAAAATGGTAAAATACAATGTTATAATAAAGATAAGGAACCCATATAATATGAAAAACGCGTAACGATATGGAAATAATGGACATTATGAGTCCGAAACGTTGTTGAGGCGAAATTATTTGAATGAATTATTTATGAAAATATGCAGATTATAATATACTATATAATAGTATAATATATGCACATAATATTACTTGTAGTATCGTTTTTCGCTAAGCATATTGCAAGAATTTCTTTCTTTTTTTATTTTACACCATTTCTTCATTTACGATTTCATTTTCACTAAATTAGAATATATCCCTAATGTTGTTTATTTCTGATATAAATTTTTGCATATAGATTTTTTCCACTCTTTTTTTTTTTCTACATTATTCCATACTAACTTAAAACATTTTTTAGATATTTTTTCTTTCTTTTTTTAGCAGCGAATAAATTGTTTCACTATTCTTCATTTTGTTTTTATATATATTATCGTTTAATATGTATACACACAATGTTTTTTTTATTCATTCAGCGTAACAGGTCTTTTGGCCAGAAAAAAATATTATTTTTGTACAACTTTGTTATTCCTAAGGGGCTTCATCCTAGAATTTATTAATTTTACTTACCTTTATATGAAATACACCTATAGCGTGGGAAAGTAACGCGATCGTGAAAAAATTTCGAATCCGAGTTTTCAATGGTAATACACGTTTTAAATCTCGCAAAATTATGTGTGTGTGTGTGTGTGTGTGTGTGTGTGTGTGTGTGTGTGTGTGTGTGTGTGTGTGTGTGTGTGTGTGTGTGTGTGTGTGTGTGTGTGTGTGTGTAGCTCAAGAACGAAGTCTTACAAAATTTAAATTTCGTATTCAAGGTATGTATATGTCTGTGATGTTACAGCAACTATTTCTCCAAAATCTACTTACCAGAAATGCCACTTTATATCATCGATTTTACGATTACGATTTTGATTAAACTCGTTATTTTAGTCTACAATTAAATGGTCTTTGATATTAGGTAGGTCTTACATTCATTAAAATTGTCCGACAGAGCTCTAATGCAGAATTATATAATTATAATTATATATATATATATATATATATATATATATATATATATATATATATATATATATATATATATAAATAAAAGAGTAGAAACAAAAAATCTGGTGCGCACATCACAAAACTTTCACAATACGTGTATTGTTCCAGAAATCGAATAACCAAATAATTTAACAAGACCCTTCGAAATAATTAAGTTAATATGAAAGGACATTGAATTGAGGGATGCAAACGGGAAGAGTTCAGACTTCTTGCAGTGCTCCATGTTAGTTTTTTATCAAACAGAAACCCTTGGTGAGCGGTCTATACAAGAATTTTTTAATACCATTCTCCAAGGGTTGTGCTATAAGACTGGAGATTCTGGAATGCAATAAATGGATCATCGTTCGCTAATAGCAATTTCTGTGCAAAGTGCTTGGATGAGTTGGGATGTCAGTTATATATAAAAAAAAAAAAAATGCAGACTAAAGATTGAGTGACAAACCGGCAGAAATATGATATTACATTTTCCATCCGTGAGGTCATAATAAAGAAATATTTCGACAGGAACGGTGAAGTTTGTAAAACAGTAAAAGGGCCACAATAAACCAGAAAGAAAAAAAAAATCCCGAACTATGAGAAAGACTGGACGTGGGAAATTTGAAGAATTCAGAATTTATGTTGATCGGTGAAGGGGAGGAGCAGGTAATTTCACAGTTTTTAATTTAAGAATTTAGCCTTCCCGGGGGTGCCCTTTTCATAAGTTACCTCGGGAATATTTTAAAGGGTTAGGGATGGTTAGCAAGAGCCTTTGTTACCCTCTTCAAGATGTCTTAATCTTCTAGTTCTATACCCCCCTCCCTTCCCTACCGATCCCAGCCCCACAATGACTTAATATGCAAATTAAAACCTAAGCGCTCTCGAGGGTGGGAGCTTGGTGCCATATAGTGTTAATAGGCGAAAGGAGGAACAGCCTTAAATGGAAGCCCATCCTTGTAAATCGGAATCACTAAACAAAATTGGATCCTATTAACTGAGAAACAATGGACTATAAAATAAATAAATAAATATAAAGGAATACAATAAAAGCTAACGACATCTTCGGAAAGCAACAGCCTAACTGATGAAATGTAGGTACTTACAATTTCAAAAGGTTGTCTGTCGCAAAGCCCAAAGGACATCCTGTTTGCGTAGAAAGAAAAGACAAAGGTTTTTTTTTCAAATTTAAAGATATACATTACAGGGAAAAATTAGAACATGGATACTCGTCAGCTAACGAATTATGGAAAAAAATAGTAAAAAAAATCAATAAAAAACCTATCGACTATATATATATATATATATATATATATATATATATATATATATATATATATATATTGCCGATAGGTTATAATTTAAATTTAATTTTTTTTTTTTTTTTTGTGATTTTAATAAGTAATCGTAGGAATAAACATTTTGGTCAAAGAATTTTTAGACCCATTAAGTCATTTTGCTATAAATTATTTCTTTTCAGAACATAGGACGTTTTTGCGATAAAAAAAAAAAATAAACAGTCGATCATGAGTGGTAGATTATGTGCCTCTATCTACTTATTTAACTATATAATATTATGACTAATACTAGAAAGCAATTGGAAGATTCCAAAACATAAAGCCTCAAGTCTCTATAATACCGGCAAACAACTGGCCAGTCAACGTTTCGCCAATTCAGGCATCACCAGGACGTACATCAAAAAATCATATCAATGAAGATCAAGTACAGTACATCTCACATCAACCGTCAAGAAAGACGAGTCAACCAGAGACAGCACATCACTCCAAGACATCAAATCACATACTAAATAAAGGTAATTGATACCAGATGATAATTCTCAAAATTAGGAATGGAATTTCCCAATTAATATCAAATTATTAACAAAGTAATTAAACAGAAGAAAATATATATATATATATATATATATATTAGATCGGAGAACCCCGAATTGCCATTTACTATTTAGTTTCTGAGATGAACTGGAGAGTTAAAACTATAAGAAACGTAAAATAAAATTAGGGATTGCTAAATCATTTGTCACTTCAATAATTTTGTTTTTTTTGTTGTAGATTATATCAAACAGAAAAGGTTACATTGCTTTGAACTAGCAATGAAACCGTTTACCTATAAACACCTCACCTTTCTTTCATTGCTAGTTCAGTGCGAGAACAAAGCAATATAACCTTTTCTGTTTTATATAATGTACCTAAACCTTGGTGAGTACCAACACGTATTTGATTTTTTGTCTTAATTAAATTCATAATTCATAAATGTTTTATAATACTAATTTATATTACATTTAATTTAATATGAATAATAATACCAAACTTTATTTTGAATTGCTTATTTTTTTTTAATTTTTGAGTGTTTTTAGAACTGAAGATGAATGCATAACATTCGAAACTAGGTTTCAATAAAAACAAAATTATAGAAGTGGCAAATAATTAATCAATCCCTAATTAGATTGATCCTTCTATACCATCATGTGGATGACAACTGTAAAATAAAATGTCGAAGAAGGGAGTACAAGACTCAGAAAACAATATGTAAATACACGTAAATCCGATCCCTATTTAGTATTAATGAAATAGAACACTCCGAAATAGCACTTCCTGCCGAACGAGCAGAAACATTCAATCGCCAAGGTACCTAAACTTTTGATGGGCGCCATTCTCTAAAAGACATACAACAGTCATAAAGATGTGAATCAGATCCAAGGTTGTAAATCCAACCAAACCCGCGAGATTAAGGCGCAGACTGGAGTGGGATTTGGCCGCCTGCGGTTGAAAGCTGTGGTCGATATCGTTGGGATTTGCACAAGGGCTCGCCAAGTAGCGCGTGTTATCTTTGTATTGAGCAAATAGTTGACGATCATCTGCCCAGTCCTGTTAAAGCCCTTCCCTTTTATTTGAATAGAGATTTTACCATCCAATCGATAGCTTCTGCAAACATCCCTAGTCTGAGAAGGCTAAATTCTACTTTATGCCTAAGTTGAATAATTTAAATGAAAATACATAGGATTCTACATGTATAGTCGAGAAGTTTAAACTAAATTAATCATAAACAGAATCGAGCAGAGTTATTCTGGAAATTCGTCAACGTAACTTGAATTTCTGCGATTCATTAAAGAGCGAGACTGTGTACAATGCGTTGCATAAGAATGCAGCACTTACAGTTACCTGAGTAGTAACACTCAAGCACTGTTACTACTAGAGAAACGGTGAATTGTAGTATACATTCCAAATAAGTATTAGGTGTTTAGAATATTGTTAGAGGATTCTAACACAAACCCTTAAGTCTCTTAAATTTAATAAAAATATATGGAGTAAGCATATTTTTTATTTTCTTTATGAAAAATCCCGCTATACAAATATATTTGACCTTTACAATTTACAAGTATAGAAAAAAAAAAGTGAAAAAGAATATAAATAAATTTAAAACGAATAAAGCTACACATCATCAAATTTAAAAGTAAATATTTTAAAATTATACACAAAAAAAATACAATCCTGCCTGAACATAGATACAGAAAAAAAGAAAACAATATTTTTTTATACAGGGAGAAAAAATTTACAAATTATACAAGTAGGCCAGTCAATGAGGGGGTTGTAGACGGAAATAACGGGAAGGCCTAAACTGACTTCAGGGCTTTGTTTGGACTAGTTAAGAGGCAAATATACTAAAAGTCCCTGGATCTAGGAGCAAAGGAAAAGAGCGGAGGGGGGGGGGGAGTCACGTTTTTCGGTTTTTCGTTTATATCTCGAAAACAGTTTGTCCTAGCTTAAAACGTTTTATGTAAAAAATTTAAGAGTATTAAATTTCCTACAACAATGATCCTATTATTTTTTTTCCGTATCTGTTATAGTTTAAGAAATGTACGGTATTCAAAATAACAAATTAAAAAAAAAATCATTTTTTACACCATACTATACTTGACTATAGTTTTTCTATTATCTTATATACCGTTTGTTGCTTTTAATTGTGCATATTTCTCAAACTATAAGAAATACGAAAACAATTAATAAGAACATTCTTGTAGGAAATTTAATGTTCATAAGTTTTATATCTTTATTTTGTTGCTCTAAGTGTATAGCTTCATTTATTAAGTTATTTTGTATTTTAGGGAGGTAATAAACTTCCCAACTTTAAAAAAAAAATACGGATTATTGCTATCATTATTGTCATTGTATTTAATTATGTTTGTGCAGCTATTGTTTGCTCCTCTCTGTTCATATTTTTCGACTGAAACGGAGTGGAATAAATAAATATTATATTTGTATTATTTCAACGTTTTCCTTAAGTCCTCCAGCTCGTTAATTAAATAATTAAAAACAGTCTTAGATTACATGAAATTGATATTGCGAATTATTTATACGATGATGATGATTATGAAAAAATTATTGATACCTCTCATTATGATGCACGAAGTGTTTCCATCGTGTATATTTGTTGCTACATAAAAAATTCTTAATTTGAGGAAGAATTCTGATTTTTCTCCCAAATCACTCTGCGTCAGTTCAAATCCGTGCGTGCTGATTTTTATCTAGTGGCGAACCCACGGAGAAAAAATCAAAATTCTCAATACCGGAATTGTTTGGTAACTTCAGTAAAAACCAGTCCTTTTCCGCCTGTTAGAATAAACAAGGACGTTATACTTAATTAACAATCATCAATTGGTGTCCCCAAAATTTAAACTAAATTTTAGGGCTATAAAATTGTTGAACAATTGAAAAAAAAACAACACAAAAATAAACATAACTTCTTACGATACAGGGGGTAAACAATAACAAACAACAAAAAACCGATCGGCGTTTAGCGGAGGAAATTTAATTTTTAAAAATCTTTCTAATGGGGTTTACTAGACAAGTTATTCTAATCATATAAATATCCTAAATCAGATAAAATATCATAAAAGAAAATACTAGAATCAAGAATAAAACATATTATTTAGAAAGAATAAAGCACTGTATTATGAATGGTTATTTTAAGTTTAATAATAATTATTTTATATTATAATTATTCATATTTTATATTTCATTAATTATATTTTATTTTATAAAATAAAATAGATAATTTTAAATCCATGAGCAACCATCATGGAAGTTCTAGCTCAACACGACATGGACTGCGGAAAGTCCAGATGGCGCCCTAGGCGAAGAAACCTCAATTTTCTTTTAAATAAATCTACAGATTGCGCAATTTCGAGTAAAAAGTTCTTAGGTACTCTTTGGATCAATCTGTATCGTTCGCTATCTAAGGAACATTTTATTAGCCCACAAAAAGGGGTTAATTTGACACAAAAAAAATTCGCGTTTCACACAGTCTCGTCGGTTCCATGATTAGATGGGGTACTGGAGATGGTACCAATCGATTCTACTTCCACAAATACATGGAAAATTACAATCCACATGTTCTGGGTCAACCCACGTATTTGTATGTCAACTATGAATTTGATGTTAAAATCAAGTGGAGTATCCCAGAATTTAGATTTTGGGACGCTGAGTCGATTGAGACTAATTCCAATCTTGTAATCCCACACCAAGCGAAAAAATGTTTAAAAAGGTAGGTAGGTACCCCTGATATTTTTTAAATATTTATTCATTGTTAAAATTCTCACATAAATAAATTTCTCGTCTTTCATAAAATAAAATAAAAAAATATATGGAATAAATTAATACTGTTTTTTAAATGCATCTTTTAAAAAAAAATTGAAATAGTAATTATTCATAAAACTAGATATTGTATTGTACAAAAAAATGTGTAATGTACTCCTCAAAAATATCAAATTTATATCAAAATATCAAATGTTGGGGCCGCGCACATGAAGACCGGCTGTATGTTTATTTTTACCTAGAATATCGAATTTGCGATTGCTGAACTTGTGAATCTAGGTGTACAACTGTATACAGAAATATTGGATCGAAGATAGCATTGGTAAACTCGGCCGATTGAATAAACAACACCGCACGCTTAAACAAGCCGTCTTAAGGCCGAAATGGACTCCCACTTCTAAGACTAAAAATTGCACTGGAATCTTAATTGCGTTGTATTGCAGCCGAATTTTTTATATGGGTTTATCAGACGTATCTAGATTATAAAAATAGGCAAGCATTGCTGGAACTCGATGGAGCTTTTTCTGAAAGATTTGACATTCTTTTTTCCTCGCTATTTCAGAACATGAGTACTGTATGTCTCAAAACTTAACAATAACGCTGATTATTGAACGGGTTAATGGTGTCTTATGTTCTTCTATAAATGAGGTAAATATCCACAAAATTTAAATTTTATAACATTAAAAATAAAAGTACACGAAAACCCTCCACTAAATTTAAGCTTGAATTGAACAATTTTCGGTTGGATACAATTGTTCATTTCCAAACCCTTCTGTAGGAAAACAAAAATATCTTTTCGAAAAAAATATAGCAAGACTTTATTCTGCAACTATTCAAGCATTGGATACCACTGAAAAAGGTTCAGTGTTTTAGATACCACCAGATACCACATTTTAATTTGTTGGTATTTTTTTCCGCGCTTAACCTATTGCGTGCCTTGTTCCGTCACTTAAAGATGTCTGTAATAGGGTTCATTTTCATTATCCTTTGTAATGTCACGGGTATAAAATAACGAAAAGTTGTGATTACTGTATTTTGAGCCGAATAGTCAAATTACGGACAGCATTGGATGAAAAAATAATTTTAAGTTCCTTGCAAATTTAATACATAGATGGTCAATCTAGTTACATGGTTATATAATATAGTAATTAAATAGAAAGATATGTAATTTAATTGATTGATTTCTGAAGCATTTCACTATTCATTTTTAGGTACATAGTCAAGACCTACTTGACAAGCTTTAGGCATGCATGTCAAAAAGGAGGAAACAAATATGTAGATTCAACATGTTTTAGAATCGTAATTAGCCAATTAAGGCTCACTTTTTTAACAAATATGTATGTGCGCGCGCACCTGTGTACCTATAGTTCAAAAAAGAAAAGCTGTAATTGCGTATTTAAGTTAGGTATATGCCTGGGATGCAGAGCAACTTTTTCGCCAGAATCGAATTACCAAAAGTGCCATATTGTATCATCATTTAGTTAATACTTTTTTTTACAATTTTCTCGAAAAAGGCTCAAACGATTTTGATCAAACCTGTTATATCAATGAACAATTAAATAGTCACTGACATCAGCCAATTCTTATCCTCATTGAAATAGTCTGACAAGGCTGAATTACCGAATCTCCAAAATAGCTTCCAGTAAAATACCTTTAATTTTGTTTATTTGAAATAAGTAACCGTCTCTCATTATAAGCAGCAACTTAGAGTATTAATAAGAAGGTAAAACATACCGCTGGAAAGCTAAACATTCTAGAAATAATATTATCCAACATATAAAATTCGGAGATGGTAATGGAAAGTGACGAAAAACGCATTCATTTAAGTGATTTTTGTAGTTAATAATTTCTAATTTTATGTTATTTGATGGAAACTAAATGGAAACTTTTAAAATTTATATTCAGCTCGACAAACAAATATAAAAATATATAGTGCACACAATTGTCTTTCTGCAATTGTTAAAAAAAAATATTTTATTAAACTCCTGTTAGGGAAGACGTGAAGAAGTGCATACTGCTGAAAATATTTCAACTAGTTTTTATGTGAATTGTTTAAAATTATTTTTAAAAAATGGATAGTTATTACAGAGTGGTAAGTGAAAGTTGTGCGATGTACGCACCTGGGTTTTTTTTATAGGCATGCATCTTGAACTACGCAACGAAAATTACGAATTTCTGTTAATAATATATGTAATATAATTTTGTGTGTGAACAAAACAATGGCATCTTAAAGAAATCGGGGGAAAAACTAAAAACTAAATTGAGTAAGGTATCAAACAGTGGCGGACGTAACTCGAAGGTACAAACAAGTAAGAAGATCGGATTGAGTTAAAAGGTTCCGGGGCCTCGAGGAATATTAAATGAAGTAGTGAGGCGTAATATTCGGGAAATTAAAAGTAAGCCCTCGAAAAGTCTTCCTCAGATAAAGGCTAAACGTCTTATAGAAACCCAAAAGAACGTTCACGCACTAATTTCTAAAATAAGCAGAATGATTATTAGTAACAAATAAGACAACAATAATTGGTAATTATTATTAATCATTATAATAAGAAAATAGATATTTGAAAACGAACAAAAGACTGACCCTTCAGCAAGATTTCTATGATTTTAGGTTAAGAAGTATTTTAGGCAAATAAAATTTAAATAGTTTTAAATAAAATTTTATTTTATTTTATTTTTCATTAATTATGTTATTAAACATTATTTTATAATGACAAAAAATGATTATGTGCAATATCAGATCCACTTTATTTACGAGATAAATAAATTAAAAAAAAAATAAAACCCATAGTAATAAATATATACAACAGGAATACAAATATATAACAAAAATGAATAATATGCAAGGAAAACAAAAATATACAAGTAAAATTAAAATATACAAACAAAAAATGAAAATATTTACACTTAAAGTAGAGCTTTTGAAGTTTTAGGGACATATCTAAATTTAATAAATTTTTTTTTCCAATATATCTAGAAAACTTGAAAAAAGTGAAAAGGAGAGCTGAAATATGAGAGCGTGAGAGTTGATCTAGGGAATATGAAATCTTAAAAAAAAAAGGTGATTTCTTTTCTTCTGGATATTGATTGGTGACAAAATTAAGCTCTTCATTAGAAAATAAATTAAAGAAGACTATCGAAAACGTAACAATAACAAAATACTAACATTACTTATTTTTTTTTTTTTTTTTTTTTTTTTTACTGTTTTCGAAACTAGTACTTTTTTAATATACTGTAGCAATTAATTATACACTATTAATTTTAAAAATTTAGGATATCCTAAAACTAATAATATAGGTGAGTAGATTTGTGCAGTACATTTTTATTATTGCCACACGTTTAGCTGAAATATATACTAAAATAATTGGGGCCCATTTTTTTTTATTATTATTAAATACGCGATTATAATTTACTAATAAATTTTAACCACACACTCGCACACACACAAACAATCAAACACACATTTAATTAGATTTCATTGATATTAATAACAGCATAATCAATCCTAAGCTAATTTTTGGTGTTTTTAAAATTAAAAGATTTTTTTTTTCTTTTTTTAAACTTGGTATTTTCATAACTTAATAGTAAATAGAATATTTGCATTTATGACTATTTTAAATCCCATCAAAAGTAATCAAACATAATTTACACGTTTTCTAAATATTAAAAAAAGATAATATCAGATTTATAGTCCAGGAGCTGAATGCCGAACCTTAAGTTAGCACGTTTCAGTGAAGAAATTATGAACACTTAATTGGTCAATATTAAACGGTGTTTGGGTGATACTCGGTCACGGGGAACAACCATTCTTTAATAAATACAAAAACCATTTAACCATTTTTTAAAAAATACAAAAAAAAACATCATTTATTTAATCAGCTTCGTTTCAGTAAAAACGTGGGAAACACATATCAGCAAACCATAGCTGCACAACAATAATTAAATACATTAACAATAAAGATAGTAATAACCGGTATTTTTTAAGGTTATTAACCCCCTAAACTACAAATCGGACTAATAAACGAAGTTATAAACTTTTTCTTTCTTTTTTTCCTTTAACTTCTCCCCCCTCCTCCCTAAAAAAGGAGAAATAAGCAGCATGAGTTAATTTATTTTTTCTAAACTCCCTTCCTCTCTTCTTTTGTTATACTTCTTTTATAATGCTCATTTAATAAACATTAATCCAATACAGTGTGTGTTGTGTATCTCCACGGGTATGAAAACGGTGATAGACACCTACCTGTCTACGCAAGCTTTTTATTATATAGATATATAGATAGGTTATAGTATTATATAGATATATAGATTATAATTATTATATAGATATAGTATATTATATTATATAGATTATATAAGCATATTAATTATTATTTATATATTATATTTATTTATATATTATTACATTGTATTATATATATTACATTATTTAATTATAGATTATATAAGTATATTAAATTATAGAGATATTATATTATAGAGATATTATAGTATATTATATTATAGAGATATTATAGTACATTATAATATATAGATATTATAATATTATATGGATATTGTATATCGCTAATAGTATATCCTTCGCCCCTCAAATAGTAAAGATTAAACTTCAAAGGATTCGATCACTAATATTTTGCCACTACTTTTTTTCATAAAAGCTCACATAGTTATAGGCTGGGGTGAGAATTGCCAGAAAGATAATCTTTTAAACGTCTTAAAATGATTTTTTTTTTTAAATTTTCTTTGCATGTATTCTTTTCATAATGCACTGGCTTATGAAATGGCTAAAAAAATAAATCCTGGAACATTTAAAGAATCTAAACTTTTATTTTTATTCGTTTTAATTTATTTTTATTTTGTACTAAAAATCGATTTAATGAAAAGGTTAATTAATAGATACCGATAAATAAATAGAGAAAATAAATACGCTTCAAAATTTGTTTAACTTAGTTATATTTTACCTAAAATGAGTGCGTATTTTAACTAGATTTTTAAGCGTAACATTATTTAAGGTGTTTATAATAATTATACGTTATTGTTTATAAGCTGTTTATAATAATTATACGTTATTGTTTATAAGGTGTTTATACGTACGGTATCATGTAATGCATGAGTATGCTTCAAATCAAATCTCAACTCTTTTTTTTCTTTTATGGATAGTTAGGATAAGCGAGAGCTCACAGTGCATCAATTAACAATCATATGTTGAGCGCAGGGTAAGAACGGCCATGAATCCATTTGGCCATAGTCACCCCACAGATGAATCGAAATTTGGGTATTGTCAGAAACTTTGCTAATATATCCATTTAGTCCACAAAATAATTGAAAAAAAAAACTTGCCTTTATTCACAGGAGTCGTTCCAGTACCACAACAAACGATAAGGTAATTGGTTTAAGGAGATAAGATACTGCACAAGTTTTGTCAGCATAACAAATATTACTCAGCATAGCAAAGTGAACTTATGCACTTTTTTGCATGGAAATGTTGGAATACATTTTTGAAAAAATATAAACTTTTGTACAATTATCTAAGCTTACGTAAACCACCATCGTCTGATTTACGATGCTCGGAGACAAGAGTATAAGGAAGCCAAAAGGAATCCTAGTCAAGGCAATAACGGTGACAACAGCTGGAAGAATTTGTGCGAAGAGGTAGACAAAGACACGAGGGGGAGACCCTACAAAACAGTCATAGCTAAACTAAAAAGCGTTAGCTTGTCGCTTCCGAGCTCTCCTGAATTGTTCGAAAAAATTGTAGCCGTGTAATTTCCAAGGTTGGTAGTTCTTTGGCAAAGTTCAGTGTCTTGATCTGAAACAAATGCTAGAAATCACATAAGAAGAACTGGACCTTGCATATAAGAGAATAAAGGACTCCAAAGCTCCGGGGTCGGATAACTTCCCAATTGTTGCCTTGAAAATGGCTATTATGTCAAGGACATAACTTTCCTACCCAGTTGAAGAAGCAACGCCTTGTGCTCCTCCCAAAAGGTAAATGATCTTGCATCTTATCGGCAGATTTGTCTTCTATACACTGCAGGAGAGGTACTAGGGATGATCGTATACGGTCAAGTAATTGACTTCAGTGAAGGAGTCCTAGGATTGGCTGATAATCAGTAAGACTTTCGAAAGGGCAGATTAACGATGATGCTGTCGATATTGTGATTACAGTTGCTAGAGAGGCTATCGCAGGAAAGGGGTGGAGAAGGGGTTGAAAGAAGTATTATGTCAATATGATCTTCGACGTACGGAATGCTTTGAATTCAGCTCCGTCCGATTATATCATGGATGGATTGCGAAAGATGGAAGTCCCAGAATATCTCGAGAGGCTTATTGAGAGTTACTTCACGGACAGAATCTTGAGATATGATACAGAAGCTGGACTGAAAATCTACCAGATCACAGGTGGCGTTCCTCAGGGTTCCGTTTTAGGGCCCTTGCTGTGGAATGTGGTGTATGACGCGTTGATCAGGCTCCCTATGCCGGTAGAAACTACTACGCTCGGCTTTGCTGACGATATGGCAATCATGCTCCGTAGAAAAATCCTGGAGGAAATAACTAATCATGCGAACAAGGCCGCCGTTACTATTCGCCAGTGGTTTTCATCGGTTGGCCTCCATCTTGCTGAGCATAAAACCGAGGGAGTACTTATCACCAGCAGGAAGATAATGGAGACAATCACTTTGACCGTTGGGGATTATGACATCCACTTCAAGCCATCGATTAGATATATCGGCGAAGATTGACGCTAGACATCGGTTTGATGAACTTCTGCACATGGCAAAGCAACACGAATGACTAATGCACTGGCTCGGATTATGTCAAATATCGGTGGACCTAAGGAAAGTCGGAGAAGGATTCTGGCTATTGTAGCCAGCTTTATACTTTTGTATGCAGCGCCGATCTAGAAACAAGCTATCCTAGTACGATCATATGTCCGCAATGTTATCAGTGTGGATCGTAGAAGTTCCCTGCCAGTCGCTCGTGCGTTTCGCACTGTGCCCTATGACGCAATATGCGTTATCCCCAATATGCCTCCGATTGACTTTCTGGCATAGGAAAGGATCCGGATATTCCGACGAAGACGAGAAGATTTGGATGCTCACCGGGTGATAGTAGCAGAAGAAGAGAGAAATTATACTCTTGAAAAATGGCAGAGACGTTGGAATGCCTAATCCTCAGGAAGATGGACCCACCGCCTGATTCCTGATCTTGCAGCACGGATATCTCGGAAACATGGAGAGGTTGATCATTATCTAACCCAGATGCTTACTGAGCATGGTTGTTTCAGGGGCTATTTAGCCCGATTCAAGCAAGACGACCAATCATCGTGCCCTACTTGTGTCCTCGTGGATGAAACAGCGCAGCATGCATTCTTCAGTTGTCCATGTTTAGCTCAAGAAAGGAAGAGCTAGACAGAAACCTTGGACAGCAGTCATTTCCGAAAAACTTAATAACTCTAATGATGGGCAGGCAGTACAGCAGGAGCGCTGTTGCAGACTATGCATCGCAAATCGGCAGGCAGCTCAGAGCACAGGAGCGAGAGAGGATAGGCCAGGCAATGGCTTAATTAGCCATCCTTCTCCCCTCCCCGAAGTAATGCGTGACAGCAGTTCCGTAGGGTGGCCAAGATGAATAGGGAGGTGGTTTTTTAGTGAGTAGGAATCTAAGACTGTTGTGGACATTTCGTCACACATCGACTTATGAAAAATTTGTCCCCTACAGTAAAAAAAAAAATTAAAAAAACAACCAATAAATGAAAATGATTAGAAGAGCTAAAATTCACACTTCCCTACTTTTGGACATTCTCATCTCGGTTGGTGGTACCCACTTTATAGAAATTGGGTTTACACCAGAAGGGTTCCAGGCCCAGGATTCAATCCACGGCAGGTATAACAGAATAAATAAATTACCTACCTCAGCCAGACTCGAACCGAGTCCAGTCTCTTACCCAACCCACTCTCTTGTGGTTAATTTCCTTAATAACAAGAGAGTTTTCTCAGTCCCCTTCTCCCAAAGACTGGGTATATAAGAAGCATACCAAGTAATAAGAAAAAAAGAAATATCTTTTCCGAATTCATTTCATCTTAAACAGCTTCCCTATTTCGGATATTCATTTTTATGGTGTAATAAAAACATATACTATTATGAATGTAATCCTACCAACTGAAGCGTATAATTCTTCAGTCAGTTGGCTCAAGCTGAAAACCACGAAATAAAAACAAGAAAATTTACTTAGAATTTCCTTAAGAGAAAGTAAGGTCTTTCTTTTTTCATTATTATTTTTTATACAGATCAATTTCTTAAAGTGAAAGAGCCGGGTTAAAAATTATGTATTATTTTAGAGATTTTGAGATGTTTTATATTTAAATAATTATTTACCAATTTATTGCTAATTAATAACTAATTATATGTTAAGGCTTTAATAAGATAAATTAAACATTGTTTATGATAAATTGCTAAGAAACAAAGTGAATTGTCACACTTCTTAATTAAAAAAAAAATTGTGCCATCGAGCAATCAATCATGAAAAAAATGTTAAGCGTTAATGTTAAATGTTAATGTTTAATTTTAGTAAAAAAATGGATCAAAATAAAGATGCTGCTCCTGAAAAGTTACGAAAGGCTGAAGAAAGGAAAAATATTAAATATTAATATTTATATTTAATAAATTAAATATAATAATCTATTTATAATGTAAATTTCATGATTCATCTTTCAACACTCCATTTTCCATGTTTCTCATTACTCCATCATATTCCCAGTACTGAAAATTTTATCCATACTGTTTCCATGACTGTTATCATCGCGTAATATTCGATGCATTGTAGTTAACAATAAATTATCAGAATTTCAAATTTTATTGACAATAAAAATATCTATTGTCATCACAAATCTAATAATTATATATTTTTAACTTATTTATTTTATAAAATATTTCAACTTATTTATTTTATTGTTGAGTGCCTTTTTTTTTTTATGTTATGTTGCCACATATAAAATTAATAATTAATAGAAACATGTGCAAATATTTATTTACTATATTTATTTATTAACATTTATTTTATTTATTGTTATAAAAAATTATATAGCTACAAAAATAAAAGTCCATATTATAATAATGAACTAAACGAAAACGTAAGGACAATAATGAAATGAAAACACTAAAAACAAAATCCATAATTAGTCATTTTTACTATTAATTACTATTATTAAAGAAGGATTAACAGTAGCCGGGATATAACTGATGTATATGCAGATCCTTGGCGCTTTTTTTATTTTTTTTGTATTTTAATACAGAACGAATGCTCAATTCATATTTTCAACATGAGATATGGTTAGTAAATAAGCAAAATTTATTTGAGAGAAGTTGAGAATATATGGGTAAAATGCTCCGAATTCCGTGACTACTATTTCACACCGGAAAGTAGGGAACGGTATTTGATCCTAAAATTAAATATTAATATTTGTATATGAGCGTGAATATTATAAAATATTTTATATGTTTATAGTCGACAGAAGAAAGGGGACGCTCCCCCGAGAGGTACTTAGGGAAAATCATGTTTTAAAGTTTGGAGCTTAATAACTTGAGTAGTTTTATTTTTTATTTTATTTTTTAGGCCGTTTAATTATATGTTTTTCTGTCCCTTTTTACCATCTTATTCTACCAAACACCATAAACATGTAGATGTGTATTACTTCATTTCGGAAAAAAAAAATGTGACTTCCCTTTTTCCCGTAAGCTCTTCAAACAAATATAAGCATATATATATATATATATATATATATATATATATATATGTTCAAATGTATAAAATGTGAGTGTTTAGCTTCACTTGTAGTATACATACACACATTTTTATTTTTGCTTTTAATACATTCTATAATTAATATTTTTTTTAAATTATTAATAAGTTAGTCCCTTATAATTTATTTCACTATATCACGAAATTGTTATTAGTATATTTGATTTTTATAGAATTTAATATTATTATTGTTTATTATTTAATTTAAATAAATTAATTTACTTAATTATTTATTCTATATTATTATAAAAAAATTAATTTTATATGCTTACCGTTTTTTATGTTTTATTTTTTCTTATATTATCACTCTTAATCTATATTTAATCACCCCTTTGTATCTTTTGTTACTTCGACTCCTGTTTATTTCTTATCTTTACATGTTTACCTTACTTTTATGTTTTAACTCTATTTAGTTTCAATACATGTCTATATTTTATATGAGTTTATTTTTAATATTCAGTTATGACATTTCTTTTATATCATTGTTAATTTTTATTTCTATTCTCCTACTTATTTATAAACATTTGTTTTATATATGTAAGATTGAAAGTTTTAAATGTATTGCTTTGTAATACGATGGGTTAATATTCTGTTATGTAAGGCTCGTCAACTGCATATATTTGAAAAAAGAAAATTAATGCTTTCGAGGCAGTTGTTCTTTTGAAAAAAGTTCCCAAATTTATTTTTATCTTTTCTGAAAACAGACATGCTATCGCACCCATTGAAAGCGTGCGGAAACATAATATTGTTTTTTTCTTCTTCGGAAAACTTACAATTATAACGACAGTAAATGTAGTTTAATTAAATTTTTGTATAGGACCTTAGATGACAATGTGAACAAAATTAAACACATAAACTTCAACCCACCGCTTCTGGATACAATCTTGAGAATTAAATCAGACGATCGAAATGTATTAAAATTAAATTTCCTTGACACAAATTAGTGATTTTGAGGTCAGACGTGATAAAACTACAAAATATCAACATATCGGAAAATCAGCGTTACGAATGCTTATAGGTGTTTTTTTTTTTTTTTTGCATCCATCTATTCATGGGAACGAGACAAATAAAAATAGGCGAACTATAAACGCAAAATGATGAATGTTTTATACCCAAGGAAGAAACTTTGAAGAAAATATGAGTTTGAATTATTTTAAAAATAATTTGGTGTATTTTCACATAAAATAATAACAATTTACGATTCCCAAGTGCTATTTAAACTCAGTCATGTGTACCTCCAATTGAAACTGGAAATGGATGCTTTCTGAGGTGCTACTTTCAAACTAACGACAAGCTTTTGCACTTTGACTCTCCCGCGGTGGGAAACTAGGATGTCAATAAGAGAGCCGATGAACTCAAAACTAGTCTACCCAGGGTGGACACTGTACTCAAAACTAAAAATTAAGATCACGAAGCTATTATTCGTTTATAAATCATTATGATTTAAAAATTATTTCCACTAATACATTTTTTTTACATTAACCTTGTTTTTATAAATTATGTCAAAACGTAAATGAAAATTGGGACATTTTAAAATCATTTCTTCCTTATATAACATTGATTCACGTAAAAACCTACATCCGATTGACTGAAACATTTGGAGAATCATTTCCGTGTATAATATTTCATATTTAATTTAAACGCTCAAAACCACTTATTACCATAAAATATCGGAACGAATTAGGTTAGGTAACTGGCTCATGTCATACCATATATAAATGAAAATTTAAAATACTAAAAATGAATAAATACAAATTAAAAGAAGAATTAAAAATAAGTTAAATCAAATACAAAACAATAACAATTATTGAAAATCATAAATATTATCGAGATGAATTAATCAGTTAGGAAGGAAGAAAATCAGAAAAAATCCCCAACCACTTGAGACGGTCTAAGATAAAGTTTCTTGACCAACAGTTACCTAAGGAGGTGATGTAGTTACCACCTACGCTAGCGATGTAAAACTAACGATAGTCCCGGTACTATCGCGGCTAAAATATAGTTTATCTACTATCGCAGCTCGAACGAATTCCTAAAAAGTTAATAAACGCTGAGCCGACTGGTAAACGTCCGAGGGATAGACCGAAACGTAGGTGAGAGGATTGTGTTAAGGGTGATCTAATGGATTTGGTTTTGGACGGTAGTCGGTGGACCGAGGTTTGTAGGCAGCGATTGGTGGTATCGGCATCGAACCTTCGGGTTCGCTAAGCATTTTATTATTATTACTATCGTAGCTAAACGATAGTTTTAAAATTTTTAAGAAGTGTTGCCAGGTTAGTTTTCCCCACCATATTTAGATTCTTTTTTATCCTCTAGTGTTTTTTTTAGGGTATGAATGTTTGTTTTTTTTCGGAGTATATCTACTGCTAAATGCATTCACCATGATTATCTGATTAGAAACTAAAAATTAGAATGATTATAAAAAAATCTTGAAAACATACCTTAAGTTTTTATTATTTACTTATTTTAAACGTATTTACTAAATTTACAAGGTATTAAGCTAATAAAAAGATGTTCCCAGTATCATTATTGTGACGTCACTATAACTTTACAGTCTTACGTTCTAGTCTTGATACCGAATTAAAATATTCAATAAATAATGTGATTAAAACTGAATGGCAACAATTTTGAACTAATAATTTTGTATCTTTTTATTTTTTGTATTAATGTTAATTTTTTATTTATCTGGTTTTTCTTTGTTTTAAGTTTGCTTGTAATCAATAGTTTGACCTGATCTTTCAACTATTATAACTAATTTAAGTAATATTCTTCTTCTTTTCTTGGCACTACAACCCGCTAGCGAGTCCGCCAACAGCAACCGCCAGGTGTCCCTATTTTTTGCTGCCACCATCCAGTCTCTCACTCCAAACTTCTTTGCGGTGTCCACACAGTCCCTCCATCGCAACTTGGGTCTTCCGACGCATCGTCCACCATGAAGGATCTCAGTCAGAAGCTTCATCTCCCATTCTGGCAACATGGCTTGCCCATCTGAGTCGGGCTGCTTTTATAAATTTAACGACATCAGGGTCATCAAACTTCTTGTAGATATCCTGGTTCTTCCTCCGTTTCCATTCTCCATCTACAAGTACTGGACCACAAATTCCTCCTAATATCCTGCGTTCCAATACCAGAAGATCGTGCTACACAGCCTTTGTTGTTGTCCATGTCTCGGATCCATAAGTCAGAACCGGTCGGATGAGAGTCTTATACAGGATGAACTTGGTACGCTGGGTTACTAAGTGACTTTTCAAGTGCTGTTTCAATCCATAGTAACAACGGTTAGCCATCAAAATCCTTTTCCTTACCTCTACCTCCATCCGGTTATCGCTGGTTATCTGCGAACCTCGGTAAGAGAATTCTTGAACCTGCTCAAACTTGTAGGGGCCAAAATCTACTCTATCACGATCCTGCCGAGGGATCTCCTGGGTTACCATGTATTTTGTTTTTTCCTCATTGACAATCAAACCCAGATTTCTTGCTGCAGTCTCCAGTTTCAAGAAGGATTCAGTGACCGCCTGCCGAGAACGTCCAATTATGTCAATGTCGTCAGGGAAAGCGAGAATCTGGACCATCCTGTTAAATATCGTGCCCGACGTTTGAATGTTGGAGTCTCGAACAGCCTTTTCCAGTACTATTAGGAAGAGGAGGCACGCTAAAGCATCACCCTGTCTCACTCCCCTTTTTGTTGAAAATTCTTCTGAGATGTTGCCCCGAATTTTCACAACACAAAAAATGTCTTCCATCGTTATCCTTATCAATCTTATAAGCTTTCTGGGGATTCCGAAATGGGTTAATGTTTCGTATAGCTTTGCGTGATCTACTGTGTCGTAGGCAGATTTAAAGTCGACAAACAAATGATGGGTTTTAAGTTTGTATTCACGCCCTCTTTCCAGAATGGTTCCCAGACAGAAAATTTGGTCTATTGTCGATCGTTAAGTAATATTAAATATATTTAATTGAAGTAATATAAAAATGTTTTAAAAAACTGGATAAACCTTAAGTACATTTTCATCATCCTATCTTATTCATAATTTTGGTTATATTAATGGAAAAATAATAATAAAAAAATTATAGTCAAAGTTGGAGAATTTAGGGGAAAACACACGACAGACCGGGCAACAGTGATTTTAAAATAATTAGATAGGGCTGGAACATCCAAAGGACGATATCGATGTTTTTAAATATTCATTGTTCAGACATTCATTCACTTTTTAAAAATATTTTATTCAAGAATTTTTTTTCCATTAGGTAGGTTTTATTATTATGTTATGTTGTTGTGTATTTTTTTCGTGAAAAAGCTGAGAGAAAATATACTTTACATCTATTAATTCCTTGAAATAATTACATTGTATGTACATAGGAATTTAATAATTTGGGTATTATTTTTGTTTTATTTTCATCATTATATAATGTTATTTATAGTACTATCACTGCAACCTCTTACATAATTATTCAGCCATTTTCTAACACATTTGGGTTTAATAAACTTTAAAGTGTAAGAAAAAGGCTGAATAATTAACCAAGAGGTTGCAGTGATAATATTATAAATTTCATTATACAAAGATGAAACAGTATACTGATAATTACGATATTTTATTTTAATGGTTTCTTTAGATTGAATGATATAGATGCTCCTCTATACTCATTGAAATTTGGATAATTTTTTCACAGCTTTAACCGAATAAATCAATAAGTTGTCAATTATTATTATATTATTTTTTAATTTTTTTTTTGTTTTTTTAAACCTATGAATGATTAACATAGATCAAGGCTTTTTAATTATTAAATATAAATTGAAAAAATGGACACTAAATTTCTTTATGAGAACTAAATTCTACCTACATTTCTTTACTCCGTTTCTCAAAGCGATATTAACAGAGTTATCATATTTATTTTGAATTAAATTTAAATTGTATTATTACAGTTCTTGTATATGTTGTAGGGGGTAGAAATTTTCTAAAATTGTTTTATAAGTTTCTATTTTTTCTTTGCAGAATTTTTTCTTCAGGTTATGTTCTTATTTATATCATTTTAGTTAAGTAATTATTTCAACCTTTAAAAAAAAAAAAATAATTTTTTCAACCTTTTAAAAAAAAATTAATTTTTTCAACCTTTTAAAAAAAAATTAATTTTTTCAACCTTTTATTATTACAATTCTTGTACATGCTGTAAGAGGTAGACATTTTCTAAAAATGTTTCATAAGTTTCTTTTTTATTGTTTATCTTCGCAGATTTTATTCTTATTCAGATCATTTTAGCTACGTAATTTTTTTAACCTTTAAAAATAACACATTTTCGTATTTTTCAAACTCATGTTTTTTTAATTTTTTTTCTCCCTATTTCAAAAAATTAGATATCATAAAGATCCCCTTATAAATAATTCCCGGATCTCATTTACAGAGGGCTATCTTAGCTTTTCTGAAGTATTTCCAATTTATAATTTTTTTTTTTTTTTTTCATTCTTTCTTCCACAATGATTTCCTTCCCATCTGACTCTTCCCTCAAAGGGCAGGGATAGGTTTACTCAGTGCCTTCCTATCGAAGAATCAAAAGAGATTGAAACTTTTTTTTTATGTATATTTCCTCTTTAATATTAATCGCTAAATGAGAAAATTCCAAGGGTCATTTTCTTGATAATGATAATCGGGATTAACTCGAAATATTATACTCGAAATGTATAAATATTTTATATATATATATTTGCAAGTAAATGTCAGTTTGAATGCCAATATTGAATATAATCCTTATGCTTTAATAAGAGGTAATCATATTTTTAATCGCGCTTGAATAATTTATTACATTTGTAGTTTAACACCAGTAAACTAGGATAGATATTTAGCAAAGAACACATTTTCTGGTTGAGAAGTTGACATTTTTATTTATAATATTGCATTTCATAAATGTAAAAATTCACATGACTAAAATTTAAATAAGTAAAGAAACAAAAAAAAAAAAAAACAAGAATAGAAATAAGATAACATATTTCGTTCATAAGAGTAGAAAACATTGTAGGATTTATAATATAACAGAAAATCAGTAATAAAAGAGGGAAAAATAAAAATTCTATGTTTTGATTTTTTAACTGTTTTGTTAATCATAATATTGCGAAATCAATTTGTTTCAACTGAATTGTTATTGGATGCATGATGTTTTCCAAACGGTATGCAACGTGTAACATTAGTCAATGAACTTTGCAAATAAATGTTGTTACCCTATAACAGAGGTTCCCAGACGGTGGTACACGTACCACTGGTGGCACAGTGGGACAAAGTCCCGATTTAGGTGGACAAAACTCTTATAAAAAAATTGCATTTTTCACTCGGGATAATCATTTTAGGTTTCACGGGCCTCAAAAAGACTAATCCGCTTGGCTTAAGATCATTAGAAGTCTCAGAGCGTTGTTTAGAAAACAGGTTTAAATGATGCTAAGAATTCTTCCCTCATTTTCAGTAAGTCCCTGTCTTTATGCGTTACTTTCAACACCCTCCCCCGTTTATGGTTATCATTTAAGTATGATAAACCTTCAGCGCATTGTGTCGTTCTCATAAGACCACGAGCACAAAATTAATTGCATAATGATTTTTTTTTTTTTTATCTCAGATAAGTATACACAATTTGTCAAAATATACCTACTTCCAAGAGCTTTCGAGACAATTTGTGTTTATTTTTGTACCAAATGACATACTGTTTCGTGTCATTCAAGAAATCGTATGCGATTTTTCGCGTTTAGATAATTTTTTTCTTTTTAAAAACCTTTGAAATAGCGTGGAAGGAGTTTGTTAATACGCGGCTAAAAACAGACAGAAATAATCGTCACGACTCGGTTTTGGAAATCATTTCACAAAAAAATTATGCAAATGATCTCAGTAAAAACACTGTTAGCCAGTAGAACAATGCCGTCATTAGATATTCTGTTAAAATTGGCGAGAGATGGGAGAAATCTCACAGGAAAAAGGAATTTTTTAGTAAGGAGTTTTCTTCCTGGTTAGATGAACATGATTTTTTTTTTTCCTTTAGGTTAATAATAATTCAATTCTACTCGTGCCCGCACTCAGTCTCCATTGGCATTCAATACCAGTGGCGCGACTCGCAATGGGACAAAGTCTCGATTTAGATGGATAAATCTCATATCAAAATAAATAAATTTTCTCCACGTGATAATCATTTTAGAAGTCACGGACCTAGAAAAGACTACGATGCTAGCCTTAATACCTTTGATAATCCCGGAGCGTTGTTTTGTAAACACTTTAAATAGTGAGTGCTATGAATTCGGTCGAACCCTGTCCTTATTTTAAATAAAGTGTTAGTCAAACAGTTTGAAATCTTTCAATCCACCATAGTTAAAACTAACTTATGATAAACACTGATTTCTACTCCATTACACGATGTAACACATGGCGGTTTTAAGTTTGCTCTTAGTGACTGAAATGTTCATAAGGTCCTCATTGATCTTCTTTTTTTCCCCACATAATTAATGAATTTTTCCTGTGTAAATTTTGTCTTCACTTTTGTTATTTTCATTGCATAAATTATACAAAGTCCTAAGTTAGTTGATACTAATTCCATTGTATCCTTTTTTATTGTTAATGAGTAAAATTATCAATTATCAAAAATTATTTATTTTTCTGATACCCATCATTAATAAAATATTGATAATAACTCTCCTTATAACTACACTGACGGATGAGAAGTGAAAGAACTTAAAATTAATGAAGCAGCTACGAGAAATATTTCGTCTGTAGAACGATTGATTCTACTGTTATTCCGAATATTATTTGTTGTCTAATATCTTATATATATAAATAATTTTACTATATTTAGTGTAAAAAAAAAAAAATAGAAATAAACCTGCGTGTAAGTCTTTTTTTAGCTCGCGGTCATAAAGGTTTTGCCCACCTAAATCGGGAGTTTGGCTCGCTGTGGGTGGTACGCAACGACATTACAGGGTCCCTATTTAATAATCAATTAAAAGTATAATTCGGAAAAGTACAAATGGAAAGGTTCGTGCTTAGATGTTACAAGTTACTTATCATTTTTTGATAATAATAATTTTATTAATTTTTTTCTTTTTTAACTTACTGTTTTAATATAACTATTTTAAATTTTATCATGTTTCAACATTATAACAATGTTTTAACGATATTAACAACTATATAACATTTTGTACTCGACTTACTACACCTATGGCTTACACTCTGAAATGTTGAAATACAAGAACATTTAAAATAGTTTTATTAAAAAAAAAGTAAATAAAATTATTCAGTTGACATCCGCATGATGGTATAGAAGGATCAATCTAATATAACGGGTACAACAAAACCACTACCAATCATATTTAAAAAAAAAACAAATACAAAAAAAGACAATTAACGATATCTATTCAACAACCCCCGAAGATAGGCCCATCCCGAAACATTATATTTTGATTCCATATTACGGCCCTATATCCACCAAAGTCGGAAATGAATTGAATAAACTAGGATTAAATCCTGCATTTAAAATAGAAAAAACCCTATCCTCATATTTCTCTTCTCCTAAAAACAAAATAGACCCTTTCCAAAAAAGCAGAGTATACAAACTAAATTGTAATGATTGTGCAGGCAAATACTTGGGAAATACTGGAAGATCGCTAAATCAGAGATTAAACGAACATATACGTGCATATAATAATAAGAAAGATAATTTAAACTTTGCAATTCATTTAAATGAAAATAATCATAAATTCATCAAAGACTCAGGAATTAAATTAATACATCACGTTGAAAACAGCCTCAAATTAAATATATATGAAGCACTTGAAATAATAAAATCCTTCAAATTCAATCCAAATTTTTGCTTAAATGACCAAATAAATATCTAGAATAGTCCAATCTTAAATTTATTCCCATCTATAACAGAAAAACAATTACTCACCGGCATTACAGGAAAAACCCTGACCCTTAAACCGTTTACCTAAAAACATCCTACCTACCTTTCGCTCATTGTGAGTTCAATGCGAGAAGAAACCAGTACAAACATTTATGTTTGATATAATCCATTTATACCTTGGTGTAACATGGTTTAAGTACCAACATGTATTTGATTAATTATCTTAATTAAATTCATAATTCATAAATGTTTTATAATACTGATTTATATTAATCTAATTTAATATGTATAATAATACCAAACTATATTTTGAATTGCTTATTTTTGAATTTTTTGTGTGTTTTTAGAACTGAGGATGAATGTATAACATTCGAAACTAGTTTTCAATAAAACAAATTTATAGAAGTGGCAAATAATTTATCAATCCATTACAATAAAATTATTAATATCTAATGACGATACGTAACCTGTAATCTCTGAAAAAGAACATTTGCACTATATTACGAAACAGGGCCTTGGTGGTACGCATAGCAAAAAGGGGGATAACATTGTTTTTTTTTTTTAAATTATTATTGAAAATATCAACTATAAGATGAATAAACACGATGTATAATTAATAAAAATATTCTACAATCGTTGCCGTATTAGAGACGAAAGCACTCAGTGTTATAGATGACTTAGGAATAAAGTTGACCTCCATCAAGGATAATATAACATTGATGCTCTGATTGTGAACAAACAAGATGCTTCCAACTGAAAAATATTGATGCTTTCCTTTACAATGTCCCAATTTCATACTTTTGATGGATACGAAATTAACCTTAGCTTTTGGATTTTTGAACTTCATTATCAATTTATTAAGCATATTTAATGTAGTATATATATATATATATATATATATCATTGTACCTTAAATAAACTTTAGTAAATCAGTTTGTATTATTTTTGTTTTTTTGTTTATGGATACGAACCTTTAAAATACTAATATCATAATATCAGGGCCCTATTTAGTATTGCGATCGTGAAAATTTTCGAATTAGAGTTTTCAACGGAAATACATGTTTTAAGGTCCCCTGAGTCCAAATGATCAAGTCTGTGTGTCTGTGTGTCCGTGTGTCTGTGTGTATGTGATCAGTCTAGCTCAAAAACGGAAAGTTGTACGATACTGAAATTACATATTTAAGGTTAGCACATGCATGTGATGTTACAGCAACGTTTTCGTCAAAATCGACTTACCGCAAGTGCCACTTTATATAATCGATTTTACACAATTTTACAATTTTCTCGAAAACGGCTCTAACGATTTTGATGAAACATGCCTAAATTATTCTTCACAAAGGTCTTTAACTTTTCATTTATGTAGTAAATCACCGAGGAATTGCAGGGAAAAAAGTTATGATGAAAAGAATATTTTATTTACGCATAACTTCAAAAGCGTGCAATTTATGGCAAATTATCTATGCACTTGTATGAAAGATAATTAAATTATCTAAAAAACAATAAAAGAATCATCAAAATCGGACCAGTATTAGCAAAGATACAGCGCATCGGACTAACCGGAAATAGTTATTATATTATGGATATTACACTTTTTTACAATTTTCTCGAAAACGACTCTAAAGATTTTGATGAAACTTGCCTTAATTGCATTAAATTGCATTAAATTATTCTTCATGAAGGTCTTTAACTTTTCATTTATGTAGTAAATCACCGAGTAAATGTAGGGAAAAAGGTTATGATGAAGAGAATATTTTATTTGCGCATAGCTTAAAAAGTATGCATTTTACGGTAAAATATGTATAGAATTGTATGGAAGGTAATTGAATTATCTAAAAATAAATAAAAGAATCATCAAAATCGGACAAGTATTAGCAACGATGCAGTGTATTTTATGAGGAGCATAAAATAGATGGATAACCGAGCGCATCTGAAAGGAGATAGATGCGACCGAACCTCCCACCAATCCGCCAATCTGTTGTAAACAATACGCTCTGTAATAAAGTAATTTAAGAATACAAAAACGGAAATTAACTTAATAACTTCTACTTTCACATTATTTAATGGAAAGAAAATGTTTCCATAGAAACTAAACCAGCAACTTTTAAAATATATTTGCAACTTGACAAAGTCAAAATATATAGGTAGTGTACAGAATTGTTGTACTAAAATTGTTTTAAAAACTATTTTATTGCACTTAAGTGGGAGAAGAATTGAATACTGCTGAGTTTATTTCAAGTATTGTTTATGTGAACCCTTTAGAATTATATTAAAAATATAATTATTATAGGGCGGTAAGGGAAAGTTGTGTGATGCGCGCACCGCACCAGATTTTTTTGAAATTTCAGTCGCTACGTTTCACCAAAATTGGTACAGCATGAAAGACTAAGCAAACATGAAATAATAAATCGTTCAATACTTTAACGGCAAATGAATTGGTCTTCAGGAGTCTAAAATGGTATGCATATGTATATTATTCTTCTTCGTTTCTTTCTACAGTAACCCTTAAGCGGAAGAGCTCATTGATTATTTTCTAATGATCTGTTCAATATGCCACCTACATAGAGACGGAGAGAAATTAATTCAGGACTGATAAATTACAAATTACAAAAGCCTAATCGAACCAATGAATGTTATTTTACAACATTTTCATATAAAAAAAAAAAACAGCTGTAGAAAAACTTGGTCCCGCTTGAATGTATTCCCTGTATTTTTTCTAGTCTTTCTGAGAGAAAACTGAAAAAAACAAAAAAAAATAAAAATAAAACATGCCTTTCGGCCCTCAAATTAAAAAAATGATTGAACCATAAAGGATTCGAACACCCCTCCCTTCCTCTAATGAAAAAGGCCCTTGGAATTCCATCAGACTCCCAGTTCAAGGTTTACTAAAAAAAAAAAAAAATAAAAAAAAAAAAATAAATAAATAAATTAAATATATATGAACAAAATTATCAAGAATATTTTATAGGATAAAGAGATAAATGATGATCGATTATTTTTTTTTCATAATTAACAATTCATATATTTATGTATAAAATTTGATGCTGGATTCTGTTTCGCATTTTAATAATTTAATTTTTGAACATCCAATTAGCTGGTTCAGAGGTAAAGAGAAATTTCATTAACGAATATTCAAACTAAGACCTAAAATGCACCTTAAAGAAGGACATGAAAAAGATACAGTGGAGCGTCGATTATCCGAACGTCAGTTATCCGAACGTTCGATTATCGGAACGTTTTTATTTTTTTTATTTATTTTTTTTTTTTTTTTTTTTTTTTTTTTTATGTGTGTAATTTTAATTAATTTGATCATCTAAATTATTTATTGGTACTGTTAAAATTATTGTTATTTTGAATAAAATTAAACGAAAAATAAAATTATTTTTCCCAGAACGTCTAAAAAGGAAGCCATCCTTAATTATTTATCAGAAACTGCTTCGTTAAATAGTATTTATATACCTAGAACTGTAAACTGTATATGCGAGCACGTGAATTTCGATTATTCGAACTTTTGATTATCCGACCCACCACTGACAACATTAGTTCGGATAACCGACGATTTACTGTATATAGAAAACCAATGTATATACAGACTTTTTTCCAGTTACGAATCTACCAATAATAAACAGCAAAGTTTCTAATGAACTTCATTTTCTTCGAAATTTCTCATACTTAACCAGATATCTTATTTATAATTAATTGTTATAATTATAAGTAAAAATCTGCATCAATATAATTTTTCTGTATATAGTAGAATTTATTTTATCCTAATAATGATGCCTATTCCAGATCAATAAATAAAAAGATCTCGATTATGATCAATAATTAAAGAAATCTCGATATTAATGAAATATATTAAAATAAAGAGTAGGAAGGACCGTCCCAAGGACGGTTTTAAAAATACAAAACATAATATTTATTAGTTTATTCCTCTTAAGTAAAAACATGGGAAACGGATAGCAGCAAATAGCAACTAACATAATAAAATACATTGACAATGAAGATAGCAATAAACCGTAGTTTTCAATGCTGTTAACCCCCCGAGATACAAAATAATCTAAAAAAAGAATTTGTAAACTTTTTGTTTTTCCCTCATCCCCACTTAAAAAATGAGAAATAAGTAGCAAGAATTAATAAACATTTTTTTTTCAATACCTATGCTCTTCGTATCTTCATTTATATCACTCATTTAATAAATATTAACCTAAAGTTAATGTAATGAAGTGTATTTTGTCAACTTGCTTCCGCGGGTATGAACACAATGGCTACTTTTTTTTTATTGTATAGATATACTGAAAAAAACAACATAAGTATGTGATACTTACATCCTGGGATCCATATGTGAACGGCTTAGGAATAACAGGGGTCTGAATAATAAATATAAAGATCTGAATTTCTCAACCAGCATGAGAGAATGATATGTTTTAGCCATATAATGAGGATGGAAGACAGCAGAATGCCAAGGGGGCGCACAAGATGGAAAAAGAAGTAGAGGGAGATCCAAGGGCCGCTTGAGAGATATTGTACTCCAAGACATACGGCAGATGAAATTGAATAGAAAGCATGTAGGGGATAGAGAAAAGTGGAAGGCAGAGGTTAAAAAAGCCAGGGGCTGCTATACGTCTGTTGAGCTAATAAAACAAGAAGAAGAAGTGATACCTAGGTATATTAGACCGGGAGCTGAAGACTATTGTAAATGTAATAAACGTGTATGGTTTCAAGACAACTTTTGATCTTCTAGGCCAAAAGTACTCTCATAAAAGACTGGAAATATGACCGTCTGACACACTGGATCGCTTGCTATCAAATTTTATAACGAATTCGTAATTTTCGTCACCTTTTTTCAGATTTTCCTAAGAAACTCGCTTCCAACGCATTTTAGGTAAAACTTGTACATTACCCAATTTTATAGAACGTTAAGTTTTCTTCAACTTTTATACGTAATAGTTTTTAAAATTCGAAATAGCTACTGATATATGGAGTCGTAAACGTCTGCAAAATGTCAGGAAAACGTAGAAGTTAGATATTCAATGATTTTGCCTTAATAACTATTTTTTAAAAATCCAATTTACTGTAAAATGCCTAATAACTAAGTTTGTCGATAGTTCGATAGTTGAAGCTATGGATAGTTTAGTAATTTGAAGTTTAGCGTCTTAATTGCCGATTATTAAGTACCAACATGAAATGGGAAAAAGAGAAAAATACCATAAAGAAATTTGATTAATAATATTTATTTTTCGAAACATAATACAAGAAAGACAATTCAAATCTCGAAAATTACAGAAATTTTTTACATCTAAGAAAAATTAACGAAACAAACAAAAACTATAAATTTGACAACTACAAAATTGTAATTTTATCTTGTGCATATGTACATCAAACGATTTACACCAATAAAAGCTAAAAATAAATAAACAAATTATTCTCCCAACGCCCACAAATTCGATTTTATAAAAATTTGCATATTTGCTTTAAGCAGATACAGCATATTTGTGTCACAGTCTACTCCTACGCTTGCATAATGTTTCGCCAGCCAGGGAAAAAACTCTTTCGGAATGTACTGAAGAGCCCAGGTACACAAAGGTACTTTGTTGGCATTTGAATCAAGCGGTTAATAAAATCAATTATATTTTTATCTATTGTAAAACTTAAGTATTTATTTATGGTTATAAATAAATTTTATTTCTAGAAACAAATTTAGTTTAATTAAAATAATTATTTGTAATTAAAGCCAGGAAAGTGAATAATAATTTTTGAGAGATGATTTTCAATCGTATTATTTATTTACTACTAATTGAATTTTAGGAAAAGAAATTAAGCTCCTGGAATCTCCACCACAACATTTCAATCTTCATAGTCGCTTTTTATTGGATATTATTTAAATTCTGCCATGTAAATTCCAGTATAATTTTATTAATCTAAAGTAAATAAGAGTAAAATCATATTAAAAGATATAGTATTTTTTAAATAAAATCTTCGAGCAACATAATATTAAATATAATTTTATTTTTAAATTTTTAAAAGTTTTTTTTTTTAAGGTTTTCTTGAACTCCCAAGAAATTATAATATCCATAGTCCATAGACTTCATAGTATTCTGTTTTCCAAATTGCTAGAAACACATTTCAAGAGGGGAGTAGAAAGGAGAGAGAATGGCGGGAGAAAGAAATGCCGAAAATTAGGATCGATTTATCGGCAACCCTACTAATAACTGTAGGGGATTAAATCTGATACAAAATATTTGTAATTACTCTCAGCAGAAGCCAAGAAATATTGTAATAACAGTTCAAGAGGAAGTGGACTTTATTCAGATTTTCCTCAGTAACTCGCTTCCAGTGCATTTTATGTCTAACTTTGTCATTACCAATTTTAAATAACGTTAAATTTCCTTCTTAGAGGAAGGCAAATTTTTATTTCAATATCACTTATTATCAATGTAATTTGCACTAAACTGCACTTAAAAATAGTTATTTAGACGAAACCGCTGGATATCTAACTTTTGCGTTTTATTGAAATTTTATAAATGTTTACGGTCCCTCATCATCTTATTACCTCAGTATCTGTCCCAAATTAAAAAAAAATATTACCGATAAAACTTGCAGGAAATTTAACGTTCTTTAAAATAGGCAATGTTAAAGTTTTATCTAAAATGCAAGTGAAGCGAGTTACTGAGGAAAATCTGAAAAAAAGTTACCTTTCTCCAAAATTGTTATTTTTGGCGTTCTTTGAGAATAATAATAAATAATTTGTATGAATCTTGTAGGAAATTGAATCCTCCAAAAGATTGGTTATTATGCATTTTACACTAAATTGTACTAGAAAATAGTTATTAAGGCGAAACCACTGAATATCTATCTTTTTGTGTCTTCTTGGCGTTTTGCAGATGTTTACGGTACTGTATATCAGAATTTGTTCCGAATTAAAAAAAAAAAAATATTACAGATAAAACTTGTAGGAAATTTAAAGCTCTTTAAAATTGATAACGACTAAGTTTTACCTAAAATGACGAATTTCTCTGAATAATTTCCTTGAAGTTATACACGTTTTACAAGTTAGGCCTCAGCTCCTGGTCTATATGCTCGTCAAAATGGGTAGGGGGACAGGTATTCGCAAAGACACTTGAGCAAATTAAGTGAAGCAAGGAATCTTTTCTCAATTATTTATTATATCTGAATTGATTAAGACCACTCCCATGACGATACTGTCAAAAGTTAGTACTGATTTCCGGTAAACAGAAAAATCACATATTGCGGCTGAACTATGTACAGGGTGTCCCGTGACTTACGGACAAATATACGGCAAATATTTAAAGAGGGGGTAATATACCTCAAGAGCAACATAAAAGTTCATATTGACCCCCGGATTCCACAAAGATAAGCAGGAAAGTTAAGTTTGGTGACTTAAGTAAGTCACGTTTTTTGTAGAACAGCAATCAATCAAAAACTATTCAATGTAATAAGTCCCGAATGCACCATGATGAAGCAGACCGAAAACCCCTTTCAGAATTGTAGTGAAGAATACAGTAGAAAGAAAGTTTATGGCAAATCAGGAGCCAATTCTATACCGATCCCTCCAAAGAAACCTCTACTACTTCACTTATACAAAATTAAAGCTTAATAAAAGTATAAGTTTTCCTTAAAATGGATTATCTATAGTCCAACAGTGGACTGAGAAAAACATTTATAAGTACAGAGTGATTTTTAAAAAATAAGTAACACTTCTCGTTATTGGTCCCTCCGAAAGCCCCTTTGTAATATATTTAGTTGAGCCAAGCTATATTTTTTAAAGGAAACTTTATCTACTTTACGATGGTGCAATCGAAACATAATTAACTTGAATAGTTTCTGAGTGATCTCTTCCTATTCAATAAAAACTTAGTTAAATATACAAAATACTTAAATTTCAAATTTTTCTGCGTGGAATAAATCCATGGATCCAAATGAACTTTGAGGTCTACTATCACATCTTTAAATATTTCCCGTGACATACGGGACAACATATATATATATATATATATATATATATATATATATATATATATATATATATATATATATATATATATATATATAGTTTAGCCACAAAGTGTGATTTTTCACCTCAAATAAATAATAACATCTAAACTACTGACTGTATACGCATGGAAATGGTCTCATTCGATTCAGAAAAAAAAAAAAAAAAAAAGAAATGAATAAATAAAGGAAACGATAGCTTCACTTGGTTTAATCTGTGCAAGCTATTTTGCTAATAAATCGTCCCCACCATTTCGACCCCCTCATTGAGGGTTGTCTCCCAGAAATTTGGATGGACTCGGCAGATTTTGATTCTTACTAACAAGACGAAGTTCTGATCAAAGTTTTATGCATGTACAAATTTGGAGGTTTATTTTGTCTACTTTTCTTGTACTAAAAGGTAAATTTTTCTTCCCTGATCAAAAAAAAAGTGGCGTTATTAATTAAAACCTCAAAAAAAGATATTTAAAAAAAAATATTATAATAATTTAAAGACAGAGTGTTGGGTAATTATCAAACAGACTGAAACTTTGGCTGCCTTGAGGTTTCTAAAAGCTGTGCAGTTTTAATTTTTTCGGTTTTCCTTTTTTTCAACTCCTCAATCAGCATTCAGTTCGGCTCTTGGTACAGTATTTTTTTTCTCATTTTTTGGCTAAAGACTTCCATTGAAGTCCTATACAGCCCGTAGTATTATCATAAGAATTAATAGAGGGTAATGTAGTTGGTTTTTAGAATTATATACCACTTTCTTCTATGAACCGACATAAAGATTGTATCATGTTCCCATCCAGATTTGCAACTTTTTGGAGAAATATGTTGTGGTTTTGTATATCAGGGTATTTTATCCGATATCTGTGGTATTTGCTGCATTTAACGATAACGTGTATTGGGTCTTCCATGGTGTTACATTTGGAGCATTTTTCATTCTTATTAACTTTAATTAGTGTTAATCCGCGATTCGTTCGGCCATGGTTGATTCTTAGTCTAGTCTATATATATATATATATATATATATATATATATATATATATATATATATATATATATATATATATATATATATATATTACAGTATGTTTTGAGCTATTTAATGATTAAAAAAAGTTAAAAATAAAAACTTTGTAACAAACTTTCTTGTGACAAGTTCACGCGAGTTACATTCTGCCCAAAGTGCATTTCGGAAATTTTCACTAAATATTTTTACACAAAAAATTATATTTTGATTATTTGGAGTTGATGGCACAACTGCAATTAGTACGGCTAGGTAAGAACGCAAAGAAACTTCTGGAAAAAATCAAGAAAAAAAAGTGCGAAACCCTTGTGATGTAAATGAGTTTTTAATTTTTAAAGTGCCTAAAAAAAAAACAACTAAAAAAAAACTCACAAAGTCTTTGTGATTTTGCACTCTTTGACACTGGTGTAACACTCATTTAGGACTCATGGCTAATTCCAACTTGAATTTTCGACTTTCTTTTTTTTTCCCGATTTCGAAATTGAAGATTTATTTGAGAATGACCCAGTTGATCTGTAGTGAATTCTAAAAAATATTGACATGACGTTCTTATATAAAATTAAATTTAAAAAATATAATAATACGCCTTAATTATGTATGCCTTAATTAGTAAGGCGTGAATAACAACAGGTAAGGAACTTTCCCTAAAAGGCTTCATCACGTGGAGTTCACTGCACATTCCTAGACGTCAAGACAATTACGAAAAATGCGTCAGATATTTTAATAAGACAACGCTTGATAACTAATTTTCATGCATTCCTGCCATAGTTTACAGCTGAGAGTTAATTAAGGATAAACTGGGGTCGCATCTAGTGCCACTGAAATCTGAAGTATTAATTTATTAGTATGATATATTTAATAATTAATATATTAATTATACAGAGATAATATTTCATACTTATTAGCATATGTAACCGCAGATAAATTTATTTTCTCAATTAATTGGCCTCAGAGATGACAAAGGAGTGCTATTAGTAACAATTTTGTTACAGTAGAGAAACATAATTTGGCTAGAAATTGTTAATCAATTTTAATAATTGACGTATAACGTCAGTTCTGAAAATGGGGATCAATACCATTAAACGTGAAGAATTATTGCAATATATTAGTTTTGAATAATAAAGAAAATAATTATGGAAGTAGGATTGTCATTAATTTCGATCAACGTAAAATTACTTCCCACTCAATTTGAATAAGAATAATTAATGTTTCAATTATTTGGACATCTTGAATAGGAATGGTTGTTCAATATTGAAAAGGTAGGAATATGAAAATTTAAAAGGGGGTCACTATCATTCCACTCCAACAGCACCACGCCAAATGGAAAGAGATTTCTTTCGAGTGATGAGGAGCCCCAGGAATTCCATCTGTCCTAAACTCTATCACGCCATGTCGGAATACCATCACTCCAGCCGATCATGAGTATTGGAAACCAATGGAGTGGAACGATGGGCTGTTCATTTTTCGCGCAGTTTTTAGGGTAAGTAGGAATATATCAAAAATAATAAAAATTAGTAACCATTAAACACAATAAAGTTAAAATTAATGATATTAATTCTATAACATATCGATAACTTAATTCGCAATAGTTGTAAGTCCATTTTTTCACTTTTCACATTAATATACCGATTTATTCCTTTTGAAGTTCTTCTTCCAATCGATTATGTTCCAAGCCCATATCGATCCATTTAAACCTGAAAAGGCAATAACATCCGCAAAAAAAAAAAAAAAAATTAGTGATATCGAAAGGTGTATTTTTAATTTTATTTTGGAGTTTCACAAAACTTTGAAAAATCGTCTTGGAATAATTGAGCATTAAGGTATCGATATGTTACAAAAATATTGCTATGAATAATTCACAATTTTATTTATTTTTTTTTACTAATAATTAGGTTAAAAAATATAAATATTAATTAAAAGGAAATAAACATTTTCCGTGGATTTATATCGCGCTTCAGTGCACAACTATCCAATCTCCAAATTTGTCGTTTTTTTTTTTTTTTTTTTTTTTTTTTTTATCGCTACAGATAGTTCTGAATAATGTGGATATGATACAGGAGTATTATATCTCTATCTTTAATACCTAAGCTAGAAAGTAAAAAATTTGATTTATAAATTTATATCATGAAACGATTAAAAAAAAAAAAACCTTGTCTATAAAATTTAATGTTTCGAGTTAACCTACTTCTGCTCTGAAGCTATATTAGAAGTTATATTAATCTGTATAGGTACATTGAAATATGTGTAGACTGTAAATATTATATACCATAATAAATACATACGTGTGTAAAGTGAGAATTAATGAACCTGTTTTTGAAAAATGGGTCGATTGAGTATAGTGATAATCAACGGGGCCCTAGAAAACTTCTTCGCTCCAAGCACTCTAGCCGCTCAACCCCTTCGTTCCATGTGGAGTGACCGCCATTGGCCGCTTTAATTTATTCCGATCCACGAAATCAGTCGACTTGCCATATCGTAATTGGATTTTGGATAGCTTCTTCGAAGGTACCAAGACCCTACAAGAGTAGACAATGGCTGAAACGTGTATCCCATTTGTTAGCAATAATTTACGATGAAATTCTTTACTTTATACTCGGACGGCCGTGGTTATCCGCTAAATTTATTGGACAAATAGTTTATCTCATTAAAAGGAACATTTTTTTGTTTGCTTCTAACCTATAAAACTATAAATGTTAATAAAATTATTTGTAATAAAAATAAAAAAAAATTAAAGAGATCGGAGCAAGGAGGACTATTTTCAAAACGTTCCTAGATTTTTTGTTAGCAGTCACAGTCTGAGCGTAAAGAAAAAAAGTCACAAACAAATTGATATTAAGAACCAAGATAAGGACCAAAAATAAAAAGTACTAATGATCTGTTATGGCGTTGTTGTTTTTTTTTTGTTTTTTTTTTAATTGTTCTTTAAAGAACAGACGGACAGATTTCGTTAATTTTTTCAATATAAACATCAAGAGAATTAAAAATACAATTTAGTCTGTCTAATATTAATATTTATTTCATAAAGTCTCAACACAAATTAACTATAACTACGAAACACCTTTGAACTCAATCATAAATAAATATTTACGTTATAAATTACATCAAGCGTGGGAAGAGAGGCTCCAGAAAAATATTTTTCTTCATTTACCCAGTAGGTGCAATTCGCAAGCTTTCGCCGGTACCCCTAAACGTCTAGTTAAGCCCCATTCATGAGTTGAAATTACATTTCAATGTATTTTACACTTGGTTACACTATTTATTCCATACGTTATGTCAAATGGAAATTGTCTGGTAGTCAGTTATCCGGATTGAATAGAGTTCTGGAAAAAATAATTTTTCTTAATATTGAATGTCAAACAATTTGAGACAGGGCATGTTTAGGAGACATGACAATGGACGAGAAGCAGAGCCATAATGTTAGCTTTAATGTCGGAGAGCAAAAGTTTGACACTTGGAAATAATATCACAGGAAGTTCTAAGTAATCCGACAGGCTAAGCCCTCCGAGCATATTTCATGCTCCTCCATCTAAAATTTGAGTGTGCGAATGCTAATTAAAATACAGTTTAATCATTATAAATAATCATACCCCAGTAAGAACATCTTATGTAAAAATATTGTTAGAAATTTTAAACGGTCAAAGTCCATAAAGAATGGCCGAGGTTCATTGATTGAGAAACACCGAGAAATCACTTGAACAATGATGCAAAATATTTCGATAGAATAAATTTAAACTGAAAGTGTATATGTCTAAATCATTACATTTTTTTTAGCAATCACAGTCCAAGCGCTAAGAAAAAAAAGACATGAAATCAAAGTACACGTGACTTTATATATTATATTTATTATAATGATTATAATTTATAATGGTAATTATAAATTATTATTATTACAATATAATATAATTATTACATATTAAAAATATTATTATATAATAATGGGAGCGGGGTAGCTCAGTGGGTTAGGCACTGCGCTATTAATCTCAAGGTCCCGGGTTCGAGACCGACTGAGGCAGATAATTATTTATTCTGTATTCAGTCGCGGATCGACCCTGTGGGATCGAGGGACCCTCCTGGGGCTCACCCAGCCTCTATAAAGTGGGTACCCTTAATTGGGGGAAAAACCTGGCGGTCGAGCGTGATCTCGGCCAAATCACCTCCTTACACAACCGTTGGCTTTGAAACAGTACGGTCCTTACCCAAGTACTGAGCCCAAGACCCTTCACGGGTTGTAGTGGTACAGGTTTTTTTTTTTTTATATAATAATACCATATATTATTGAAATATATATATATATATATATATATATATATATATATATATATATATATATATATATATATATAAAATGATACTTTAGACTTTATACGATAGATTATTTATAATATAAATGTATTCATAAATTATTGAAATATTTATTTGTTTATCTGCATTTATATTTAATTAAAATTATTGTTATAATATTTATCTCATTTAACAAAGGATAGTAAAAAAAACACATGGATCTTGTCCAGTGGATTGGTTGGGAAGAAAAGGCAGTGATTCTCCCAATAAAATCTTTCTTAGCTTCTCACGCGTTCTTTATTTGCTTTCCATGGTAGCGAGCCTTTCTAGGGCCATATCGATATCCATTGTTTTTATCAATTTTTTCTGTTTTTTTGTTTATTCCTGTACTGTTATTTCTGTCCAGCTTTCAATGGCCCATCCCAAACCAACCTTTAACTCAAGGCATGGATGAACCTGTGTCTATAGAGTTAACAAGGAGTCGAGTGGATAGTCTTTAAGAAGCATGTCAGTATGTTAGTCTTAAAGCAGGTTCTAGTTGATAGTAACAAGTACGAATTAATCACAATTTAATAGTCGTTATTACACTATATTATATATGAAAGTACATTCTCAGCAATTCATTAAGTTCATACCATTAGCATATCGACTTTGTAAAATTTCCATCTGTTGCTAACACCAATTTTAGCAATTTATTAAAATATTACTATGTATGTTAAAATTTTAATTTTATTTAATTTGATTAGCATAGAAAACCGGAATGGATTAGATGGTTTCAAGGCATAGCCGATAATCTGACGCGGAAAGGATGTCCGGTCTCTATAAAGTGGGGCCCATCCGGCGAAGAAGAGCCTATTTGGTACATTGCTGGTATGGTAAGATGAAAGGTGGATGGGGTACAGAATCCCAAGAATAATTTTCTCACGGAGGTTCCCGTCAGCATATGCAGGAAACAGCTCTTGTCAGCAATGCCTTCTAGGTATAAACGGAGTATTCAAGCGGGAAAACTTCTTGGTTTCGGAGGGAGTCTTCAGAATCTCTGAGATGGAGATAGGACCAGATATTCGAAAAGATAATTTTTGCAATCTTTTTAAATCGGATTTTTGGCAATTCATAAAAGTTGAATCTGTCACAAAAGATCCCATCTGGATTTTTACAGCCATATTAAGTAATGCATATCAGTCTCTAGATATGATTTTTCTCTTTGGCTCCGAAGAAGAGGATTAAAAGACGTAAAGTTTTGGTTTTCACTGAGAAAATTCTCAAACAATACAATTTCAAATGACATTTTCAATAATCGAAGTTACTCTTTTATGGGATAGTTTTCCAATGATATAAGAATAATAAAGACGGTACGATGAAATAAAAACTAATATTAATATGAAAAACGTTTTATATAAAAATGGTATTGACTTTTAAATGAAATTAAGAATAGCTCGGATTCCTTCTTCTTTGATGGTTCCAGTAGTCCATTCCAGCATTCCTCTCTTGAATCTCAAGGCTGTTTAGCTTTATACTTCCACTGGAAAACTGGAATCTGCAGGTAGCCAGTTTCAACGGAATGACAGTGTTTTATTAGTTCATTTTCCTGTTTTACCGGATCGAAAAAAAACAAAACAGGAAAGGCTGTTTAGAAAATTTTAAGTTTAAGCAAGCTCCTGGTACAAGGTTTCTAGAGATTTTTTGGACTAGCAATATTCCTGAGAAGGAGAATTGATCCCTAATGGCACTTGAAATACGCATGCATGCTATTAAATTATACATATTCCGGGTATGGTATATAATTAATATCCTTTATAAATAAATATAGACAAAAGCTTCAATATTAAATTTGTTTATAATAATTAGTCTGCCACTTTTAAGCTATTATTCAGCAATTTTGAAGGATATTCAATTTAACCCAATATTAAAAATATTAATTTCAAATATAAATTAAATTAAAAATAAAATAAATATATCATATATGTAATATTTGATGATTGATATACATATGTATTATTTAAATATTTCGAATATTTAAAAAAATATATATATTCCGCCATTTTACTCTGCTCCCACCTTTGTTGTATGTTTATTTTTTATTCTTTAGTCACTGTTATCTTTAGAGACCTAGTCCACCAAGCATTGGTCCAATCGATTGGCTGATTTTCATATATTTCATTTTCATTGAATTTATTATCATTTATTTTATTAATTTATAATTATATTTCTGTACAGTTGTTATGAATTTTATTTTATATTATAGATATCTTCACTTTTTATCAACATTTAATCACCCCTTAGTTTTCTATTACTGATATTTCTTTACATTTGTAGCTCCTATTTTTGTTTTTACTCTATTTAATCTTCCTCCAAAGGTTCGTTCTTTATTCCGTACGAGTTGATTTTCAACAAAATATTCAGTTCATGCCATGCCAATGTTAGCTCTTCTTTTCTTTTATATAACTTTATTTATTATATTATTTTGTCTACACTATATATACATTCATTTTTAATATTTCTATGATATTCTTCTCCATTGTATCTTATTCTTTGCAGTCCTGAAGAAGAAGCAACATGGGTCAAAACGTCGGCAATCAATAATTTTATTTTTACTATCTTGGTGTTAATATTGAGCGCAACCCTGACCCTCTTCTCCACAACTAAAAAAAATAAATTAAACAATTTTTTTTGTGATATCAGCTAATTTTTAATATTAAATTTTGTCCAAAATTTAATAGTAAAAAATGTTTAACCAATGATTTACTGTAACCTTTTACTAATTATTGTAAGATGAGTTGGTTTTTATTAATTATTTATTGTGTCAGAGAAATGTTTTTTTTTTACCAGAGGTACAAGTATATAGGAAGCTTAAAAAACATTTTCAGACTTCTTGAACCTCTTTAATATAATTTTTACGTTTCGGACTAAATGTTACATTATCAAAAACTTCTTAGCTATAACGTATAATATGCATCTTATATATAGTTTATTAACAACATTATTCATTCATACTATATTAATATGTTATATTAATTTTAGTAAGCCAATTTATGAATTAATACTAATCTATATTCTTATTATTATCTCTATATTATATTATCTATTATATTATTTCTATATTCGATATTATTATTTATTATACTATGGCATATTTCTACAACTTTAATATTAAAGGTTTCAATTTAACAATATTCAGAATTTTATTTCCACTGATTTCATTTGTTGAATTTTATTTAGCTTGTGCCATGTTAATTTTCTGCTATCACACTCACATTATTATATTCAATTATAATTTATTTTTTGGCATCTTATATGAATTTATTCCATTGGCCATTATTTTGCCCAATTTTGTTTCAGTATCGTAATTTTCCTCATATTTTTATCACTAAGCATTCTGTTTGATAAGTCATATTTTTGGGGGTCAAAATATTAGGCATTATTCAAAAAAGTTGCATCTCTGGGAAATATTATCATGCCTTCGTCAAGAGATAGAGTCTAACTCGTTATTGTTTTAAATTAATTTGAATTGTTATTTGAGAATATTCAAGATTTTTAATCGAATTTGAAAATTATCATATGCTGTTCAAAAGTTCAATAAAATAGAGAAAATTTACAATTTTTTTATTCGATCCTATAAAACTAACTATAAAAATGGAGAGGTCTCACTATTCAAAAGGGATTTTTCTTTGGCAAGACTGTTTTTCTTATCTAAAACAACTTTGGTGTTCAATTGAAGCATATTAATGACTGAATCAAAACCGAAACGTTGCAGAGAAATTAATATAAATAAATTTTACGTCGTGAATTTTATCTATACTTAATCATAGTAATACAGTATTTTTTACAGTCTTAAATATAATAAATAAACCATAGAAAATCTAATAAATACGATTCGTATGTCAAAGAAAGGTATCTTTCTCATCAAGTCAAATTATTGAATCATTCATCATCTTTTTCAAGTTCCATACCACTTAAAATACAATTTTTGGGATCAAGCGATTACCAGAAAAAATATAAAGAGGGTTTAGTATAAAGGATGTTGGAGAGTTCGAGTAGCTTCTATTAAAAAAAATAAATAACACGAAAATCCTAAAAAGTCACTTAATGCCTTGGTGTGAATTATATATGGCTCGGATGGACGTTAATACCGCCCCAGGGCCACAAATATTAAGGCGAGTAATTTTTAAGTTTTATAACCTCATAAATTGTCCAGTATTTAACGGGACATATATAACATTGATATATCGCGGCTTTTCGAGGATGCATCCATCTTATTGAGTCACGGAAACTCCCTCACTACTAGTCCTGTATTCATATATATTCTATATAGATATATGTCTATACATATATATCTATCTATCTATATATATAAATATATATATATATATATATATATATATATATATATATATATATATATATATATATATATATATTGCTATGTTTTTGGCAAACTGATTTTCTAAGGCAGGTGGGGTTCCAGAAACCGCATTTACTTAATTTACTGATCTAATATACTCTGTATATGCATCGGTGGGAACCGATCAATCAAACTGTATTTTAACTTAAAAGGCTAGAGTCACAGACCCCCCTGCTCTGGTCACTAGGTTGGGATGTTATAAATATGTTGTAAATACCATTGGAGATCCTTTCCAAGGGTGTCGCGTTTGCCAATGCACTTAATTGAACTATATGATGGCATGCGCGGTAAATAGAATTATGGATTTTGACATAAGATCTGGCTTTATTTAAGAAAATTTTATTAATTAAACTGCTGGTTTACTAATTTACAACCTGAATTAACTTCATTATAAACATCTAGTAACTAAAACATATGTATTTGAGAATACTGGATCTAATTTACTTATTTAAAATCTGATTGTGGTCCCACATAATATTAGACAATAATGAACACATTGAATGAAGGGGCTGTCACTGATCTTATTGTTGCTTTCGTTGCCTCGGATATTGTCCGCTTCGCCGCTCGATGGTCTGGTCTTCTCTCCTCGAAGTGGTCTTCTTCTCTGCCGCCAGACTCACGGATTCCGTCTCGGATGGACTGCTCATCTGGGCCCTCCGCTTCTAATCCTAGCTCCTCACTGCTTCACCTTCCAGCTAGCCTTACTTTACTGTCTGACCTGCCCCTTTGCTCTCTTCCCCCCCCCCCTCCTTCTTAAAAGATACATTTTGTCCCCACTCTCCTTGTGGGCGTTCTTATTGGTGATCGAAGAATTTTACTTGGGGGGAGGGGAGAGGCGTGTCCCTTTCCGTGGCATCGAGCCCTTCTGTTGTTGCTTGTCCTTGGGCGGCAGGTTTTAATATAACTTGTCGACCAGGCCTATCTCTTTGTTTTATGGTGCTTTCACTCTGGCTTATCTTTATGACTACTTATAATCTCGACCTGGCCCCGACCATCTTGCAGGTATCCCGGCCTTGCAGATATTTCTAAAATGAAATTTATTTATGTTAATATTGCCTGAACCACGTGACATCTATTAAATTTATCGATTATTTGATAACTATATTTAATCGGAGATATTTCCTTCCATCCCTGTATTATAAGTACATATCAATATATATATATATATATATATATATATATATATATATATATATATATATATATTGTGCGGCCCTCATTCTTAAACCATAGATAATTCATAGAAAAATAAGAAACGTATATAATATGATCGACATTGGCTAATTATAATACACGTTGTTTCATTCAAAAAAGGAAAAAAAAAACCTGGTTCGTTGCGCGCATTACACAACATTCACTTACCAATCAAAAATAATTATCCATGTTTTAAAATATTTTTTTAACAAGTCACAAAAACACTACTTCGATTATTCAGGAACACGTCTTCTCGTAAAAAGTACAATAAAATTGGTTTTTAACCTATTAAAGTACAATTCTGTATACATTATTCTATATTCTATACATTTTATGGTTTGTCATGTTAATAAAGAAATATAAACTTTAAACTTTTCTATTTAGTTTCCATGGAAATTCTATCGAAAAAAAGTTTAAAATCAATGATATAAAATGGCAATTCCGGATATGTCGATTTAGGCGTAAAAGTCGCCATTGTAACATCCCAGGCATATGCTTGCCTTAAATACGTAATTACAGTTTCGTAAAACTTTTCGTTTTTGAGCTAGGTTTTTTACATATACACAGATCCGCATATACCATTCTGCGAGACTCCGGAATTTGAAATCAGCTGACCTAAAAACGTCTATTTCCGTTGAAAACTCTGATTCTAATTTTTTCATGGTCACAATATTTTCCCTTACTATAAATTTCATATATAAGTGAAAGTAAAAATCCTGACATAAAAAAATAAAATATGTTCTGTAACTATATAGAACTACTCGTATACTATCATTTTGTCTGGTAATAAATAAAAAGAAACCCTGGCATTCTTTGATTCTCTCTTTTTTCTTTTTTTAAATCTGGTCAACTATTTTTTTTGTTGCGCAGGGCGTCCCGTAATTCAGGGAAATATTTTACGGTGTGATACCAAATCTCTAGAGCTACAAAAAAGATCATATCGACCCTAGTCCGATTTCATAGAGGAAAGCAGGAAATATAAATTTTCTCTTTTTTATTAAATTCAGTCACGTTTCTCGTTAAATAGTGATCACTCAAAAACTATTCAAGGTAATTAGGTTCCAATCGTACTAACGTAAAGTATGTAAAATTCTCTTTAAGAAATAAAGATTTTATGAACTAAATCCATTGCAAGGGGGCTTACATAGTACCATACCACACTTTACTTGTGAATATTTTTCTCAGCCCTACATCTACAGATATCCCACCCCACTTCTTGGAAAACAACTTTTATTAGGCTTCAATTTCATATAAATTAAGTCGAGGTTTCTTTTGGGATTGGATTCTGATTTGCCAAAAAGTGTGGTTGTGGAATTAGGTTTCTCCAATAAGAAGCATTCTGAAAATGAAATTTATTAAACTCACTTAGTTTCTGACTAGAATTGACCAAATTGACTAATAAAATATAGAATAAAAGACATGGTGAAATAAAACAAAACTATACCAAAAATAATATCTATAATTTAACCAAAACAATTATGAAATTAAATATTCAGTGAAAAATATAATAAAATAAGCATTGACAAATTAAAATTAATAATGATTAAATATTTAAAAGAAGGAAACACTGTTACTACAGCATATATATATATATATATATATATATATATATATATATATATATATATATATATATATATATATATATATATGCTTTTGGAATTTAAGAGGTCTTTTCATGAGGAGAAAAATTTTCCCACAGTTCAAAAAAGGTGAGCTTAATTGTGTTCAATTAAAAAAAAAATGCTTAGCACAAAACTGCATGAACATTTCTTAAAATAATGCAAAAAATGAAAAACAAAATATTTGCCTTGGGATACTCGGAAGGGTATTTTACACATCATAGAAGTATTGTTTGTCTATTGCAAAGCTTTGATCATAGCCGTTTTCGAAAACCAAGTGTAATGAATATTAAATTGGTGCAAGTTATGCTAATTAAAGAGAAAGAAACATAATTACCTGATTAAACAGAAGCTACCTTGATCGATAACACACTGACACTAGTTTCAATTTGTAAATTACTGTGCGTCTTCTTGTTCATGCCTGACTAATCCGTACACTACAGTGAGAGCAAAATCAAACTTTGAGATTATAATAGGGCACTTTTTTGTTCACCAAATATTTATAGAAAAGATACTTTATTACATTTATCATATTTTGGAAGTTGTTTTTGTCCTCCTAGGTCGGATATCGGCCCCACTGTCCAGCGGGCCCTACTATAAAGAGGGCAAATTCGTGGAGAGACCTCTATGGCTTTTTTGAAAATTAATTTTAATAAGGATATTTCTATTTTAAATATGTTGTCACATAAATTCAGTTCATTTTTCATTTTATTTTAAATTGATGCATATCCTGGAAAAAAAAATCAAATTAAATTTTAAAAATATATAATGACGTACCTATTACCCATATGTAATTGTCAGTGGAAATTTTGACTCATTTAAATTTCTGCCAGAAAATTTTGGCCTTCAGAAAAAAAAAAATAATCATCTTTATATATATATATCGATACTGTCGATACTTCGCCAATTCAGGCATTAGTAGAAAAATAAATAAAATATACAGAACATCTCACATCCACATAAAATATATAAAATTATTTAGCGACGTTCTTGCAAATCACTGTTATTAACGGATAATTGAGTAATATACATAGAAAGGTTCAAATATCTTTGATCCACCAAGCTTAAATATTCGTTGTGCCATAACCTGCAAGACTAAAAATTAAATAAAAAAAAATTATTATTTTTAATGTTATTTTTCTGTCTAATCCTGAAACTATAATGATTCTTATAATTACCGATATTAATTATTAATAACAAAATCAAATTAAAACTTGCATAATTCGGTATTTTATTTTAGTATACCACAGAAGCACTGGGTGTCTTTTGTTGGGATTTCAAATCTTCCAATTGTCCACTAAGTAATATTTGAATTTTTATTTATTTATATTCTAATTGGACTTATTTAAAAATTAAGGGTAACGAGTCGTCAGAGGAATACATTAAATAATAAAAAATATAACCGCCAATTTTTGTTCATTTTTTATATCATAATTTTTAAATATAGCCAATTTCATCATCGAGTTCACGATTGTTTAACTGTTTACATAAACAAATTTTTATTTTTAAAATAAACTTACAGTAATTTAAGTGATACCAAACTCATTACTCGGTATATTTGTTGTATTTAACAAATGTATTGTTTATGCCTTACAATATTTTTATTAGGGTTTAAACATTATAAGGCGGTAACATGGGTCGGTCTATGACATGGGGAAATAATTGGCCGTTGCCTGGGCGGCGATAGATTGTGGTGACAGTTCCAATTGTGATGGTGCTGGTGTTGTCGCTGTGGCCTCAGGTCAATTCCCTTACCTCAGATTAGCTGAGGTCTAGAAGTTTATTGTAAATCTAATCTTGAAAAGTTGCGATAGAATACAGCGACACACGAAATTAATCAAATAATAAGATTTTGCATTATATATATATATATATATATATATATATATATATATATATATATATATATATATATATATATATATATATATATATATATATATATAGTAGTTAGGGATTGATAAATTATTTGCCACTTCTATAATTTTTGTTTTTATTGAAAACTAGTTTCAAATGTTATACATTCATCTTCAGTTCTAAAAACACACAAACATTCAAAAATAGGCAATCAAAAATACAGTTTGGCATTATTATATTGAATTAAATGTAATATAAAGTAGTATTAAAAACATTTATGAATTTAATTAAGACAAAAAAAAAAATCAAATACATATAGGTACTCACCAAGGTTTAAGTAGATTATATCAAACAGAAAAGGTTGCATTGGTTTGTTCCTCGCACTGAACCAGTAAAGGAAATGACTGTAATGGAAGAGGTGTTTGTAGGTAAATGGAATGGTTTAGGGACCGTTTTTTTCCAATATTTCAAGGAATTTTTTTTTCTGTTATGGATGGGAATAAATTTAACATTGGACTGTTGGAGATATTTATTTGATCATTTAAGCAAAAATTTGGATTGGATTTGAAGGATTTTATTATTTAAAGTGCTTTATATATACTTAATTTGAGGCTGTTTTCAACGTGATGTATTAGTATTAATTTAACTCATGAGTATTTGAAGTATTCAGGGTTTTTTTTTTCATTTAAATGAATTGCTAAGTTGGAATTCTCTGTCTTATTGTTATATGAAGGTATCATCACCCACCACCCTTCCTATATTTAAAGCCTCCTACAATTCAAATCCTCGGCACTGGAAACAAGATCTCGCCTTTCTGACCTCCATACCCCCTACCACAGAACCAAAACATTCGAACGCTCCATTCTCGCCCGCTCCTATACCCTTTGGAATTCCTTTCCTTCTAATATATGCCATGCTTATTCTCTATCCTCATTCAAATCCCTCCTTTTCCAACACCTTCTTTCTCTCCAAAATGATGCTCTGTAATTGCGATATTTCAGTTTAGGATTAACATCTGGATCATAAGTGAATAATAGTTTTTAATGTACAAACTTCAACTTTACTAATCAACTCATTATTTTTGTATTTTTCATTTTCTCTCTTTTTCTTTTCTTTTTTCTCTTTTTTTTTTTTCCTTTTTTTATTTCAAATTAATTATATTTTTCGAGAAAAGAATTAATTTTATTTGCTTATTTATTTTACTGAAAATATTGTAAACATTAACTAATCTGTATTTAGTAGTCTTATGGCCAGATATTGTTTCTGTTTTATTTGTTCAATCATGTTATTCTTAAGGGACCTAGTCCCAGAATAAAGTTCTTCTATCTATCTATAGAATATATATTATTATATTATATTATATTATATTATATATCATATATATATATATATATATATATATATATATATATATATATATATATTATATTATAAGTGATACATATAAATACATATGTGCGTGTGTGTGTGTGTGTGTGTGTGTGTGTGTTGATCACTTCAAAACCAGATGTGCTTAGTGATCTGACCATTTTTAAAATTTTTATATACCCTATAGTGACAGTGAGGTTTTGAACTGTTTTGAAAGAATTCAAAATTTACTTGGCATACGCTCTAGACTCACAATTGATATATAAAGCACATATAAATTATCTACCATTATCGTGCCTGTTTGTGTTGGTCATCTGGCGGAAACCGTATCAATTTGGAAAAAAAAAATTGTCCTAATTGATAGGTTTTTTACCCTTTGAATGAATCTGGACGTAGTTGGGAATTCACGTATGATACTTGCTAAAATTCTAAATAAAGAGGTGATAACAAATGCAAAAGATTTTTTGAATCAGTATAGTATATCACTAAAAGTATAACAAATGTCAAAAATCAAAAATGCTGACGGCCAGTAAATTAACTGGCTAAATTTGGTGTTGGGACATGATAGACAGCAATACACAGCGATACCTCTTCCTGTCTTGATTACTGTCTAATGAAATTTTAAGGGGGGGGGGCGAATTCATATCGGGAAATTTTTTGATCCAATGCGCTCCGAGAGCCGCTAATCGCAAAAAAAAACTATGAAGTAATATCTTGGAAACTAGATACCTACTGAAGGAAAACGACATATAATAACGGGATGAGACCTCCATTAACAAGAGTGTGTGTTATTTGTGTGTGTGTGTGTGTCAATAGATGGATGTCGGGGCGCCGAGTATCGTTTTTACTGCAATCTCCGGAAACTAGTAACCAAATTCAGTATCACTTTTTGAGCCACGGATTTATAATTTAATAGGTGTACAAGGAAGTCATGTGTTGCCCACATTTTTTTTTTTGCGATTAGGGCCCTCGGTGCAGATCAGTTCGAAAAAGTGCCCGATATGAATTCCTCATAAAATTTAATTTCCTATTAGATCCCGTAAAAAAAATTTTCTCCTTCCCATTGAAAATTCCTGAGTTACAGTCGCTGGAGGAATATTCCGGTAGGTTACAAAGTCTGCAATACCCCTCAAACTAACTTCAGGATACCCAACTGGAATCCCCCTAATTTTATTCTGATATTCTAAATACTCTGGAATTTAAAGGGGGGGAGAGGACAGGTTATCTGTGACACCCTATATAGTAAAGCGGATGAAGTTTGGAAGGTGCCATGTGTTTCTATCATATTCTAAGATAATTATGGGCGATGAGCATAATACACCTCAATATATATAATAAAATCATTGCGCAACTAGGGTGGCCTTTTACATTTCAAGAGATATTGTGCCATGTGTTTTTTTATTTTTTGTTTGTTTCAAATTCAATCTTCATGAGGACATTTAGAATCTTCCTTCTTTTTCTTCTAGCCTGCCACCTTCTGCGACTCATCCTTTCACCAAGACTCCTTTGATCCTCTCTTGAAAAGCTTTCTCTTCTGGAAGGACGTGACAGAGTTTCTGAAAAAGCTGGGTACTTAAAACTGTCAGGCTATGAGTTAAGGGCTCTTTATGTTGGGAATTTTGTGTCCGGCTAGTCGGATGGATATATTTTATTTTGTATGTTTTAAAACTTATCGAAAAATCATATAATGATTAGAAATTTATTAATAATATTCATTCATTGATAGATAATGGATTATAGTTCTGTAATAATGGGTTGAAACATTGATCGTTCTTCATAATTAAAAAAAATAAATAAATAAAAAATGGACTGTAGAAAAATATTTTTTTCAGAAAATGTTAGACGAATTTTCTAGATCGACGAAGTTTTTTAATATTTATAGAAATGACATCATGAAAAAAAATTGTTAGAAATTTGAATAACTCTTAATTTGGTAGTGTATCCTGATGGAAGATACATGGTTTTCTCCTATTTTTAGTTTGTATTGGGTGGCTCTATTTCAGTTCCTTTGCCTTCCTTATATCTCTTTAGGTATGGCAGTATAAACTCCATCAGTTTCCAACAGCACTTTGCCACTGAAGATTGTTTATGTTCGAAATTGTTACAGCGAACTTCACCTCAGCCACTGAAATGGCGTCGACCTCGGTGTTAGTTATCTTTTCAGTTAGTAATTGATTATTTATTATGTTTGTGTATTGTTATGTAAACATTGGTTTAAAAAAAAAAAACAACTGAAGTTATTTGCCAAGAAAATTACATTTTACCGCATGTATCCTGTAGGATACATTGCCAATTCGGCTGATGGTATAAGCGTTTATGTTCGGATCTAATTATGATTAAGTTGACAGAATCGTATTATTGATAAAAAACGAAATAAATCATTACTTCAATAACTATTATTACAATAATAAACTTACAGAAAATGTATTTATTAATTAATATTGATTTAAGAAAAATAAGTATAACCCAAATTTATTTTACTTCAAATAAAAATTTATTGAGTTTCTTATTGTTTGCTTTCTTTAATTTATTTATTTTTACCACTTTTATAACCTATATGATGTCTTCACAACCACATTTGCTACTTTTAAGAAGTAAAAAAAATAATTGGAGAGCTGGGTATATCCTCTTTTTTGTTCCATATTTAATATTTTAGTCAGTATCAATAAAAAATAAGTTTATCATCTATATTGTTTATAAATAAAGACTTATATTACTTAAATTTATAAGAGTTTCATTATACCCACCGCCAATCCTAAAGCAGCTTATTTGGCAAAGTATCCTTTATGATACATGTTTCATATCTCAGCCAAAAATGTGCAAAAATTAGCTTATCAAGACTTTGTAGGCTTACATTATGAACAGCATGAACGAAACTAAAAATTAGCCTGTTAATTATATCCTCGCCAAATTAAGGGTTAGGTAAATTTATTTTTGGGAATTATAAGCGATACTTTTTCCTAATCTCAAATTGATTAATTTTTCGTATGTATTTATGGATTTAATCATAATTGTATCATGTTCTTTGTCACCCTGATAAAAGCGAACAATATGGGCCGAGACGTCAGCATTCATTGCATAGGTTTTCTGTTTTCTAGGTTATATTGGAATATTCCAAACACAAATCAAACAATGGTCTGAAACTTGATGTCTCAGAATTCAATAGTATTTTTGTACACATGTAATGTACAATCCTATCAGTAATGTACAACTATCAGGATAAAAAAAAAAAAAAAGAGGCAACATTTCAGATTTATCCCATTATTAGTTTTTCAGTTATACATTAAAAAAAAATAAAAATCGACTATTTTCTGACACGTTTTGAATTATTGGATAGCTTATGACACCAAAAATATTTGACTTATAAAGCTTAAAATAGTTTCATTATTTTTAAAAATTGCGTGAGCTTTAATTTGATATGTATCTTGAGTTAAACAAACTCATCTTAAAATGCTTAAAAATTGTCCAAAAGTTACTTTTTCCAAAATTTTTAAATATATATTTTTTGAATACATGTCACATATCCATGTTATAAGAAAGTGTGGGCAAAATTTCAGGACTGGTTTTTTTGAGTGTTCTGTTATAACAAAATGAAACCTTGTAATTTTAAGTCGTTTTTTTTTCAAACTGATTTGGAGATATAGTGAGTGTATTTCTCATATATAAAAATAAAATAAATTTACTTTGCTAAAACTCATGTTATTTTCAATATCCGACATCATTCGTGAACTCATTAAAATTTTTTTTTTACAAGATTATATTGAGATATGATAATAAAATTTGATATCTGCTTTCTCTTATTAGTAATGAACATATGTTTTTTAACTAAATATATTATTTAAATTGAAAAAAATTATATATATATTTTTAAAAAATTCAAAATTTCGATTTAAGTTTAAAAAAAACTCTTCGGTTTAAAAAAAAAAAAATATATATATATATATATATATATATATATATATATATATATATATATATATTTAATGTTAATATAAGAGAGAAATGATTTATTGAAAATCAGTGCTGCCCAAATACATTGGGTTGCTATAATACGCGTACTGATCAATCCATAGTGGATAAAATATTTATATATACACATTTTACATTTATTCCTTTTTTTTTTCATTCAAATACATAATTCATAGAATTTTCGTCTTTATTCGATTGCACACCATTTTCTTTTTCTTTTTCTATCTTTTATTTATTTTTATCCATCCAACTACTTTCTCACCTCTCCATAATTCTCTCTTCCAGTTAACAATCAACCCTTTTTTAATCCAGTATATAAACTCTAGACAATTTGAAAATTTATGAAACTAATCAAACATCAATATCTGAACGCACACATATATAGATCAACAGTACAGGAAAAAAAGAAGTAGGCTTTGTGGAAGCACATTTATACAGGTAAAACAAAGCACATCTCATATCAACACTCTAAAAAAATACATATCAACCAGCGATAGTACTTCACTCAACGACATCTAAACATATACTGTGAGAAAGATAAATGTTTAGATGCCAGAGTGATATACTGCCCCGACTTGAAATCAATTTCTTAAGGTATGTCCACATTGGTCGATTATAGATTCGCATTTTCGATATTGCCATCGAACCCTCTCATACCTTGAAAATTTGTGTTTCTTTTATAAATTATCTCTTTATTTCATTATCATCATTACCAATTTCTCACATTTCTTCTTCTTTTTTTTTTAATAAATAATTAATCTGTATTCTATTATATCTGTATGATGCCAAAAATAATAGATTGTCTTTTTTCTTTTTTTTACTTGAGATATTTCAGCTATATATAGGCCATTTTAAAATATAAAAAATAAAGGCTTGTTTATAGAGTAATTTTCATTAAAGAATTAAAATACTTGGCATTATTTTAATTAATCGAATTTATTATTTAATGAGATAAAAAAAAAATCTTTACTCGGTAAAAAATGGTAACAAACAATGTCATTAACAATACATTTAATGTTGCCTCGTCACTTTTACGCCAGCATATGTTAAACTATTTTAGAGTAATGTGCTGTATATTTGGTCAGTCTTATCATAGCTGCTGGTGTGAGATGTGCTATCTCTTGCCAGGAGTTGTGCGATCTTATGTATTTCATGTCAGTTAGTAACTTGCTTCTATTTGAGGGACTCGAAACTTTTGGTTTGTTTCTTAAATTATAATAATCAAAGGTTTTGTCTTAGGACCTTAAGCCCATTAAAGGATTATTCAGAATATAATATTAAAAAAATACTGTACTTTTTACTCACCAATATCGTTGGCTAACAAACGTAGTATATCGAGATTTGTATTTAAATTCAGCCAAGTATTGGGTTATAAGTTGTTTTAATTATTATTATTATTAAATATTAAAACTTTTAGCTTCTTACTAAGCATAAAATCATACTTTTGATTGAGAATTTTTGTTTTTAATTTATTTCTGATACGTAGCGTTGCTAACTTGTACGAAAGATTGATCAATTAATCAATGAACGTCGTACACGGCATCGAGTATAGGTCGTTTAATAATCTATTGATTGTGGATTCTTACAGGAAATGTCATCTTGATTAAGAGTATACCCCATAGCAAGGGTTAAAAATAACTATTTGACAAATAATAGGCAAAAAAACAAAACAGAAAAGCAGTTTTTTGCTGATTTTATGAGCAGAAATGATATGAATAACGAAATTTCAGTTGTTTATTTCATCAAACAAAACCAAGTTCAACTATATACAACGATTAGTAATTTTATTAAAACAATTTATCTTTTTTTGGTGAAGCCAAGACGTGCAGCGCTCACAAAATTTAGATGGTTCCTAGCGACGCTGTTCAATTTACTATTATAATTGCCGACTAATGTTGATGACTCTATTCGGTATTGTACATTAAACTTATTCACATGAAACAGCGACCACAATTTATCAAAAACGTTAAGTTTCATGAAGGAAACATATCTTCGCCAGCTGTTAATTCATTGAACTACGAAAGTCCCACGCGAATGCAGCCAAACTGAAAATTAGCAAGAATAAGCAAAAATTAACGATGTTTGACCATTTTTTAAAAGCTTCTTCAAAGGTAGAGCTTGACGTGCAATGTTCTAGATTGGTTCTTCCTAATTCTGTAAATGCATTATTTTAAAGTACATTATCTTAGCATGTTAATCCCATCACTGGCGATTTTCTTTTCTTAAGAGAAGAGATGCTGTTGGAATGAGAAATCAATTATAACTGATGAAGCGTTTACCTCAAAAGTAATTTATCTTTCAAGTTCGGTATATTAACTCGCGAAGAAATTCAAACAAGCAGATAACGATAGGAATCAATGGTCTAAGAATTATATTAAAATTCACGTAAGTAGATAGCCCTTAATAAAATATTTCGAATTTTCATTTTTGTCCACTGACAATACACTTTGCGCCGACATTCATTAAAGCTTTTTTTTTTTTTTTTTTAAACTTTTGCGGCACCCTCACCAGATTCTCCAATAGTTTCAGATGATCTATTGCCCTCTGAATACCCAATGCATTAGTTCATGAGATGACTAAAGGCGTTGTTTCGAATAAAATCAATATATGCAATCTAATAGCTTTTGTGAATTTGTTTTAAAAATAAATGGAGACCGAAATTCATCCGTTGTAATGTTAATCTAACAGACCGCACGGGGTGATATAACAACCTAACATTGTTATCGCGGGTCCACCGAATCTTTGCGCAAGGGGCACCAGGCGGGATGGAAAATTGGAGGGTCAGTCCCCGGGTCCTCTAGATTTAATGGCCATTTCATTAGGGGTGGGGAGATGAATATTTGCTTTCGAGATGTTTACCTTAAACCCTCTACACCAACGGCTATCTCTCCCAGTTGCTGTGTACGCCTCAACGTGTGCCTCTAACTGTTTCCATCCTTTCTTCCTTACCTAAAGTAATTAATTGAAAACATATCTTCTTTAATAGAGACGGTAGACCTATTTAAAAATAATCGTAACCGTCTAATTATCAAGCAGCGTGGAATAGAACACTCAGATCTGAGGTTTAAGTAGAGGAACACTTTTACAATAATAAAAAAAAAAACAAATTATTTTTCTGATTGTCAGGCCATGCAGAAAACTTTTGTGAATTATATTTGCCAATTTTTAATTTCAAAAAAGAAAAAAAATAACATAAATTACGAAGTAGCTGCAATTAAACGAAACATAGCTTATGTATTATGGAGGGTAAACAGAAAATAGAAATATGAATTAAATGAGAAAAACGTTGGTTGGTTAAAATAAACAAAGAATAAAAAAAAACAAAAAAAAAAACGTAATATAATTTAGTGAAAATAATAAGAATAGTTTATGTACAGTGCCATCTTAACCACATGGGCCCACTGGATAGATACAGGGCCTCAAACTTCAATTAAATAACGCAGAGAAATACGGATGGAATGTCTGCATTTAACCGATTATTTCAGAACTGTCCAGATTGGCGATAGTGGAGAAAATTCAGCTTATCACTGATACCGATAGAAGGAGATGAATTTAAAGAAGTATACTTCGAAGAATTAAATCAACATTTTGCTAATAAATAATCTAGAAAATTACCTCTTGTAAATATTTAATTGTTTTTTTAACGTTTGTCATTTTTCAAATATTAAATAAAATAATGATTTTAACTAGTATGTTGTTTGAATAAATAAATAAATTTTATAATCAGGTGGGCCCCATATCTTAAGGTGCATTCACACCCTTGCCAAGCCATGGCAATCGTGTAACGGGGGCTAACAGAAGCTTAGATAACTAAACTATTACTGTTCCGGCTATTCAAACTTCTGTCGGTTGTTAATTTCGGTTTAAATTATTTTTATTTTATAAAGAAACATTTGAAATAAAAAAGTATAAATATATAATTTATATAAATACACCAATATGTGAATGCAACGCTCAAGTGGCGCTCCCCGGAAGAACCGGATCGGACTCTAATATAGAGAAGCCAAGCTAGCAAAACTATCCCTTTGATTTGCCAATGTTTGGCAAAGGTGTGAACGCACTTTTAAAGGGCCATGGGCCCCCACTTGGTTAAAGACGGCCCACGGTACATAGTTAAATAAAAAAGGAATACATTAATCATCTAATCTTGGTATATCTCATTCTACTATCCAGAAGTGTTATTGTGTTGTGGATGTAATATCCTCCACATTGGAGCGCGGAATGTACTGCACGGGAACTTTCACGACGTAAAGCAGGCTTTTGACCTTGTCTGGAATCCAGGACTGCTTTACAAACTCCGTAAATTCCTCTCCCCTACATATCACCATTTAATCCGTTCCTACCTTACTGACAGAACCTTCAAAGTAAATCACAATTGTGCTTACTCTTCCCTCTTTTCTCAGTCCGCTGGTGTCCCTCAAGGTAGTAACCTAGGTCCTATTCTCTACACGGTTTATTCAGCTGATATCCCAACCCATCCTAGCAATGTCCTCACTACATAACTGATAACATATGTGTTTTATCTGAGAATAATGACCCACATAACTATTGCATCCAAAATCCTCCAGTCACGCATAACTTCCATTGAAGAATGGTGTCAGAACTGGAGAATTAAAATAAATCTCAACAGATCATTTTTATCCTTCGTCGCAAACCCACTACTTCATTTCCTACTGTATTCTTTAATAATGTACCACTTATCCTTGTTGAACAGATCCGCTCAAAGACCTCAATATTCCCTTTATTGCAGACTTGGCCCGAAATAGAAATACCTCTTTTAATTATGAACACCTTGCCCAAACTGAACCACTAGTGCGTAACCTTTCATCCCAAACTATACCCGATAACTTTCCGAGGCGCCTGAAAAGAAGATGGGCGCGGGAACTCCTAACGTAGAAGTCATCGCAGTGCTACCAATCGGTAGCTCCTCACACCATTATCAAGTTGTATGTACTTATTCTCTCATTTACTTGTTTATTCTTAAACAGTTGTAAATTTCTGTAAATAAAAAAAATAAAATAAAAATCTTGGTATATCATGATATAGTATTTAACGTATAATTTTTGTACCTTAATACTTACTATAATTATAGCATGTATTATTTTAGTGTAGTAATTTTGAAGGTGTTGAGTGGAGGTAAAAATTGTTGGAGGTATTGGGAACGATGCAACTTCATCTATTATTCTGATTATGGTAAATGGATATTTTTCAATTTCTAAAAAGTTACTGGAATAAAATTACGGTTTAAACAAAACTTCTTAATATAACTTTAATTTACTAATAAGTTAAAAAGTAAGGAGTTAATAAGTAGCTTTTAATTCACTTTAAAAAGCTAACTTACTGTGCTTCGGGATAATTAAATTAATTAACTGCTATTTTTTGACTACTCTTTGATATTGGTCACAGATCTATTATTTATGTAACTCCAGGATTTTTATATGTAAGGTTAAAAAAAAAAATATATATATATATATTTTAACCTACAGCGTTCCGAAAATTATCTTTCTTCATTAGAGAGATAAGAGAGAAAAAGTTCCAATTATTCTATTCTCTCTAATAGTTCGAGAGGCACAATAGAATTTATTTAGAAATAAAATATTAAATAAATCCTACAGCCTATTAATTCTGTAAAATCGTAGAAAGTAAGATAAATATGTGAATATTATAAATATATAATCAAAACAGAGTCAGCGAAAAGTTCAAGTGTTAGTACTTGGAAAATAAATAAATGCTCGTCAAAATATCTCTAATAAAAAAAATATTAAATTTAATTATACTAATACATAAAAAAAAACTATTAATATTCTCAATATAGTACAAGTGAAAGATGATTAACAACTATTAAAAAAATATTAATTATAATAAATATCAGCACATGGATGGGTGACCGCGTAAGGTCTGCTGTGAGCATTGAATAATGAAATAATTTTACAGCACTAACAAAAAAAAAACATACTTAAAATAATAATATCCTTATTAATAAAAATTTACATAAAGACCAGAGAGGTGTCTACGCGCCCTAGCCCTTTTTAAAATAGTGTCTGTCCCTGCTTTACCCTCTTATTCATGATAATATTATTTTAAGTATGCTTTGTAATTATTTTGAGTGATGTGGTAAAATTATTTTCTTCAGTTAAATACTTAAGCATTATTCATTTCAATTAGTCAATGTATATTTTATATTTATTTTCAGGAACAGTTTCATTTACAGATTTTTTTTTTTGTAAATTTTTGTTTTATTTCACAAAGAAGCTTTTTACTCTGTATTTCCATATTATTTTATTGACTAGAAACAAGTGAATTTAATCAATTTAATTGGGGAAACCTAATTCCACACCACACTTTCAGGAGCCAATTCTAGAGCAATTTCAACGGAAACCTGAACTTCATTTGTACAAAGTTAAACCTTAACAAAAGCAGAAGTTTTTCTATAGGTGGGACATCTTTAGACCAGCAGGGGGCTGAGAAAAAACATGCTCAAGTAAAGTGTGATTTAAAAAAATAAATTAAAGTTTCCGTTATTGATCCGCCCGAGAGCACCCTTTGCTGTGGATTTAGTTAAACCAAACTATATTCCTGAAATGGAAATTTGTCTACTTTACGATGGAGCAATTTATTTTAAATATATTTTGAATTATCGCTTTCTATAAAAAAAAAAAAAAAAAAAAAAAAGTGTCACTTAAAAAACACAAAACTTAAATTCTCTCCTTTTCTGTGTGGGATTGGATCATAACCCGTATGGACTTTTTTGATGCCCATGAGGTTTACTTTCACCTCTTTAAATATTTCCCGTGACTATCGGGACACCCTGCATAGCATATGGAAGATGAGTTGGGGTAAATGCGTACAAAGGATCTAACGGTATAATATCAGTGTTAAAATGTTCAGCACTAATATAATACCGTTTAGAGCCTGTATCCATACTTACTCCATCTCACCCAATATATATATATATATATATATATGATTCTGCAAAATATGGAATATATTACAATATAAAAATTCTGAGAGGAATAGTGACACCTATAGCTATATAAAAGATGTGAGATGTGTTCGACGTTTGTTAGGCTTCCTTTTTTCGGAAACCTTTTCAACGAAGAGATAGGATTGGAAATAAGGTACTGAAGAAAATCTGCATCGACCTATACACCAGTACGTATATCAAGTAACCAAAATAGAAATTAGGTTCTTATTTGGAGTATGATACAGGGAATAAAATGTTCTAAAATTTAAATACATCTCATAGATATTATCCAACGGGTAAATCTTTATTGATTCATTTAAAAAAAAAAAAAAATACAAAGTTAACCGTTACCTAAATTAATTGAAAAGCCGATAAAAATGAAATCACTAACGAATGCAAGAAACATTGTCAATTGAATCTGAAGTCTTAGAAACAGGATAGATTGGTCCTAAAGAATCCTGTTCCAGATCTCACAGTTTCGAATCAAATCTAAAACATCACCACGGTAAACATTAAAAATCAGATTCTGTTGACATTCGTGAAGCATAACTTACTAGCTAAAACAATAAAAATAATTATTAATAGAAATATATAGGACTTTGGTTCAAATTCAGTATTTTGGATGGGTAGTCGAAGGCATGAAGCCATAACGGTTTTCTTTGAAACCACAAGCCTAGAATTTTATTTTATTTATTTTTGCAATATGATACTAGATGATAATCTCGATTTATAATTTTTGAATGGTTAACTGTCGATGACTCACAACGGGAAACGTGTTTAACAAAATTTATTTAAAATTGGCAAAGTGATTTTAAAGATCTTATGACCCCTCCCCCTTCTCTAAAAAAAAAAATAATAAGAATGAGCGGTTCATCCTAAGGAATTTTTCATATCGAAAGAAAAAGAAAGACACGAAAAGAATTTCATTAAATCGTCCGATTAGTTTTAAAGTGCTGATAAACCTACCCCCCCCCCCTCCTCCCCCGTTATGAATGTTTCATAGATGAAAATAGAATATATATGCAAATTTTAATCGCAATCAGTCTAGTCATTCAATGTAGTGCTGAATTTCCTTAGGATTGCACCCTTCTGTAGTTCTTGTTAAACATTAAGAAATATGTTTACCACGTTTCATCTATATCGAATTATAGATCGTTATATTTCTCTCATAATGAAGGCATTCTATTTAAAAAAAATAATAACGGCTTCTTTTAAATAAAAAAAAAAGAAAACTAAAAAGGAATACTAAGGCCACCATGTTGCAGATTACATTCCGGCATGAGATGGACAATATTTCACACACCCTACACTGGGAGGAATAGGAATGAGGCTTTAAACCTGTGTCTTACATAACTTCTGGCCCTCTAGGTTCGAGGTACCGCACAGAGCAAATACCCATAAAAAGAAAAATCACTTGTTGCGTATAATAGACTTCAGGTTGACTTGTATAACATTTGTAGCTTATGCAGAACAGATGCCATCCTTATTTTAGAGGTAAATACATACGAAACACCGATCATAGCCTTACAGGAAAGATGGTAGGCTGCTCTTTTCGTGGTAGTACTGCGTTTATGATTAACACAGTGGCATGGAAATCATTCATAAAGCTTAACTAGACGAATCTATACTTAATTAAATAATGTTAGATGATTACCAAACTTCCAATTGCGGACTAGCCAAAGGCAGTGAAGACGAGGTGAAGTTATATTTCCAGAATCAGTTTCAAACATTGGACGTGAAATAATCAACATGAGTCTTCAATGCCACAGGAGGACATAAAACCTAATTTAGGCTTACTATTGGAACTCAACCTCCATGAAACAAAGATCAATGGAAAAGGGTGCTTGGCTGGATAGCTAAAAAAATATTCAAATTTGCGATTAGTTCGTTTACAAATTAATTATAACCTAAACTGAAGGATCTGGATCAACAAAACGACTGCCTCAAATTTTCTAAATGCAGATTACTGAATACCATGTAATATAAACACTATGTTTTGTCGTCATATCGGTCAATATTAAAAAAAATCGCGAAGTATACAATATTTATTTAAATAATACAGACGATTCAATCAGAGCCCTAATGACTAAAATAAGTATATCACATTACAAACATCAAACGAATTATTAAATATTTACAGCATATTCATAGAATCAAGGGGAGGGGAAGATGGATTTTGGAGGGATATGGGACAAATAGGTATTATTTGCATATTTATTATTTTCGTTTAGAATTGGCGATGATTTCGGTGATATGGATTTAAAGAGGAACGCGTAGAGAAATTAGCTGGGATCTAAAATAACTAGACGAAACGAAATTCAAGAGTAAACAAAAGTGAGGCTATATTATAGAGTAATGCTTGTCATTTCGCAGTTACAAAATTGCTCACAATCAAGTCGCTTAGAAATTATAACATGCAAAATTATTACACTTCCTACTTTTCTTTACGGATGCGAAACAAGATACATCAAGAGAATTAAAATAAAGTTTTGTGAAAGATATTTGGATGGAAGAAGGGTGACGGCTACTCAATGCCCAATTGTCCGTGAACTGCCTCGATAAGTCTAATTGAAGTGATAGTATCGCGACGGTTGAAGTGGGGATGTAAAGTTGTGGGACTTAGTAAAGAACGAATCAGTAAAATGGTAATTATCCCTGAACCGACGTCCGGGAAGTAGACCGAAGCAGAAGTGAGAGGAGTGTGTTAAGTCAGACCTTGCTGACTTCGATTTTAATGGAGGTCGGCAAAGGGCAGTAGGAGGCAATTGATTGTAACGTTATCGAACCTTCGGATTCGTTAAACCATTTTTCATTTATTTTTTCTTGCTTCAATCATATCGTATTGTTTTTTTTTTTCAAAATAGTTAATTTTAATTCATTGAAATTATTTTCAGATTTTTTTTTTTCAAATAACGATCTGCAATCGTTGAAAAAACGTAAATCATTACTGCTTATAATTCCTTAAACATTGAATCCCTACTTTCAACAAAACATACTAAGTTAATGTGGGGTAAGTGCGTTATTGTCTTGTTAAATCCAAATCCTGAACTTGTGAGAACTGCCCTGTTGAGGGCGTGAAGTCTAAGCACTGATGTATCACAAATCAGCCACGAGAATTTGCTCGAAGGAGAAGTATAACGAGTTGTAAAGATATATGTCCTTCCTGTTGATTAAGTTGGATCTTTCAACTTCTGCTGTACAGCTGTATCGGTGTTTATCCATCACTAGGCCTTATTTTATTTTGAGGTAAATGAAATTAAGTAACTTGGGGGTAAGTGCAGATCACTGTTATGGGGCAAGTGCGTGTGGTTTAAACTTACTCCAATCATATTTTGTTGAGGTAACTAGGCAATAGGCTACTAGAAGGCCAAACTAGAAGATTTGCAGGCGATTTTTGGCATTCTTAACTTTTTCAATTAATGAAACCTAGTTTTTTCAAAATCTTTTCTAAAAATCTGTTAAGCATGGAGCTTGGAGGCTAAGAAATGGCTTTGCATCGTCGGGGGCTGGAAGGAACACTTGTGTATAAATAATCTTAATTTCTATCAGCAGTTGGTAGTAGTACACAATAGAACTTGAGAATTGGTTATTACACACAGTTCCCTTATCTTCCGCTTCTAGTTGATATTCGCTTCAAGTCTTATCCGCTAATTGTCCCCTTCTCTATCTCCGCCTTCGGAAACTTTCCTCCTTTTGTTTGAGTTTATATACATAGATGTAATAAGTGCTTCTTGCCATCGCTATCGTACATTATGGCATAGAAATTATTTAATCATTATAATGGAGAGAGTTTCGTTTTTGTTGCTCTTGTGCTGATTCTCAATATTAGAATTGGCAAGTCTTACAGCGCTAATCATCCGACCGTTTTTCTTTATTATGCGAAACGTTCCTTTCTTCCTGTACCCGTTGCCGAGAGGTGAGGAAACACCAAAAGAAGTAGGACCAATATCCAAGCAAAAATATCATTCCATTAATTCTTTAAATAAATGATAATTACCCCCCTAAAAGAGAATCATTCCTGAAATGGAATCTCTTCCAGACAATTTAGACACATTGAATGGCTGATAAAAGAAGATCTATCCATTAATTTAAACAACTGCGACCCACAATAGTCAAGTAATATTGTTTTGAAATCCTTTATTAACGATCCTATGGGTATGAAAATAAAAGAACAATCCAATTTCATTATCCAGAAGAGTTCAGAATCACTCACAAAGAGATGGTCTCATAAATTCATTTTATTATTTATTTTTTCATTAAGTCAATCGGATTGACTAGTTTTTTAAAAGTGAGAGTGGAGAATTTCTAATTTTTTTTTTAATAAATACAAATTAAAATATTTGATATCCTCTGTTAGCTTTGAAATCACTCGGTAATCTACTAGACTATAGTTCAGTATTTTCGTTTGAAAAAGATTCTTCCCTCCAATTATATTACAATAGTATAAAAATTATAGTTTTTATTATTTATTAAGTATTGCTATATATGATTTTTTTTTATCTATAAGCTTTTGGCTTTGAGCAAGACCTTTCTCGTCTGGATATAAGGGATATGAAGGCGTCCGCTATGGCGAATCGCGTTGGGACATGGGTCTCGAGTACTCGGCTCGGAGCAGTTTGGTTTCGATTCCCATCATTTAATATTTATTTCTAATTTATTGCGAAAAAATTCTTGACACTCCGATGAAAACTAGCATCATAAAAAGAAATCGGAAAGCTGCGTTTTTTCGGATAGTGGGAAAAAGGTTTAAGAGATAGAGAGAGACGTGGTCCAGGCACGATAGTTTATTTTTTGAAAAAAAAAAAATTCTAATGGGCTTTCTTTCACTTTTAACATGTGAAAAATTAATGTTTGAGGAAAATAAAAAATAGTGATCAATAGCGCTTAAAATAACGCGAGCTTTAAACAATCGATCATCAAATTTTCTCGCAAAACAAAATTAAAAACCGCGAAATACGGCCATTTTTGGACATTTAATTATAGGCCTTGTAAACATCACAGGAACATGTTTGTGGAATCAAACTATGCCTTTTATTACCGCCGACATGCAATAAAAATTTCATTTAAAATACTAATAACTTTTCGCTGAAATGCAAAAACAGGTGTTCTCGAAAAACAGCTTGAGCAAGGCCCAAAATGATCCTAGAGCAGTTTTTCAAAACGCTGCTTGTTCGGAATGAATTGCTCTACGATCCTATTTTTATGAAATATAAAAGAGGCTCAATTTTATACCTGAAAAGCGCGTTTGAAAATCGGGTTTTTTCTTGCTTCGGCCGCTCCGAGCGTGCGAGCGAAAAGAAATTGTTACGTATAACGGAAATTTCACTTTTCAATAAATACACAAATAAACACACACACACACAAATACGAACACATACACACACTCACAGATAAATTTTGAAAATTGAACTTAGAATTGAAAATTTTCACGTGATATTTTTCGTTTTTGGCTGGTGATCTTTTTAAACATTTCGTTTTTATTAATCTGCTGATTTAATAGTTTATAATATTATTTATGTTTATAATATATGTGGAATACATAAAATATAATCAATTAAATTCCGAAGAAAAAAAAATTGGGCTTAAGTACCGTTAACGACTTCATAAACGCTGAACTTAAGGGTTTAAGGACTTAGGGGAAGCAAGTCATTGCAAAGCCGTGGAAATTGATATGGGTGAGTAAGATTAATGAACGAGGAAAGGGGTGGACTTCCGACAGGTAAACGGGACGTCAGTAGGATCTTAACTTTTCTTTTTTTTTTCTTTTTTTTAATACAGGCAAATATTACGATATATTGGTGAAACCGCCATAAGTATAGTCTTCAATTAACTTTTTTATTATTATATCATTACAAAAAAAATTAGTTATATATAAAAAAAAAAAAAACACCTCCTCAAGTTATATTTTATCTAGGAACACCAATGTTTTTTTTTTGTTATTTTATTTTTTTTTTGGTTCACTTTTTCAAATAATTCTGGAATATTTACTGCATAAGTAACTTATTGTAAAAACTCATGCTGTATATTTCATTTTTTTCAACAGCGGTTTTGTATTGTTTGTTGTAAATTTTACTGCAAAACAACAACGAAAATATGATACTAGTGATCCCCTCTCCCAAAACATAAATTCAATACTATTTTTTTTGTGTTACATTTAAAAAAATACAACTTAAAATATTTTTTATATTAATTGTGCGTTAAATAAAAAATTAACATAAAAATGCCCATGACAAACTCATTAATATTTAATTAACAACTCTGTAAAAATACGATTCACGTTATCAAAAAGAAATGGGGTATTTGTGATGATGATATAAAAATGATCTAGTAAACCTATGTATATATATATATATATATATATATATATATATATATATATATATATATATATATATAGTATGTGATTGGTTTATTAATGTCTTGGAGTGATGTGCTGTCTGTTTGATGCGTCTTTCTGGACGGTTGATGTGAGATGTGCTGTGTTTGGTTTTCATAATTGTGATTTTTGGTGTATGTCCTGATGATGCCTGAATTGGTGAAACATTGGCTGGTTAGTTGGTTGACGGTATTTTAGAGACTTGAGGCTTTGTGTTTTGGAATCTTCCAATTGTTTATAGTAATTAGTTTATATCTCTTGTTGAGTTTTTGCTCTTTTATATATATATATATATATATATATATATATATATATATATATATATATATATATATATATATATATATATATATAAATAGAGAGAGAGAGAGGGGGGAGAGAAAGAGATGAGTCATTAAAAAAATGACAGTTTGTGACAATGATGAAAATTTATGTAATATTGTTCAATACTAGCAAAATATTTAAAGATGTAAAATCCAGTTTTTATGGTTACATTAATTGTATTAATTAACAGGCAAAATCAATAGGCAAAAATATTACGGAAGAAATTATTCCACTAATACAACACAAGAATTCTCCTTCTCCATTATTAATATAAAATACATATAATTTACATTATTAATTTATTTAATATTCACATTTCGGAAAATTTATGAATTTTTTTTTCACCAAACTACTAAGCACCGATTTTATCTATAACATTTACAATTTGATTATACTATTTTTCTCCTAATTATCACTTTGAGAGAGTTCATTGGGGATTTATTAAAAAAAAAAAAAAAAACTATCGCGCCTGGACTAGTTATAAACTTTTCGTTGGGTCTGCTTCAACAGAGTACTGTAGAGCTTCGTCATAGATTATTATTGTCTATAATCCTCCTTCATCTCTCTCCTGATGTCACCAGTTTCAAATTTTGATGCCATGGTGTTGAATTAAATGCTAAAACTAATCTAAAGGCAAGACAAGATCATTTCGTTAAATTTATTTACAACAGTCTAGGGATTAGTGCGATAATAACCTTTATTGGATTTGAAAAACAAATAAAGCCGATCCAATATATATACATATATATATATATATATATATATATATATATATATATATATATATATATATATATATATATATACACACACGTCGGTTTTCTTGTACTTTTTTCTCCTTCTTACTGGCTTAACAGTCCTTTTAGATCATTCACAGACTCAACCAGCCTCAGTTAAGCTTCTTATCAGCACCAAATTTGCTTATCTTGAACAATTGTTTTCCAATTCACAGTATACGGCACTGTGATTAATGTTTTTTTTTTTTTTTTTTTTTTTTTTTTTTTTAAATTTTATTTAGCCTATATATTTGGTTTTAGCTATTTTCCTAGTTGATCTCTAGTCAATTATCTAGTCGGTTGAGAAGAGCCATAATTAGAGACAGCTTCAAGGTATACCCTATGACCTTTTCATATTTTTGTTTTTTTAAAGACTTCATCACACATTTTCGCAACTGTTATAAGTTGATTTATTACAGTAAGATGGTCATTTCTCGATGTTAGATTGCATGTAATTAATGTCTAATTCCGGGAAGTTTTGAACACACGAATTATTGGTATGGAAATCGATTCAAATTCAGACTTGGCATGATAAATTTTCTATTGACTAAAAATTATCGGACCGTTTCAGAGTATGTAAACCGTGATTTGACAGACGCTTCCGTGGTACACTTTAACCTTAAACAAAACCTTAAAGTGACCTGGCATTAATTAGCCAAGGAATAAATCAAGAGGCTGGACCAACTCTATAATTATAGATTTAATTAGTTATAGATTTCTTAATTAAAATATGTCCTATGGTGACTGAGAACTAAAAGAGCCATGTACGATACCAAGTAGGTACCCCACAGTGAATTTTCCAAATTCACTGTACTGCACCGCATGCCTTTTGGAAAAAAAAATGCATAACTACGCGAAGTAAGAAGTATCAATTCAATTTGAGGCCAGGATACCCCAACCATTTTCTGCCTTCAGGGACATTTATTAGATCATCTGTCAGGGTCGGCCCCCAGATTTTGTTTGTGTTTTTAGAAATTGGAAATTGTTAATAATATTTGTTAAAAATGTTCATAATTAAGAGGTCATTTCATAATAAAAGTTTAAATTTCAAACTAATTTCCAGTTAATTATTAGACATAAAAAAAATAATAAAAATATCATATTTTATTAAAAACTCGTCGATCTATAGTATGATACGTAAAGCAATAACTATGATTGACAAAAAAATGTAAAATTCTATGATACAAATAAATTACTATATTCAAACAATTCGTTTATATTTCTAATTGATTCAATTGCAAATATTAAAAAACAAAATATACATATATATATATATATATATATATATATATATATATATATATATATATATATATATATATATATATATATATATATATTATTTTATTGAAAACTCGTCCATCTGCATAAGGCCACATAAAACTGTTGGTGATCGTTGGTACAGGTTTGGGAAATCTTGGGGACTTGAGACTATCGTCCATAAACACGGAACCATTATGTCAGAAAATTCGAAATACCGCTCAGGTGTTGTCAGGAAATCGGACTTGCCTTTATTTATATAAATTGGCTATGAAAGTGTATAAGTCAATTGTTATGTAATAATCTTATGAGTCCAAGTGGATAATTCATCCCTATGATTAGAAAACTAAAGATACTTAAGTGAATATTGCTGGAGCAGCGGAGCAGTATCCATGCTTTAATGATTTCAAATTACAAGAATATTTCAGGGCAGATGTTACTGAAAAAGCTTGGGCAGAAGTAGCCACGAGAATTTACGCTTTCTTGTTCTAATTAAAGTGAGGTTTTATTAAGAACATAAAGATGCCACCCACGGTTTGGCTGCACTGCATTTTTTCCAAATGAAGATTAAAATAAATTAGAAAAATATATAAATACTACAATCTGCCAGTTGAAATCAATAAGCTACTAATATGTTTATGGTGAGGGACGGAGGGGGGGGGGGGGTAGCATAGTAAGTGGGTTTATTGGTCCATTTTACCAACCACTGGATGTTAATTTAAACATTTTAGTGTTAACCGGTTTACATTCATACTATATAAGGAATATTTAAAAAAAAACTAACAAGGCAGTAAAAATAAACGAAACAAATATAAACTTTTAATTAATACATACAATATTCACATTCAGTCTAGATATCTCTCGCTCGTAATTTCTTTAACACAATTAAACAGAGGGAAACAAGACTCTGGGAGATCCTAACGCCACATCCAAGCCGCGTCACATGTATTGAAAGCCAAAGGACGCTGAGTAAGGGTACCGAAGCCGAAGAGACTTAGGCCATCAGTAAAAGAAGAACACCTTTCGACGAGTTATGATTCACTAATCATTAATTAAAAAAAAAATTACCGGGATTCTGTTTAGCTGGAAAGTGATTAAGCTTGATAGGTTTGTTAGATGATGGGACAGTAGATCATACCAAGGCAAGTCGTATTGAGAACTACCTATTTTGTATTTCCATACAGGGAGAACATATACCCACCTTAAAAATTCCTACAAATTTCCTCGGGCGTATCTTTATAATTACAAATATTATAATATTTGAATATACTATCGGTGAGAATGACCTGAGTGGGTGTTCCAGACATCAGTACATGGCTATAAGTTATTTAAAGAAGGGAGCAGGTTTTAAGAATTATCAGCACAGGTTAGTTGTAAAGACTTTGATAGAACTTGAAAATTTGGAAGAAACGAGATCGAGGACAAAAGACATCTTAAGATCATTTTGTAAGGTGTTGCAATATATTAGTAATGGTATAACTAAGTGGGGTGTTCATGTGTTTGAGAAGTTTGTCAGTTGAAAGATGACAGGTTCTTAGTACGAATCTATATAGGGTCTAGGCTCGTAGTCTATGTAGTTATCATAGACTATATATCATAGACTATCTATGTAGTTATCATAGTTATCATCTGCCGAGTCCTTAGGAGAAGTGAATAAAACTAAGCACGTGCTCGTTCCTAAAAAAACTGAGCAGATGCTCCGGTTAGATGTGATTAAAGAAAAATTACACAATAGAATACTTGCTAACTGTATGAAGCACGTGCTCCAAATAAGGGTTGATTATTGATTTAGAGTACCTACTCACCTTTCTAAGTGAAGAACATGTTCAACTATGTGAGTAGATTCTCAGTAAAATGCCGATCTAATATTTCGTAGTTAAAAAAAAAAAAAATTATATTTTGCAAAATTAAAATGTAAATTGTTCGGGTTCAAATCCCACTTGACACCGAACAATTTTCTCAGCAGGATTTTCTTGAGACATCGTTGGTCGTAATTTAGATTCCACGTGAAATAGCAGGATTACTGACCTCAATGGCCTCAGCTGCAAAACATTACGAAATTAAATCAAACATAGAGCCTTAATTTTACTTTATCTCTGGGCCCACCCCTGGATACCGGTATGGGTAAGATTCACGTGCACGAATTAATTAATATTTTGGCATTAGTCCGCCATTGAACACATTCAAACTTCAATCTGGTGAAAGTTTCTCTGAACGTTAAGGGAAGGGAATTAGTATCTGAATATGATAGAAGGTGATAATTGAGTATCAGAACTGATTCCACTGCATCCGTAACATTTTAGATAACTTGATAGAGATTATGATCCAAGAAAAGCCATTAATTCGCCGCCATTCCGTGATAGCTGCCAAGTTTATGCTAATATTCTTCTGCCCGAGCAGGCATGTGATTGGTAGTGTATGCAATTACATTAGGAAACATAACAAACATACTATATCAAAAAATATACGTGTACACTAAATTCAGTGTATACAATAAACAGCAGGTATTACACACAATGTGATATTTACAAAAACGTTTTTGCCATGTTTGGCCATCATTTATCAGGCCAAGGATCCCTGAAACTTCCTAAAAAGTATAAAATAGTATATAAAAAAAAAATAATCAATTATCGCAAAATGGTCTGTGTGTGTCAGTCTGAAAAATGAAAAGTTGTTCGAAACTGGAATGACGTATTTAAGATAGGAGGTATATGCGTGGGATTTTACAGAAACTTTTTCGCTGAAATCGACTTATCAGAAGTGCCACATTTTATCATCGATTTTAAACTTTATTTTAAAATGTTATCGAAATTGAACAGTTTTCTTTACAATGTTATAGCTCTAACGGTATTGATGAAACTTGCAGAAAGTTATCTCACTAAAGCCCTTTAGCTTTTCATATATGCTGTACATCACCGAGAAAATTCAGGGAAAAAATAAAAATAAAAGAGTGCAGTTTATGGTAGATTGTGTGTGTGTATATATATATATATATATATATATATATATATATATATATATGTATATATATGTGTGTGTGTGTGTGTGTGTGTGTGTGTGTGTATACGAGTATGATCATATGAAAGGTAATTAAATTTTCTACCCCCTCCCCCCAAAAAAAGTCATCTAAATCGGACCAGTAATAGCAACGATACAGGGTATTGAACTACAAAATGTTAGTCACTTTAATATTACTTAATGAAAACTAAATGTTTCCATGGAAACCTAAAATTTATTTTCAGCTTGACGAACCAAAAATATTGCAGAGAATTGTACTACTGTAATTGTTTAAAAAAATTATTTGATTGTACTTTTGTGAGAGAAGTACTGAGAATATAGAAGAAGAAAATAATAATTTTATCACATCACTAACAAAAAAACACAACCTTATTGAACTAAATTTTAAAAAAAAAAAGCCATATCTGACTCTACATGCCCTATGCTCATGATATTTTTATTTTAAGTATGTTTTTTAAATTATTATTTTTTTAATAATAGTGCGGTAGTAGTAAACTTATTTTTTTTTATATTTAAGCATTATTCATTTTAATTTGACAATGCTTATTATATTTTTATTTTCAGAGACAGTCTCATTTCATATTTAATTTCAGAATTGTTTAGGTTAATTTACAAATGTCTTTTTTTTTTTTTTAAGTATTGTTTTGTTTCAAAAAAAAACTTTTTATTCTGTATTGGCTTGTTATTATATTCACTAGAAACAAAATGAATTTATTAACTTTCATTCTCAGAACACTTCTTGGTCGAGGAAACCTAATTCCGCACCACACATTTTGGCAAATCGGGTGCCGATTCTAGACCAATCCCAGACGAAACCTCGACTTTGTTTATACAGAATTATAGATAAATAAATGCAGAACTTTTCTTAAAAGTGGAGTATCTGTAGCCCAGCAGGGGGCTGAGAAAAACATTCACAAGTAATGTGTGATTTTAAAAATAAAATATAATTTTCAATATTGGTCCACCCGGAAACCCCCTAACAATGGTTTTAGTTAAGCCAAACTATACTTCATTGAACTTTGTCTACTTTACGATGGAGCAAATGGAATTTAATTATCTTGAATACATTTTGAATTATCGCTTGCTATTAAACGAAAAACGTGACTTGATTTTAAAAATGCAAAATATAAATCTCCCGATTTTCTTTGCGGATTCCGACCATGGTCCATATTAACCTTTTTTGTTTGTATTGAGGTCTAGTATCACCTCATGAATATTTCCTATGAGTAATGGGACACCCTGTATACATTTAACCTCGCGACTTGACATCTTGAGAAAAGACCCACAGAATCGGTTTCAGTGCTAAGCATTTATTATTCTATAATAAATAAAGTATAAATTATAAAAGTTGTTTATTTTTAATTCAGCTGAGTTGAGTGCACATCGTCGCTGATCTAAACCTAGGTTCTAGGGAGGATACATTTTTCATTAATGTATGCACATCAAGTGCACCCAGTTGATGTTAATACCCCTTCCAATAAAAAAAACAAACGAACAATTTAATGAATCATAAGTAACAGAAATCGAATCCGTGAGTATTGATGCAATGCTACCAAAAAAACAACAACAAAAACAAAAAAAAAAACAAGAAGAAACAACTGACGCTCCAATACTAGTTCATTAAATGTAACTTAACAAAAATTAATTAAAAGAAGATCAAGACAGAAGAAATGCATTACCTGGACTTTAAAGAAGGGTTGAATAGCACATACAGTAGCACAATAAACTAGGAAACTTACCTGCAAAAAAATAAAAAAATAATCATAATCAAAAATACAATTTTTTTTCTAATGAAATTGAAAACTGAAACACAGCTATAGTTCATCATTCACAACATAACATTTTCAGCAACTTATGAAAACAGCTAACTGCAATTATGCGACCCAAAATCACTGAAGGTGACACAGTTTGTGGTGGAAATGATTCAGAGATTGGTTGCGTGGTCAGGAGGCAATTTCCTCGACTGAAATTATGCGACGCCCGAGATTCATAATTTGTATGCGTGGTTACTGTTTGAATAGCTAGTTTCGGAGTCCCCTATACTATACAATTTCAGAAGTATATGAGGTGTAACTGAGAAGTTGGCTTGGCTGGGAGGGAGGGAATTAAAAAAAAAATTATTATGGACACAGAAATTGCGGGTTCGGTAATAATCAAACATGAGAGAAACATATTATTTATCCAGTGGTGCTGCCCAAATGTATTGGGTTGCTTCAGAGAAAACTGTATCCATCATATCAGACATTTGGTTGTAAATTAAAAAAAAAAATATATATATATACACACATATAATGTTTTATTACCAATCGATGGAGACCTTTTTTGTATTAAATATGGATTATAGGGGAGACAATTGTACCTACGGAATATATAAAAAATATAGATGCTTGATAATGGACACTATAATACCGAAACGTGAGGACTTTTATTTCTTAATTTCAAAAAATTGTTCACATATTTTTTATAGCTTTATCGATAATAGTACCGTTAATTTTTTTATCTTTCATCAAATTTTTAATTTTTCTAATCACACTATTTCTATTGGCATTTTTGTGACCATGTGACGCGTCAAAATGTTGCAAAACACGAGTTGAATTGCATCTGGTCTATATTTATGTTTTCTCATCTCTTATCTGTCCTGATAATGAATCGGACTCAAGGTTATGTTTTTGGATTGTTACAATAACATCTTAATTAATAAATCACGTAGTAAACAAATTTATTTTTTCTTTCAAGCAAGGATAGAAAAACAAATACATTTTAAATCCTACAACATCATTCGGTGATTAATAACGAATCGAAGAAAATTATTATCTAAGCTGTATCAATAATAATATATTTGCTGATTATCGATCATTCCTCATCGCTCAGAAATAAAAAAATAGAGGCTATAAGCAGTTCGTGAACTTTTTACCGGAACTTGCTGGTTCCAAAAAGCTCTGGTGTATCCGAGAGGGATGTGCGATTCTCTCCAAACGAGTAGCCTCGTAGAGCCTCTAACCTGGAGCGCTGGAGGACTGGAGCACTGGAGGACAAACAGGTGATTTACGATTACAAATTGCGGTCGACCCTCCACGTTCAGTATTTTCACGGAGGAATATATATTTTTGAAATTCAAACAAAATAAAAAATCTCCCCCACATCTACCGGGCGGTATCGACCTACCGACGTGACCTCAAGCGGAGGGACCAAGAGGGAAGAAGAGGAAATAGAGGAAGGAAGGAGAAAAAAAATGGAAATGAAATATAAAAAGAAATTCCGAGACCCCGAAGTTTTCGAGGCGAAATGCGGTCTACCCGGGACTCAAGTCGAAAATTTATATTTCCTTCAGATCATTCTGAAATTGTTTAATGGGATTAGTTGTATCTCGAGTTATTACAAGTACAAGAATAAAAATAAATAATTCAAAATGATGTTCATTTGACTGTTACATCAAGAATACACCCAGCAGAGAGTTATCCGAAAACCATTATTACAAGTACCTAGTGACGGGAAAAAACATTCAAACATCGATTCATCGATGTTTAAAAACCACGAGTGTCTAACGCCGATTAACATCGATATTGGTAATGAAAACATCGATAATTTTAAAACCTCAATGTCTCTTATCCATCCCTACTCATGTCTCACATGCTACTATTTTATTTAAAGGGAGAAGTTGGTCGGGGAGGGGGGGGGGGGGTGCGGTTCAAGAAATAGACTACTATAATGTGAACTTATATAATTGTGCCTACGTTTCGGCCTAAGTTTTAGGCCATCTTCAGGGCAGCGAGGCGTGTGGTCAAGCGCCAACTACTATTTTATATTTTATCGTCATTTAATTCAATATAATAATAATTATTCATTTATCTTTCTTATCATTTAATTTTTTTAATACTATGTACTACTATTAAATATACAATAGCAAAAGCTCAAAATGCGACATAAATGATTGTTAGGGCATAAATGGAAAATTCCAAACAAGTAGCCAGGAGTCTCAAAAATAACAGAAAACAAACCACCTGTCGATATTTCGTCAATTTAAGCATCATCAGTACAGAAGGAAAGAAAAAAACAAAAAAAACATACCAAGAACAAAATACAGCACATCTCACGTCCTCAGACAAAAATATGCTAACCAGAGATGGCATGAGTATTTCCCTTCTTTTTTTTTAAAGATCATTTTTTTCATTTAATGATCTATTTGTAATTTAACTTTTTCCAGCTGTTGTCATATAACCTCCCTTTTCCCTCAGCATGTCTGGTTGTCATGATATGGGGTACTGTCTCTCGTTAGTGTCATATTTGACTGTCGAATAATTAGGGATTGATAAATTATTTGACACTTCTATAATTTTGTTTTATTGCAAACTAGTTTCGAATGTTATACATTCATCTTCAGTTCAAGGTTTAAATGGATTATATCAGACAGAAAAGTTTGTACTTCTCACACTGAACTAGTCACTCGTTAGTTCAGTTTGAGAAGAAACCAGTGCAAACTTGTTGATATGATCATTGAACTGAAGATAGCATTCGAAACTAATTTTCAATAAAAACAAATTATAGAAGTGGCAAATAATTTATCAATCCCTAATTGTCCTGCATTTTGTTCTTTATATAGGTTTTTTTTTTCTTTTTCTCCTTCTCTCCTGATGATGCCCTAGTTGGCGAAATATAGATGATTTATTTTCTATTATTTTTTAGACTACTGGCTACTTGTTTGGAATTTTCCACTTATGTCTTAACTATTATTAAATTTAAGAAAAATCATAAAATCTGTCTGTTCATAATTTGTTTATTCATGCAATATAATTGGGGTATTTGTGTACGGTTGTAATGCCTAAGAGTATAGAACATTTAATTGTTAAAATAAACTCTTCTTTCAAAATGGTGATATGGTAGGATAAGAAAAAAACGTCACAATTATTATTACTTTATTCCATCAATTAATTCGATATAGAACACATGCATACAAATTTTATATATTTTTCAAAATATTTTTAAGTTTTAAATCTCGCATGCTAGAATGAAAACACACCTATGCTTAAAAAAAACATATATCAAATATCAATATTACCAATACACTGGTCTAAAAATATAGACGGTTTTAAAGAAACATTGATGTCATTAAAACGCAGATTTACTGCTGAGGGTATAATGGTCTATTAATCGATTTAAATTATTATGATTTATCATAAAAATAATTATTTTTATAACACATTATTATTAAAATTATTATCATGATTTATCATTATTTACTTATGTGATATAAAGTACATCATAAGCATATAATATTATGGTGATTGTCTTTTTCGATGGCCAATGAAAGATGTAATTTTGACCAATTAAAATATAAATAAAAAAAAAATAAAATTAAAAAAATTAAAAGAATTCAGACAACTGAAACTGAAATAACAAAGTTTTTTTTTTGTCTTTTTTTTAAATAAATCTTAGGATTTTAAATAATTTATTCCATAAATCACGATTAAAAATTACTGAGCTTCTTATTGGATGCATGATCATTAATAAAGATTCAAAAACAAACATATCCCAAAGAATGAAAATAAAACTAAGAACCCACAAATAAAAGCCCTGCAAATTATTACCAGGGTTCATTATTACCAAATAATTACACATCCATACAAACAATTAATGATATTTTTAAGCCTTTGGTATACTGATTCCATACCACATTATATTTAAAAAATATATAATATTATATTTTAAAATAATAAACAAAAAATGTTAGTTAGAATTTGTTAATAAACGAAATAATATAAAAAAAATCACGAATAATTAGACGCCCAAGACGTTCAATAAATATTTGTTAATACATTTTGGCAAATCAATTCTTTTATGAACCTATTTAGTTAGTGTATTATGATCCTAAAAAACAAAAAAAAAAAAAAAAACAAGCAAAGGGAAGTAAGAGGAAATCCAGAAGGAATAAAGTGCACCTAATTCTATACCCTTCACGAAAAACCATGGGCATACATAAAAAAAAATAATTAAAGAACCCCACAATGGACCCAGAACATGTGCATCTTCTAAAATTAAAAGAAGAATTTAAATAAATTCGACTTTACGCCTCTTGAAAGATATAAAGACTATTAAATTGGGGTCGGCCAAATACAGTTCCAACCAACCTTAATTCTCTGTCTCCTCTTTTATTTGTGTATTTAATCAGATATTCATCCCTAGCCCGTTTAAATATTTATTTAAAATATTTCAGTAACAAAATCGTTTCGAAAGAAAGTAAAAATCATTGGAGACATATATACAAACACCGCTAATGACCTGCTTGGGCAGATGCGAAGAGTTTCAAAATAGGTAATAATTGCAAATGCTCATAAATTCAGATATAGTCGCGCTAAAATAAACCTCAAAGCACTATTGGAGAGAAAATTAAGGTATAATGTGTTTTTTTTTTTGTTACAACCCGAACATGGGCGTAGATAGGTACCTCCGGGGAAAGAGGAGTGCCCCCTCCCCTCCCAGAAAATGTTTGAAAAAGAAATATTATGAAGTAAAAAAAAAAAAATCATTTGGTTTGCAACCCCTAAGCATGGTGTAGATAGGTTGATATCACCGGAGAGAGGAAGGGGGACTGCCCCCCCCCCTCCAGAAAATTTCATTAGCGACACCAATACCCATTGTACTTGTCAATGATTCTGATAGTATTTTTTCCCCTGAATTCATATATGATATCGATTTTTCCCCATCACACAAGGTTTCCGAAAGACGGATTTATAATTTCAAACATTTTAGTTCCTTATACATTCTTAACTACACCATGTTGAAACGATCTGACACTAACATAGAAAGTAAGAAATGACGATTTTCTGCTATATTTCGCCTCCAGAGCATCCCTCATGATGGTTCAACAATAATTGGCCAGCATATTAGGATTCCATTTGCCTTCATACCTCTTTTACATACAGTGGCGGCAAAAAGTATTTGCACAACACGTTTTTATGAATAAATTAGTTCAAGGAAACAAAAAACTTCGCTTTCCTTTGCAAAAATGAAAAGTACATTTATTAAAAACTGAAAAAAACCTTTTACAAATAAATAAAAACACTTCATAATCAAACAAAATAATTAAAACAATAAAAGTGCTTGGAAAAAAGTATTTGCACACTTCCACATTTACAAGTTAAAACTCAATTTTAATAGTTTTAATATTTTGTAAACAGGCCATTTGCGTCAATAATTGCTTGTAGACGTCTGGGCATTGAATGTACTAGGTTTTTAATTAAATCTAGGTTTATTTTTTCCCATTCTTGAACAAGAAGTTGTTTAAGGTGATGTTCACCAGTGATATGGTGTTTTCTTACATTTTGGTCAAGGGTGTGCCATAAATTTTCAATTATATTTATATCTGGTGACTGAGGAGGAGTGTGGTGCTGTCTTGGAACATTAAATATTAACCACTCCTTTGTTCTCCTCGCAGTATGTTTTGGATCGTTGTCCAGCTGGAAATAGTACTGATCCTGGATTCCCATTTTTGCGACACTAACACGCAAATTACGGCACAAAATGTTCACATAGCCTGCCGCCCTGCCGCTATTAAATTGCCTTCAATGCTCACAAGATTTCCCACGCCATGGTAGGAAACACACCCCCAAACGATAACATGCCCTCCATCATGCTTTACAGTCATTGAAACATTTTGCTTCTTTAGGGCTTCATTACGATGTCGCCAAATCGTCCTTCGACCATCTGAACCAAACAAATTAAATACGACATTTTCCCAAAATATTTAGGGTTTCTGTACTTACTCCCTAGCAAAAGCAAGGCGCTTTTTGAGATTCGTTTCACTGATGTATGGCTTCTTTCTTGGAATTCTACCATGGGGCCCTTCCGAATTCAGGGCATATCTAATTGTTCTGCTAGTAACCTGGACTCCAGACGTTGATTGGACCATGTCAGCCAGCTCCCGAGAACTTATCACGGGATTTTTAAGAGCTTCTATTCTTATTTTCCTCTTCAGCCTGGGAGTTAAGTTGTTTGGACGCCCTTTACGCTCACTGTTTTCGGTTGAACCACGTTCCTCATACCTTTTTATGACGTATCTCACTGTAGAAAAATTCAACCCTAAGAAATCGGCAATTTGGCGATATGTTTTTCGCTGATTCTTCAGTAAAACAATTTTTTCGCGAGTCGCGGCACACAGTTCACTTGTTTTTGGCATGATAATTGTCTATTGACTCAAGGAAACTGATTGAAAGACTAGAGAATACTGGTAATAAACGATTAGAGATAAATTAGTAAACAAACATATGGACACAGGAGGATTAATGCAAAAGTAAACAGAGCTTCTGAGTCATAGTAGACCAAATGTGCAAATACCTTTTTTCAAGCACTTTTATTGTTTTAATTATTTTGTTTCATTATGAAGTGTTGTCATTTTTTTACAAAAGGTTTTTCTCAGTTATTAATAAATGTACTTTTCATTTTTGCAAAGGAAAGTGAAGTTTTTTGTTTCCTTGAACTCATTTATTCATAAAAACGTGTTGTGCAAATACTTTTTGCAGCCACTGTAGGTTAAATCTCCTGATGAAAGTGTTCTCCCTTTCCATCAATGACTGCGCCAAGATTTTGGGAGAAGAAGTCTAGGTGGAGTGCAGAAAATCTATTTTTCAGGACATATTACGATCAAAATTTTTATAGGATGTCATATGATCGTTGGCAAGATTACGACAATCTTCCGTCTTTCGATTTCCAAAGAAACCGCGAGTAACATATCTGAAAGCTTGCCAACCTGCTTTCTCCAGTGGATTAAATAGTTCTATTTCTTCTTAAATTTTTGCATCACATATTTAAAGAAATTTCTGTTATAAGTACATAAAACCAGCAGTGATGTCCATGGCTTTGACGATATTCTTCATTAATCCTAGTTTGATATGTACGGGAGTTACTGGTTGGAGTTGTTACTGGTTTTAAGGATTACACAGTGGACCACTTTCATATTTTTCTGTCCGGGGATGAATGACTCGCATTTAGGCCATTCTTCTCTAATGTAAGGATTTTTTTCTGTCCATACTATCCCAATTACGCAAAAAAACAACAGTACTTTGTGTTACAATAAGTGCAATTAACTTCAAATCTCTACGAATATTCCATTCATGCACTGCACACTGAAGCTTCTACGATATAACTTATTCATGTCATTCTTTCATACTAAACAGAGTGAGCCACACATAGGAAATGGACAAAACACGTTTTAAAATATTTAAAAAAATTAAATTAAGAAAAACTGAGAGGGGTGGAGAAATTCCGAACACGTATTTGAAAACACGATACAAAAAAATTGTGTTAAAATTGGTACTTTGAGACAAAAAAAATTACGTTTACCAGAGAAATTCTCCGAGGCGTCTGGAAAGAAAATTGTAACGACCTCCGAACATAGTTAACATATCTTTGGGGTCCTACCAATGAGTAGCTTCTAATATGTTTAATACAAGTCATGCAATTTAAAATTTAAAATTTTAAAAATAACGGTATGAAAATAAAAAAGACTGAGAAATCCAGCCACAAGTTATAAAATTTACTGCTGAAATATCTGAATTATAATCGCTTGGATGAATATACGAGGCCTGTATACATGTAATAAAGCTCACAGTAATTAAAACCTTGATTGGATTTACATAAATTGTATTTTAACCATTTTGAATATACCAGAAAAAAAAAATATGCGGTTTAAATATCAGTGGCATATTTAATCTTGGATGTTAATAGTTAATTACAGTTTTTGTATACTTAATACCTAGGAAAGAGAAAAAGATTTTCTTAGCTTTTATTTTTTTTATCTAATAAAAAGACCATTTCCTCCAGCATTTCGGACCTGAATCAACATCATATAAATTCATCCCTGCAGTAGAGACTTTTTACCTCCATAAGAATAAATATCAGCTTCTGTCAGGAGGGGTTTTCCAAGCAAAACTTTCCTAGAATTTCTCTATATTTTCTATAAAAGGATAAATGGGTTTCCCCGAAGATTTAGATCCTGCAAACAGCCTTGCATTCCCACAAAAAAAAAAAAAAAAAAAAAAAAAAAAAAAAAAAATCTGGTTTATTGTTGAAATGATAACAATCATTTTAGGAATCGATAAGAGCGACCTTCTCAAAATTAATAATTTAATAATATTGCTATTATTAATGCTACTTTGTAAAAAATAAAAAAATAGATAGTTGCAAATACTCTTTGGTAAACAACGATTTTAAATCCTAGTTGTTAGTTACTACCTCTTTTGGAATCTAGATGTTCTTGTTCAATAAAAAAAAAATAAAAATAAAAAAAAACCTGCACCACTACAATCCAAAAATGATATTCACTTATATATTCTGATAAAAAAATTTAAAAAACCCTCCTCTTCTGTATTCAACATTAAACCCTCTAACAAGTTCAGTACTTGACCAACGCTTAGGGGGAACCGAGGTAATGTCAGTTATAAACAATTATAATTTTCATTTGTTTGAAACGTTAAAGCTACTAATTGGAAACTTATATTCTATCCTAAGCACTAATCAAATAATATTGCATTAAAACCAATTTTTTTTTTTTAATGACAAAAAAAAAATAAAATATCAGCTTTGATCGGTATCATTGCTTCAGGTGTCTATCCATACCTATCTTGTTCTTAGCCATAAATCCATATATCCAGTCTAAGCAAGCCATTTTAGTTTCTTTTTGAAATTTATAGTTCAAATCGTTTTAGCAGCATATCCAAACGCAATTTTTTTTAATTCTTTAGCTGTGGTGCCATAAATAATCTTTGATAATGTTTTAATGAGTCAGTTTGCGCTGCTTCGGGTGCAACAGAAAAGCCAAATTTCCTTCCAAAGCTCGGGTCAGAATCAATTCCACTGTTTAATCTGATTAGCAGTGTGCTAATTTTTTTTTAAAAAAATTTTCGGCTGGCTTTCTCACCGATAATTTGTATTTAACAGCATGTGTTTTTTTATTTTTTCAAACTTTCTGCAGTCCATTTAGCTGTGTCTGTCTTCATTATATATTTTCTAACCATGAGAAAAATAATAAACATACTGTCATTACCAGTAATGCCTTTGGTTTTGTTCAGCAAGTAAAATAAAAAAAAAATACTGTGCATAAAACCCTTAATAAAAAAACAAGGGCTTACCTCGATACTTTGTAATAATTAGTATGTCAGAAGAAGCAGTGAAGCAAGCGGTTAATTGGGATCATTACTATGATTATGACAAACAACGGAAAACACTCTATCTTGCTCAATATCCAAACAACAACCGCTAAGAAGGCGAGATCTGGTATAGTAGCTCAAGGGAGAGGCGCGCTGTGTCAGCATCAATCAGCTGCAAACTACGTTAACAACGCTGCGAGAAATCATGGTGACCACGATCACCCCTTGATTTCCATTACCTCAGTCTTCCCTATAAGAGGTGATATGGTTAGCATCCACGGGTTATCCCCCACCCACGTCAAGGTGACCCACTTCATAGAGGCTGGGTGGACTCCTGAATTTATTCAATTTATAACAGAATAAATAAATTTGTTCTTTTATAATAATACATGGTTATTATTTTAATTTAAATATTAACTATAATATCACCGTCTGTATTAATAGATTCAGTGATTTAGTTGCAAGAAACCGTCTCTGAAGAGCACTTACTCCAGATTTTTGGCAAAACGCATTTTAAAATATTCAAAATAATGGATCTTGCATTTTTTTATTGGAACACACCCGCACAATCCGGAAAAAAAAATTGCGTTTTGTGAAAAATGCATAAATAACTAATAAGTACCCGAGAGCTACCTTTTTCAAATTTGATATACTTATTTCGAAACCGTCTCGGATCTGATCTGTCTCATTATCCAGGCCAAAATATGACATAATGGTATATTATTATATATTTTTAAAATTTAATACCTATCAATTATTCATAACATTATTAATACTGTAAATAAATCATTATGCCAAGACAATTTTTTATTTTATTTTAGATTTTGCTTGAAATTGCTCATTCACACTTGATATTTTCCTCAGAAATTCAGAAATGTCTGAGGTATGAAGCCTCTAATCTGCGGATAGTAATGTCAAGTTCCGAGGATCGTCCTGGGGTGACCCGTGACTTTGGTGAGAAATTAAAAAAAAAAAAAAACGGCACAACAATTTATTTTATTTAATATATATTATTATAAAGAAGAAAAGACCAAATGTTGAGACTTTGCCTTCCGACTGCAGCAATTGATTCAATCAATGCATAAACTCACCAGAGTGAATCTCAACAATTTTTAGTGACAAGAATATCAAAAGAAAAACTTTCAATACATACATTCCCGATCAATACAAAAATTGGAAAGCAATAGAACAAGAAATATTAAAAAAATTTTAAGAACGCTCTAGAAAGCTGGCGCAGAAAAAGTAAATAGCAAGTAAATGGGTTTTCAATATCAAAACAAGAGGACTGTGTGAAGATTGTTTCCAATATTTTCCGACGAATGGTGTAAACAATTAGAAGGAATTCCTCGAGTGGGTTTATATACTCCAAGGCTGTGAAAGCGGGTTGTGTTCTCAGCCCGTTGTGAGTAGCGTATATGATACACACGAGGCTTGTCATCACTACTGACAGTAAAACAACATTTACAAATGTATCCCGAACAAAAATGAACAACCTCGGAATAATGTGCCCAGGGATATTCCGGATAAAGCGGAATTCCGCATAAGCGATGCAGTGATCGGTAAATCAAAAAATTCTTGATATTAACGAAATTTACTAAAGTAGCGTGCAGACAAATATTTAAATAAGTATGTAATAAATATTTAAGTGAATGGGAACATATGTATGTAATTTGAAAAGTTTTTAACGCTGGCAAACGTTTTATGAGTAATACATTGGCAGAGGTACCTCCATCACTCCATTCCACGAAATTTAGTATAACCTGCAGTGGAACTGCATGTTACTGGCAAGTATTCAATCGTCAGAAAAAACCTTTCGGATAATCAGGGTTTCGGGTATCCGCGGATTCTATTGTACACATATTACAAAATAATAACATCCAGATTGCGTCTATTAAATAACATATACAAGATAGAATGACCAGCTAAAACTATTGTTTTTAATAGCTGATAGAGAAAAAAAAAAAAAGAATCAGTTTATTTTGAGCCAACTCAAGTTCAATATCTAGCAGGGCCGTAAACTTTCTAGGTAGTGGTCAAAGATGAGCGAGCGGACCCTACCGGCATCACGTAGCTTCCATAAAGTATCGGAATTTTCTTCGGTTCAAGTGAAAATTCTGATCAAGCAGGGTTCTTTTAGATTGGTTTTACTGTTTATAAGTTAAATATTTGACTCTAACGAAAAGTTCGGATGATGCAGTCGACACCTAATAGGATACACAGAAGTTCTAGGAATATGCTGTTTTACCTTCTTAAATGCCTTGTTCGGAGAAAGAATGAGATTCAGCAATATATATATATATATATATATATCATGGACGGATTTAATTTTAAACGTTTTAACCCTCTCAGTGCAAATATTTTGTTTTAAAAATAGTATTATAACGGCTGGTATATATTGAGAGGGTGAGCATAGAGGTAATAAAAAAAAACAATAATTAAAATCAATTTTAATCTATAAATTAATTATTTCGAAACTTATAGCCTTGTACACGATATTTCAAGCTTTCTTATGCTTTTGCTTCCGTCCATCGTAAATATTCTGCTAATAAGGCAGGGGGTAGAGTATATAGTCTGTATCAGAATGTTAAAGATGAGGCATATCCTAATAAATAAAAGCAGTTTAATAAAGCTATAACGTGACAGTCATTGATACCCTATAATATAAATAAAAGTGCATTGTTAACAATCAACAGTTAGTGAATTCGTTAACTATAGAATAGCGATAAGGTAATGTGAGGTAAGTGCGTTTTTGGGGTAAGCGATTAATCGTCTCGTTAAATTTAAACACTGGACGTTTAAGAGCTGCCTTTAACGGTGCATGAAGTCTAAACAATGACGCGTCAGAAATCAGCCTTGAGAGTTCGCTATGGTGAGGTGTAAAGAGTTGTAAAGACATCAGTTCCAACCTGATTAAGTTGGATCTTTCAACTTCTGATGTACAGCTGCATCGTTGTTTATCTATCCCTAGGCTTGTTTTCTTTTTAATTATTATGGTAAGCGGAACTTTCAGAAGCTATTATTCAAAATACTCTGAACACCAAAATCACATCAATAATTTCACTTGGTGTGTATAAAGCCATAGTAGGAATGTTGGAAAAATATATATTGATATTTTTGGGCGATATATCGTAATATCGATATTAGAATTCGAGTATCGAAGACGGATATTTTTCTCCCCAAAAAATAAATATAAAATCAAAAATTAACTAAGAACGGCGGGTTCGACAAACAAAGAACCCGAAAAACTAGTGGTGTGGTGTGTGTTCGTGTAACTATCTATAGTGGATGTTTTCAATTCAGCTATCTTACCGGTTTCTGGTTAGGGATATATAACAATAATATCGATATCTTATAAAAATATCGATTTATATCTTATCGAGAATTTTCGGATATCGATATTGATAATATATCAATGAAAAATATCGATATTTCAATGTAGCCTCGATTTTTTTAATCGTTGAAAGCAGAAGAAGAGGGTTTTTACATTGAATTGGAGGCTAGGTTATAATAAAACAAGTCTTCGATTTGTAATAGCTTTAATAGCAACAATTAAATATTCATAAATAGCTCATCACAAAAAAATGTATTAATTTACTAACATTTGACATTAAAAACAAATATATATTACATAGTATCAACTAGAGAAAACATTATTAAAACTAAATAAAACTTATAGACCTTTCTGACATTTTTTTGAATTTTTTTTTTGTTTATTTAATTCTATTTTCGAAAAATATCGGTTTCCGATACTCAAATTTTTATATCGATATATTACTTTTAAAATATTCCAACATTCCTAAAGCCCACTGCTTTTAAAGGAGGGGTTTTGAAAAATCACAAATATCGAGCCCCGATTTATCGAAATATCGATATTTTCTATATATCGAACTACTGTTTCGATATATTCGAAAACTATCGACACTATATCGATATGTTTTTCGATATTCACATCCCTAACCCATATCTTGGAAATAGATTTGAACATATTAGCAACTAACTGCAAATGAATTCCTTCATAAACAAAGAGGATTCACCACCTTAACGATTATTTTTTTGCAAAAATTACTTCTCTTACAGGCTTGGCAATATTTTTAATATTGGTATATATATACATATATATATATATATATATATATATATATATATATATTTTTTTTTTTTTTTTTTCTGTTGGCACTATAGACCATGGAGATCTTTGGCCGCGCGAGAACAGACAGGCTAAGGGGGGGGGGGAGGGTCACCCAACCTCACGTTGCTTTGAACCATGTTTCTTTCCCCGAAGCAGACCGTCCATGAACCGAACCTCCGGGGGGCCATTTTACGTCCTGGAAGACCACACCACGATTCTCAATTTAGGTAAACGGGGTAGGGTCATCACTCCTACGCCCGATATATATATATATATATATATATATATATATATATATATATATATATATATATATATATATATATATATATATATATTTTAATATTTCTTTAAGGAAGAAGTTGGCCGGAGGGTGCGGTCAAAGACTAACAAATTAATAAGTAAGACTTATTTATTTTGTGCCAGCGTTTAGGCCTAAGTTTTAGGCCATCATCAGGGCAGAGAGGCGTGCAGCCGAGCGCTAACTCCGCTCATTAATATTTGTTGTATGCAAACAAGTCAGCAAAGTACTTATTTCGTTGGCATTGAATGCTTGTGAACATTGGGCTCTTGAAACCCAAGTTTTATGCAATAGGCGAAGATAGCACAAAGTTTAGCTAGAAAAAAATAGTATATATTATCAAATTAAGTAAACAAACGCGGTATTTATAATAATTAAACGATGTGTTTTGTTAATTATTTTGTGATATATTCATTAAGTATGTATATGTTAAATGTATTATCATGGGATTATATTATTATGATATCAAATGAAAAGGACACTTCATTGTCCCAGTAACAGGAAATCCTAGTATACACAGAGCAAATTAATGACCAAGCTTGGGTGGATATCCATTTTAAGTAGGCCTATTATGACATGATATAATGAGGAATATGAACTAATTATTTTGCGCAAAACACAATAATTCAGTGAATAAACAATGGATTTACCCCGCTTAGGCAGGAAAAATCATTATCTACGAACTTACATTAGAACAGGATATGTGTACCGTATAACGGCCTGACTTTGCACCCTTGAGGAAGCTTTGCACCAAGATGACGAAAAAAGATTTGTCTACGTTGTTATATGTGTTGTTCGCCAAGTTTGTTCGTTTTTTTAAATATGTTTAGAAATATTAAGTGTATAAATAAACTTCATTTGATAAATAAATTAGTTTGATACATGCATGTATGTATTCATTTTTTAATGAACACTTCTATACCCCACCTCACCGGCCACCTCTGCAACAAACAAATCCGTCGGACTAGTTGATATCTGCTGCAGAGAGGTTTCACTATAAGTATATATAAATAGCAACAACTTTATTTTGGGACAAATAACAAATATGTCCCTTTAGAATAACAAATGTGTGTAAAATAATATATTTTATATCTGGAAAAAGGACCTATTATATATATATATATATATATATATATATATATATATATATATATATATATATATATATATATATATATATAAATAAATACAAATGAAGGATGAAGGACAGTGTCAAATATTCTATATAGAGATTAAATAAATAATATACAAATATATTCTATACAAAGCTAAAACGGATAGGAAAGAAAAAAAAATTAAACTGCTATATTGGGAGTACAAATTAGTATATATATCACTATAAGTATATATAAATAGCAACAACTTTATTTTGGGACAAATAACAAATATGTTCCTTTAGAATAACAAATGTGTGTAAAATAATATATTTTATATCTGGAAAAAGGACCTATTAGATATATATATATATATATATATATATATATATATATATATATATATATAAATAAATACAAATGAAGGACAGTGTCAAATATTCTATATAGAGATTAAATAAATAATATACAAATATATTCTATACAAAGCTAAAACGGATAGGAAAGAAAAAAAATTAAACTGCTATATTGGGAGTACAAATTAGTTCGTCCGGTTTTTTGTTGTCCAAAATGCATTTATTTCAGAACAAAATGAATGAACAGATTAATCGAAGTATTCTCCATTGCTGGTTACTACCTATTTCTACCTCTCAGGCAATTTTCGAATTCCATTTCGAAAAAATGTCACGTCTTTTGAGGCGATCCAAATTTGGAGCCAATTTTCGATTTCTCCGAAAGAATTGAACCGACGACCTGCCAAATCGTGCTGCATCCGTCGGAACAACCAGTAATCAGAAGGGACAATGTCCGGAGAATACGGCGTTTACGGTAAAATATCCCACTCGACCGTTACCAAATATTTGTTTACGACTTTTGCGACATGAGGCCGAGTGACGTCATGCAGAAGAATTACTTTGCCATGTCTTGGTTGTACTCCGTAATCCGTTTCTCATAATGCACGGCACAAACGAATCAATTGTAGCCTTTGCCGATCGCCGTAAGCGCTTCTTATGGTTGACTCGGATCTTCATCGATTAAGTAATGCCTCCAATTGTTTGTCTTCGAATTTTTTTGGCTGTCTAGAGCGAGTCTTGTCTTCAAAGAACCATTATCAACAGTTTTGAGGCCATTTACAAAGTTCTTGCCGAATATGATTATTACTTAAAAGTTGGATACAGGATGTATATATTTAACCATAATAGTTTGAATTATTTTTGATTAGTATAAAATAAGTCACTTTTTTTTTTGCCAGGGACTCCCCGATTAAAATCATATTTACGCCACTGATTGGACGGCTCAAAGTTTGTCAGTTTATGTATTTGAGGATGTAGAATTCGAATTCAAATCATATGGTGCAATGAAAGATTGACAATATTAATAAAATTCTTAGCGAACCGAAAGGTTCGATGCCAATACCACCAATCGCAGTACAAAAACCTCGGTCTACCAACTACCCTCCAAATCCAAATCCGTAAAATCACCCGTAACCCAATCCTTCCACGAACGTTTCGGCCTGCCCCTCGGACGTTTACGAGTCGGCCTAGCGTTTATTAACTTTTAAGGATTTGTTCTTTACTGAGTCCAACAACTTCAAAAGTCCATTTCAACCGTCGCGATGAAATCACTTCGATTAAATTAACAGGGTGCATGCTTCATAATCCCGCGTTGTGTAACCTCCTAAATTCTCCAGTTGACTCATCCTTTTTCCGACCAAATATCTTACGCAATACCTTATTCTCGAAGACCTTAAGGCGCTGTTCGTCCTTCAAGGTTAGCGGCCACGTTTCACACCCGTACAGAACTGTATGCAAGATAATAGTTTTGTATATTCTAAGTTTTAAGTTTCTGGACAAAATGCACGACCTAAGTAATGTTTATACCGAAAAATAACAAGTATTTCCCACCTTTATTTCCTCAACCAAAATTGCCACCGTATCTGTTGCTAACCATATATTTCGTCTTATCTTGTCAATAGAGGATGTTCAAGTGTAGAGTGCTACAGTAATAGATGGTTTAAATTTGAGTTTTGACTGATGTCCAGAAGAATGCGTTGATTCGATCCACGCATATGTCTTGGAGTTTCGATTTAATGAAATATAATTAAAATAAACTATTGCATGTTTAATTGTTCTGCCATTGTTGATCCGCTGTTTTAATTCAACCTTTCTCTGTTGCGCTGTTATCCCATTTTCCCTGAGATGTTGGACTATTTTGGAGTGATTTAATATTTCTGGTCTGCATTTATGTAATTCAATCTTTTTTCAGTACTGATGCTGCCCGAACATTGACTGGCCAATTATTTTCTGCTATTTGAGAGGCTCGAGTTTTTTTTTTTTTTTTAAGGTTTCAATTATAACTTAATTCTCTGTTAGAAACGAGTATTTGAATTTTTAATACAAAACTGGAATTAAATAATGAATGCTTATCAAGCATTTCAATGAAAAAAAAATGGCCGGCAAATTTTTTATTAAGCTTGTTGAATTTGTATTTTTTAAATCGAAAAAATAATATAATAACAATTTAAATTTTATTTAAACAATTTCTGTAATATAGTTTTTTTATTTTTATGTGATAGTGTTATATTTCACAGGGTAAGTTATAAAATGAATATGATTTTAAATGCCTAGTGCAATTTCGATTTTAACAGTAGAAAAAATGGGGGAAAAAAATTCATAATAAACATTTAAATCGAAATGATTCGTCCTTGAAGAGTATCCAATGACAAAATTTTCCGTAATGCGGTAGGATTTTTTTTTTGTAAGCGAGTACGATATCTATAAAAGTCGAGTGGTGGGGGAGGGAGTAAACGGTCGAGAGGAAAAGAAAACTGAACAAAAAGCAAACATAAGAAAGTGAATGGTGCTATAAAGGTTCAATTTGTACAGTAACCACTTCTTGCCAGCCTCACCTGCCTTCCGGACAAAAAACATTCAACATTCTTTCTTTCACCAGTTTCGTTCTCGTCGGAGAAATAGATTGATAGATAGGAAGTCTTCCACATAGCGCTAAATACAGATACAGTTTTCTAAAAAAAAAAAAATTAATATATTGTTGTTATAGTTTTTGGAAAGTCCTCAGAAATAATTTTAAAAAACCATTAGTGATCTTAAACTACCATTAATTGATTTATAGAAATAAAACGCATTTCATAATTTTTTCTGACGTTTCAGGAGTTCTACCCCCCATCAGACTCCAATATCCCTTGCAATACATCACACATTATTGTTTACCTTATAATTAGTCTTTATACATACATATATGTATCATTCAGGGAAAGCCCTAAAGCTACCGAGGTCATATTCATTTTAGACACCAGGAAGGTTATCGGGGGTAGGAAGGTTAGAAGCAAGAAGGCTTAAGTTTGTATTCAATCTGTAATGGATGAATACATATCTATTTTGTGGGGGATTTTAGATGATGTCAAGGAAAGGAGGGATATTGTTAAAGGATACTGCAGAACATGAAGATTTCGTATATAAACGACGATATATAACAAAAGTCTGACAAGGGAATAGTAAAGGTTCCTCGGCATTTCTATTGGGTACATAAGAAAAAAAATATGTGAAAGCAATGCTAAATATAATCGAATACTCTTGAGCTATAGTTCATAAAATTTTCTTTTAAGAAAGGTATTTCTTGCTTGTTTGTGAGATGGTTACAACTAATATAATTTTTAAATAACTTATTTTGAAAATATTTAGTAAATGTAGGATATTTGCCTAAGAGGAAACAGGTTTTCCCATTCAAATTTGCCAGTTTATCGTAGGTATTGTAAAATAATGGGTCGGGGTGCGGATGACACGATTTCTTAACGGAGTCCACAAATCAGGTGGTTGTGAGGAATAGGACTGCCAGAGTTTCGTACATGTACGCCGCTCCAATAAGGCTCTTCTATATACTTCCGCTTATTTCCTCATTTTTGAAATAATATCTCAAGGTAATTTTAATTTAGTTTAGTATATAAAAAAAATAAAATAAAAAAGCAGGGCTCCGCCGCTAAGGTATTTTCTACTATTATATATTGAAGAACAAAAATATAAAAATGGCGGGGGTGGGAGAAAAAATTTGAGATCCACAAAAGTGGTTATCTCCATAAGTCCAAGACTTATGAATTTTAGGTTATTTGGCCTCAGGGCAACTTTTCCATCGAAATTGTTCACCATGCAATACTTTCCCCTTACTATATATTTCGTATTTAGTTAAGTGAAAAAAAAAAATAAACTCACGGAAACAAAAAAATAGTAGGCAAAAATAAATAGAGAAAAAATAAAAAAGTAAGGTAAACATGTAAAGATAAGAAAAAAAAACAGGATTAAAAGTAAAAGAAAAGGCAGAAGAGAGATTAAATGTTGATTTAAAGTATTAGGTAAAATATTAACCTTAGAAAATAAAATATATAAAAACGATTGGCATATTAAAAAATAAATAATATTACACAATCAGCCGATATCCGCAAGATGGTATAGAAGGATCAATCTAATTAGGGATTGATAAATTATTTTCCACTTCTATAATTTTGTTTTTATTGAAAACTAGTTTCGAATGTTATAATTAGGGATTGATAAATTACTTGCCACTTCTATAAGTTTGTTTTATTGAAAACTAGTTTCGAATGTTATATATTCATCCTCAGTTCAAGGTTTAAATGGATTATATCAAACAGAAAAGTTTGCACTGGTTTATTCTCGCATTGTACTAACAATGTCGAATGTTATACATCCATCTATTAAAAACACACAAAAATTCAAAAATAAGCAATTCAAAATACAGTTTGGTATTACTATAAATCAAGGTAATACATTAAATGTAATATAAATTAATATTATAAAACATTTATGAATTATGAATTTAATTAAGACAAGAAATCAAATACATGTTTGGTGAGTACTCACCAAGGTTTAAGTAGATTATATCAAACAGAAAATTTTGTATTGGTTTGTTCTCGCACTGAACTAGCAATGAAAGAAAGGTAGGGTGTTTCTAGGTAAACGGTTTAAGGGTCGTATAACATGGTATAAGGGAATGTATAACATTCGAAACTAGTTTTCAATAAAAACAAAATTATAGAATTGGAAAATAATTTATCAATCCCTAATTAGATTGATCCTTCTGTAACAACATGCGGATATCAACTGATTGTGTAATATCATTTATTTTTTAATATAGCACAAATAGCCTGGAGGGGGTCACCCAACCTCATATTGCTACGAGCCATGAATGATATGCCAGAAGTATGAATTTTATTTCGGTTTATAAAAAAATAAATAGCAACTTTAAAAATTGAAAGTCAATCTTGCATTACTATTTTATTATGCTTTTTTTTTTTTTTTTTTTTTTTTTATGATTTATGACAAGAACCCCATGTAAATAGAATTCCGTCCTAGTAATATTAAATTATGTTACTTTTAACCCAGGAGAAGATGGTCCGGGTTAATGGAAGATTATCCCAAAAAAAAATTAAAGTAGGGCAACGCCGGGCTCCATAGAATAAGATACAATGAAGGTGAAAATCATATAAAAGTATACAAAATAACACTATTTTAAATGGCATAGAGAAAAAATCTATAAATAACGTTGATATACAATATTGGTATTTACATAGAATAAATTTTAAAAGTTTCTATATGAACATCTAGTTTCTATTAAATAATGTAAAAATAGAAATTATTAACTAGAAAAATCAATTAAGTTTATTAAGTTTTTCTTCCCCGATGTTATATGTTAGATAATATTTTTTAAGGGTCGTATAACATAGTTTAACGGAATATGTAACATTCGAAACTAGTTTTCAATAAAAACAAAATTATAGAAGTGACAAATAATTTATCAATCCCTAATATAACACAATTATTAAATGAACAAAGGAAAAAATAATAAATAGATAACAATAAATTGAATGCAAATGGAATGTACAAACATTTAGATACCGACCGAAGCACTTGCTTGGAAGACAATTTCAGCAACAGAGACAATCCAAACTAAAGAAAGGATAGAAGGAGGGCAGACAAAAATTCTTAAAATACAATAATACTCATTTTGTATGCTTCTATGATTTTCATCTTTAGTGCATCTTGTTCATCATAGTCCTGAAGAAGACCTGCAATGTGGGAAGAAACGTCGGCATTTAATAAATAGTTTCAATTGAAGAAATTCAATTTAACTTAACTACCTCGTTCTCTGATACAACTAAGAATCCATGTTAGTCTTGTTTCAAACAGAGACGCATAATGCTTCGGGAAACCGGAGATATTTGCACATGTCGGATATCGCAATGGACTATTACGACAAAGACATCTACTTCGTCCGGACGGTTAATGATTTGAAGTAGCAGGGGGGGGGGGAGGACGAGGGACACTACCTTTTACGAGTGTAGCGAAGCGTTGGAGTGCCTCGAGGTCCGAATACTAAAAGACCAAGAGTCGTCAGGAACCGGAAAACTGTTAGGAATAAACGAGTTACTATCACCTTCCGTTTATATCCGGGGTAGTAAATGCCCCTGTGGTGTGAGGATCGGTGACTGCTGAGTGGCGATTCAATGCAAACTGTCCCCAGTACACAAATCCTTTTAATGACACACGCTGCCCCTAAGGTCTCCTCTAAAATGAAACTGCCGCTTAAGAGATTCGACTAGGCAACCACTCAAACCCCGAGCTAAGTGCTCTCAGCTCCTTCAACCCCACCAGTCCGCTCTCACTTCTTTCACTTATCCCCGCCAGGTAAAATGTATGAACTGAGTGACAAGTATGGAGTACCTAACAAATAACTAACAATTTCATTTTATTAATATCAACATCATAATATCGTTATGTTTCTTAACAATAGAGTAAATCAATAGCATATACAATATTTGAGTTAAAATGTTGACCAATGCATAACTACAGAACACATTTTTTTTATTATTAATAATTTATTTAATTATCGAAATAATAATTTAGAACATTTTTGAAATATATTTTTATTTATTTTTAATATTTTACAATCAGGCTAAGTCTCAAGTTAGGACGTAGCGCCAATAAATAATATTAATAATAATAATATTTTACAATATATAAATAAGATTTCAAGTCTCAGTTTTTATACCCTTAAAATCAGTATTTCAAAAATTAAAAATTTACTAATAACTGAAATAATACAATACAAGACAGGTATATAATACAAGGAACAATAATAAGAAAAAAAAAACTCTAACAAAGAAAATGATATATACTTATTATATGTATATATACAATTATTTACAGTTATTAAGCATTTTGTGTTTAAAACACCTTATAAGGTAGATCAACTTTTGTATAGTCTACAATATCCGCAGACTTATTTCGGATGACTTGAAAAAATCAACTGTTAATTTATAGATAATCATGAAGATACTAGGAACGTTTTATTTTTATTTTATTTTGAAACGTTGTCCACCTGCTGGGATGTATACATCGAACAAAAATATGAATATATATCGCATAAATATTTTCAAATATATCGAAATAGTAGTTCGACATAGAAATAAAAAATATCGAAACAACGGGTCTTGATGTTTTTAAATTTCAGGAGGAGAAGGGGGTTTACCTTGAAGGATAGGGCAATGTAAATTAACAAATGCATATACATATAAATACAATTAAATATTTATATATCGCATATCACAAAAATGATACCAATTAATTAACATTAAAAAAAAATAGCAACACGAACACACCACAACACCAGTCAACTTTAAACAATTTTTTATTTGTTCTTTGGTTGCCGAACACGCCGTCCTTGCAGACATTTTCTATTTTATTTATTTATATTTTTTGAAAAAATATCGATTTTCGATACTCAAATTTTAATATCCATGGCATGCGTAACATACAAGTCAGATCTACAAGTATCATAATAATTTTGTATTTATAATATTGAGCCTAGAATATTCTGGCAATAGAGGGAATACTTATTCCATGACTTCAATAGCTTATTTTATCTATGTAAAAATATAATTGAGAAAAGGTTAACCTAGACTCTAGGCGAACCCTTAGTTACGCAAATGTTTAGAGTAAGCTATTAAATTTTAATTGATTGTCACATGAACAACTGTCTATTACATGTCTGCGCTGGGTAAAAAGTATAACTTCCGTTTTAAAATATTTTGGTATGATTTTTCGATCTGTGAAAACATTTAAAGCATTTTGGCATGAGACAGGTGGTTGGTTCACTATACAGTAAATTCTAAAAAAGGAAATATAAAAAGCTGGGTCTTCTACAAAGAACGTCATATCTATTTTTACTTGAATTCAGAATTCTAATATTAATAAAATTATATAATATTTTTCTAATTATTCTGCTTATCAATAATATATACACAAATATATATATATATATATATATATATATATATATATATATATATATATATATATATGTTTTATTTTATTTTTTTATTTTCAAATAATAATTTCATTATAATGAACATAAGTTTGATGCTGTACCACAATAGACCAGTCTCTAAATTAAAAATACATTTCAACCTTATACACACGACTAATAAGTATTCTTAATAAAAAATGAAAGAAGAAAAAATATAAAAAAACTTTCTCATTTCTAAAAAAAAAAATAAAAAAAAACATTGTGAAGACACAATAATTAATGTCTCGTTCTTTTATGTACATAATGTTTCGCACTATTTTTTGTTTAGTTCCCAATTTTTTTTAAGAGGATTTTTGTTAGACTTACATTTAAAAAAAAAAGTTGTTTACATAGCTTGATAAAATATTCTTTAATGGTATTTCCAATTCCTTACGCATAGTTTTAATTTTAGTACAGTAAGGGTAATTCCCAGTTATTCTTAGGCATTTGTTTTGATAAATTTTGTTTTTGTAATTAGTTTCGCACATGCAGCTAAATATTGGGCAAGCGAAAGTTTGTCGTAAGCAAGCTTTATATAATAATAAATTATTTGATGTATTTAATTTGGAATTTCTGTTAAAATATGGATATATAGTACACAGAGCTTGGTTGGCTTTATTACACACATAATCAGTTTGGTATTTATGTATATTTACTTTTATATATTTATGTATACATATATTACTATATATAGTACTTGGATGAATGACTGTCCAACAGGAAAAGCCACGCATGCAGCCCGTTGTGATCCTCTCTCTTCCCATGAGAATGTGAGGCTCGTCAGCTTAATGGACGCAACTCACACCGACCAAGCGTAGGCCTATTATGAACCTACCCTGTACCTTAGACGTGAATCGCGCTGTGGTCTTCCAGGATCTCAAATAGTTGCTCGGGACCAATGCCGGTCTGCTTCGGGGAAAGAGAAATACAGGTCCTCGTGCTCCTGCTGACCCCTAACCGCCATAATCCATGGATCTAAGCCCATTTGTTTTGGTCCTTGAAACCGAGTGAGTCGATGGAAACCATGGTTCGTAGCAACGAGAGGTTGGATGAGCACTTCGAGACTATTTACGCTCCCGCAAGCAATAAATGCCTGTTAGAAGAACATAACAAAGATTTTCATGGTTCACTAATGCCACCAAAAAAAAAAAGATTTAAATAAAATGTATTCATCTTTTTTTGAATAAATTATTCTATGCAATATTAATTTTCGAAATATGTAAGGCATTACCTATCTCACCTTGATGTTAACGGCCATTTTTCTCCCCCGTAAAGAACATTAGGAAGTATAATGGTTTTGTGAATTCGTCCATTCAGGTTTCTGGAAAGAAGACGCAAACTAAATAATTTGGCGAAGAAGTGTTATATGTTCCATCCCCCCTCCCCTGCCTTTATCCTTGGTTTTTATTTCCTCTGGGATTTAATTTTTTTAAATACATTGTTAGGCCTAGATACTTAATCTCTTATACGTATCCCCCCTCATATTTATATTCCCAGAATCAACGCCGTTTTTGCTACAATCCTTATTTTTATTTTATTTTTTTCTAGAGCTAGACAAGATATTCGAGGCCTTGAAAACTAATGAAAATTAATAATGTGATTAAAACACCATTAACTAAGTACCATGCGAGTGAATGCTGTTGATACTGTTAGTAGTATAGAGAATTAGACCGGTAAGTGGGCCTATTGGTCTTTTTTGCCAACCCCTAACGACCACCAAAAGGTTGCCGCCCCGTACTGACTAGGATGGGAGCGTAAGATTTATTTAGCGGCACCACCACGAAATAAATATTAACTGACCCAGGTGGGAATCGAAACAGGCGCTTTGGGATCCTCACTTCTAAGCCTCCGGTCATTACGAACTCTGGAAAGAAAAGTACGGATTTTACCTTCCGTATAGTCAATGATCACAGTTAAAATGAATGTTACTGTACACAATCTGTATCTTTAGGGATATATACTTAGATTTTGGTTTTACTAATATTATTTTTTCAGGTTAATTTAAAAATTTTAAGCTCTAGATATTTTTTTTTTAAATAAGCCGAAGAAGTATTTCAATTAATACTTACAAGCGGAGTGTCCGTCGCCGATTTTGATCAACATTTTTTAGGGGGATTCTGCATTGAAAAAAAGTCTACCCGTATCCTACCATTTTGTTCAATGGGCCTTAGAAGCTGAGAAAAATAATGAAACATGCTGGAAATGATTTATTTTATACCTCGTTTTTGAAAAATGGTATGGACATGGTGCTTCCAGTTAAACATTTTTTATTTAGAGTATATAGTGTTTAAATAATTAAGTAAACTAGCCTTATAGATTTTTTTCACACCAAAAATGTTGGCAGATTCGGATTAAGCACAACAAAAAACCTTAATGTTGAAAAAATTATCGAAAACAAAAAACATTTTTTTGTTTTCAGTTCCGAGTGTGCTCAAAAATTTTAAAGCCACAAAATTACGTTTGGATTTGAAGCTCTGTAACTCGTCTTCATTTTGCCTGACATCGACGTTGTTGGGCTTGTTACAAAGAGGGGTTTCTTCTTTCCATAAACATAAAAAACTATTACATTATCTTAGAAGGTTCGTGTAAAAAAAAGGTGATCACCACCTAAAAACAAAATTGAAGTTTTTTGCGGATAACTTTGGTTCTAAAACATGTAGGAATATCACGGTCAAAGCAAATCGCGTTGTTCAAGAACATTTACCGATGTCCCAGACTTTGTTTGAATTGTTCAAACGATTCTTGATTTATGAACGATTCATTAAATCTCAAAAAAAAAAAAAAAAAAATAGAATTTGTGGGCCAAAAATTTGTATTTTTAGATTCGCTGGAAAATTTGAATATAGAGATTTTTCCAGTGCCACAACAAAACCCGAAGCCAGTTTTGAATAAAACAAAATTTTAGATTCCGCTTTCGGCAAAAAAAAAAGACCTAGTAGATAAACACCGATACAGGTGTACTGCAAAAGTTGAAAGACACAAGTTTATCAACAGGTTGGTACTAATATTTTTACAACTCGTTTTACTTGACCTTAGCGAACTTACGTGGCTTATTTCTGATACATCAGTGTTTAGAATTTATACTCTGTAAAGGGCAGCACTTACCAGTTGAAGGTTTGGATTTAACGAGACAGTTACACCGTACTTCCATTTGTTTTCATATGTAGATGATGAATTTTACCTTTATGTTTGATTTTCTTATTACCCATACCCAAAATAAGTGTAAACTTCATATTTTTTTTCTTAGAGTATGAGCTCATTCATAAAAATAATTATTTTCTTTTTTCATATTCCTAACTTAAAATACGAATAGCCAATATTTCTCAAATCTGGCCACTAGTAAAAAAATGCGTAAATAAATATTTCAACAAAAAAAAAACTTATGAAATTAAAATGTAAATCGGGATTGGTACGTTGCTCGTAGTTTTGCAGTTGACGAAATTGATTTAAAAACTTAAACTGTTTAGTTTAATCACAGATTAGTTAACCAAGTTTATTTAACTGTTTAGCTAAATGAATTAATTAATTAATATAAATAAATAAATATAAACAAATAAATTAATATTAATAAACAGAAATAGATATAAATTAATAAAACAGATAAATATAAAAATTAATATAAATAAAAACATATTTAGCCAAAATATTACTTAACCCCCAGCCGTAAAGGAAGGATCACTTATTACAATATATACTCGGTATGCCATCATTGAATATTATTTTCAATTTAATGTACAAAATCATGCCTCGTACATAAAACTCAATTGTGTAATTTTTGTCAAAGAAGCATTGTAGAAAACATTTAAAATTTTATTATCTATTAATTTCTTTCAAATCACAAAATGGGTTGAATAAAAAAAAAAATAAATAAATAAAAAAACAGAAATCATTTATAAAGTTTTAGCTGGACTTTTTATCTTGTTGACTTGTATATATATATATATAAAAAAAATATAATCTTAAAAGTTATAACTAAATCGATTTAATTGTAATAATTATTTAAAAATTGAGTACAATTTCCTATTAAAACTTTTTGCCATACAATCCGAAAATTGAAATTTTTACGTTATAATTTAAAGCATTCCCATTGCCAATAATCATTTTTTTTTTCTAGGCTTATTTACTTCTTTGAGTCCTTGATTCCGTGTTTATAAGATTTTATTTTGCAAATATGCTTCTGATAAATATTAATAAAACTATAGCATTCGAAAAAATTCGATTTTCCACATTATCGTTGAGCATACATGTAATTTAGGATAAGTCTGTTAGGGTGCGGTCAATAAAGAAACTCAAAGTAAGGCATGATACTGCTTTGATGAGTAAGAACAAAAAAATAAAAAAAGAATAATAAACATATTATTGATTGCATGGGGGAATATGAAACAATAAAATATAATACAAATGAAATTCCTGCTATTTTTAAGCTTTTTTTATTTCATGGTTGTATCTTGTTCGCATAGCCCATATAGTAGTGCGTTAAATTCAATCCCTACTATATTTTTTTCTTTTACGATGTACCTTGTTCGCCAAGCCCTCATGTAGGCCAACAACTTAGGCCTTAAAGTCGGTACACATTAAAGCAGTACTATACCTTATTGTGCGTTTCATTCCTAATCGTACCCCCACCATATTCTCCTTAAAAATAAAGTTGATATGAGTTTTTATTTGGAATAAAAGTAGCAAGCTTGTTTAAGTCATTGAAATTTTTTCTTGTTTTTCATTATTTTTAAACTTTGTCGCAAAGCGATTCGGATACTCGCACCAGTCGTTGATTTTACAGACAGTTTAGTCTGGAATAGAAATTTGCCTGAAGACCATCCATTGACGACACTGCTGCTAGATGTCCTCTTTCCCTCACGTCAAGATTGAAATAAAGGATTCATTTAATACACGCGAAACAAAAGGGCCTTCCGTTCACTTGAAACTGATTTAAAACATCGTTCACTGCAATTTATTCTAATTTATGGTAAGACAGATAGGATCCGGATGAAATTATTCATATTCCAGCAAGGCCTGGAAAGGAAAACTTAGAAAATTGAGAGGGAAATTCCCGTCAGTTTATTTCAGTTCATTAAAACGGGAATTTATCACTTTTTTTATCTCCGTGCCTGGAGAGGCGGTCGAAAAAAAAAAACATTAAACGGGGAGTGGACTCGCTTTTATTACCATCATAAAAATCATACACAGCTCAGTTCTGTAAATAGCTTAATCAACTTTTATTTTAACGCCGCCTAATCTGTCTTGGAGGAAAGGGAAGGTAGTTTGTTGACGATGTGACCCAGGACAAGTGGGACAGGAACACTATCCATCACTGGGGGGTCTGTAGAAGAGGGGAAGTCGGGGAGGGGGGGAGGGAGGACTGTCTTGAAAAATACTAGCCACATGACATTTTCCTAACGGCAAACAAAGCAGACAGCGGATTTCTAACTATCTGATTCCAACAATAACAAACTGGGCCGATATAGTCTAAATTATAAATTAAAGATTGAGGGAACCAATAAAAATTACTGTTTCTATTAAAAAAAACAAACTCATATATCAAAGCATAATAAAATTACAACCTTCTGAATATATATATATATATATATATATATATATATATATATATATATATATATATATATATATATATATATAAGACATTAAATAGTAAAATTACTGTAAAATTAATAATAAAAAATTACTGTTTCTATTAAAAAAAACAAACTCATATATCAAAGCATAATAAAATTACAACCTTCTGAAAATATATATATATATATATATATATATATATATATATATATATATATATATATATATATATAGACATTAAATAGTATTGTTATTTTTGTGAACAAACATTGTCATAGATATAGTCTTAGCAGACACTCTCTAGTGCAATAATGTTTTTAAAAAAATTTAATAGTGGACACAGCAGACGAAATAATGTATTATCTAAAAAACGGACCTTAGGGAAGTACTGCTAATTATTTTATATTAGAAAAAATAGCATAGTTAAGAAGAAAGGAAGACCCAGAAGATGGAAGATAGTTTCGAAACGTTGGTTGTGTGTGGGTAAAAAAGTATTAATGTAGAAAATTAATGAAGATAATTTAAGGGAAGTGCGTTTTTTTCACAAAAATAACAATATTATTTAATTTAGTAATGAAAACTTCCGTAAAGTAGTAGGTATTTTATAATATAGTATAAGACAGATATATTCTAATCGGAGATCCTTTAAAATTGTTCAACATCAATAAACCTTTATAAAAGTAATTAACGCACGATAACAAGAAATCACGAGGAACTGCATCACAGAAAAAAACTGACATCTTATGAAGGATTTTAAAGAACAAACCAATTTATCGAGAAAAAAAAAACTGTTTTTATTTTCAAAAAGTAAATTGAAAATGGTTTTAATTCAGTAAGTTTTAAAAATTACATCTTCTAAAATTCGGCCTTTGTTGACTACGCTTTGCCAAAGACGCTCTCGAAAATTTTTGATCCACACTTATTTCTGGTGGAATCACTGGCATATTTTAGCAAGGCAATATGGACGGCTGTGGGTTACTCCGGTGTTATCAGCCGTACTTTGATACCGCTTACCTAATTGAGATAACCGTTATTATAAATGATAAATAAAAACACATGTTATTTTATATGAAAATATTCGGTTCATATGAGTTCAGTAATTACTGTTAAGGATTACGAATAAATTTGTCAAACATTCAAGGCAGAAGAGGACTGTCTTGTTTTTCTTCAGGAGTCCGGATCCATTCCGAGGGAATTGGCCTGCCGTAATGGTCACAACATGAAATTCCAAGCTATAGGAGCAGCGCATCACGGTGGAGATGCTACAAACGAGGTTGCAAGGAACCAAAAGGAGTAAATACCGATACTTGCTTCGAGTGTCTGAAAATACTCTTCACGGAAATTATTAGATTCATTTACTCGCGGTCAAAATAGAGAACGTCATAAATTTTGTTTTGGTTATTATAGTAACTTTCAGCTGTTACTTTTTCAGTAATAGTTTCATCATAATGAGTAACCGATATCATGATAGTAACCGGAGGCCTGGAAACAGAAAATACCCGGGTGATGTAACGGTAACTGTGAACTCCGACCGCTACGTGCACATTTTTGAGCCTATCTGGAAGTTGGATGAAATTGACACAGAGGGTGTGTAGTTCCAACCAGTGACGTAACCAGAGGATGGTCCAGGGAGTCGGAATTCCACCCTCGAAATTAAAAAATACTGTTACTTATTCTTATCTGTAAAACAAAAACTGTATAAATCTATTTGAATTTTAATTTATAAATAATATACATAGCCATAGAAAATATAGCATAGATAGGGACCCCTTATATCCACGTTTGGGGTGGGTTTCTTTAAAGTGGATCATTGGATGGACCCCCTCCCCTTCCCCCCGAAACTAAATCCTAGCTACGCTACTGTTCCAACAAGATAGAGCCACTTGATAGAGTGATTTGGCCAGATTTACCTCCATGCGATCTGTTAGTTTCTCTTACCAATATATGAAATATATAGTAAGGGGAAATATTGCGATCGTGAAAAATTTCGAATTCGAGTATTCTACGGAAATACACGTTTTAAGATCCCCCTGAGTCCAAATAACCAAATCTCGCAAAATGGCCTGTGTGTCTCTGAACATGTGAACTTCCAAGCTCAAAAACGAAAAGTTATACGATACTGAAATTACATATTTAAGGTGGGCACATGAATGTGATGTAACACCAACTTTTTCATCAAAATCGACTAACCGGAAGTGCCACTTTACATATTCGATTTTATACTTATTTAGAATTTTCTCGAAACTTATCCACCATAAAGGCTTTTAACTTTTCATATATGTAATACATCAACGAGGAAATGCAGGAAAAAATTTATGATGAAAAGAATATTTTATTTGCGCATAACTTAAAAAGCATGCATTTTATGGTAAATCATGTATAGAATTGTATGAAAAGTAATTAAATAATCTAAATAACAAAAAAAGAATCATCAAAATTGGACCAGTATTAGCAAAGATACAGCGCATCGGACTAACCGGAAGTGGCTATTATATCATGAATTTTACAATTTTCTCGTAAACTTGTCTAATCTCTTCTCCTTACAGCCATTTTACTTTTCATATTTGTAGTATATCAACGAGAAAATGCAGGGGAAAAAGTTATAGCGAAAAGAAAATTTGATTTGCGCATAATTCAAAAAGTAAATATTTTATGGTAAATCATTTATGAAATCATATGAAAGGTGATTAAATTCTCTAAAATACAAACAGGAATCACCGAAATCGGACCGGAATTAGCAAATATACAGCTTATCTTATGAGGACTACAAGACCCTAGATGGATAACCGAGCGCATCCAAAAGGAGACGGATGCGACCGAGCCTCCTCCCAGCAGTCCGCCAATCTGTTGTCAACAATACGCTCTTTAATAATGTAATGTAAGAATCCAAAAGTGTGAAATTAACTTAATAATTTCTACTTTTATATTACTTAATTGAAACAAAATGTTTCCATGGAAACTAAACCGAAATTTTAAAAATATATAGGTAGTGTACAGAATTGTTGTACTAAAATTATTTAAAAAACTGCTTCATTGTACTTACGTGGGAGAAGATGTGAAAAAGTGAAAATGCTGCTGAGTTTTTTTCAAATATTGTTTATGTGAAATCTTTAAAATTATATTAAAAAGATAATTATTATAGGACGGTAGGGGGAAGTTGTGTGATGCGCGCACCGCACCAGATTTTCACTCGATTTTCATCATCTTCTTTCCAAATTAAAAAAAAAAATTACAAATCATATCTTTGAATAGAAAATTAGGAGATCTTTTAATTCGTCCTCATCGAATCTTAGCCATCCTGTTTTCCCTTTTTTTCTGAGGAGTTAACCATATCATGTAATGTATGAGTAGGTACCTATCTAATTAATCAAATCTTCCCAAAACATTTTTTTTTTTAAGGTTAATTCGGGTTACAGAATGGTTCGGATTAGCGAGGTATGGAGTAGCGAGAATTCACTGCACCTCAACTAAAAAATCGCATCTAATTCCAAACAATCACATTTTGGGCGCATGGTGAGAATGGCCATGAATCTATTTGGCCATAGCCAACCCGACATAAAAATATCTTGAATAATGTTAGAAGAAGTTTTGCCAACATAATAAAAATTACTCTGCATACCAAACAATTTTTTTTTTTTTTGCATGGAAATCTTGGAATAAAATTATTGAAAAATTGTATACCATAATCGAAGATCGCATAAACCATTAGTAAATGAGGAACAAAATTGACTGAAATTACGTTTTGCCCTATTTTTGGTCATTATCACCCCGGTTGACAGTAATTTTTAATATCCACTGAAATAAAATTTGAATTTTCTGTATACTTTTTGAAAATAAAATCAATTTTTTTTTCTAGAGACATTGGTTCGTTCTTTGCAGCCCTTCAAAATGTGGTGTAGTATCAGTTGCCATTCAGTTTGTGATATTAGGTAATAAATGTGTGACATCGCAATATGTGTCATAGAAGGATACGAATTTTAATGTGTTTTTTTTTTTATTACAGGGAATTAATGAGTGAAAAAAATTTAGTTTCCATCCAGAAGCTAAATATTAATCGTAAAAACTAGCCTCGAATCAGTATTGTAGCGACGTTTCAAGACGTCCGCAATATACAATATATGATTATCTCAGCCGATTAATTTATATACAGGATATTGTTTTATAACGTTTAATAGCCAATATCCGAATAGGCGTTATTACGGTCAAATAAATAAGCTTCAGTAGCCGGAATCCAAGAGGCGTTTCTTGTCTTTTCAATCTCGTAGGATTTTCCTCTTAGTCGCTTGTCAAGCTGAAATCCTAAATAGCGATCCCTCTTTTAATGGGATAAGAGACACATTATTTAATACAGCCCGCCATGTAGAATATTGTAGGCATATGGTAAGAGAGTAAAGGTTAATTAATGGGATTGGTTGAGATTTGTTTTAATCCTCTCATTTTGACGTTATTATTCGAGGGATGTGATGTGTAGCTAAAGAGTTTAATCAACTCCGGGCTTAATTGTGTGAGATATCTTTTCTTGCCCTCAAATTATACTGCGAAGAATTTTATACTTTATAAAGAAAAACATTTCTAAAAATGATTCATTTTTTTTTTTAATGTAATAAGAATTTTATAAAACACAATTTCAATCAAATACTTAAAGGCGTGCCTTAATTAAAATATGAAATCACCGAAATAATTAATTGTTTTTCTAGCATTAACATTTTTTTACCCACAAACAAACCAACGTTTCGAAATTTTCTGTCATCTTCTAGGTTTTCCTTTCTTAATTAGTGAACACAATAGAGGAAATAATGTATTTATGGAAAAAACAGCCTACAGGTAAGTACTGCCAACTTTTTTATATTAGAAAAAAATAGCATAATTAAGAAAGAAAGAAAGGAAAACCCAGATGATGAAAGAAAATTTCGAAACGTTGAATAAATTATTGTTAATTATTCACCTTTAATTAGAAATAACTAATAGATAAACTACAGCAGAATTACACACACATAACTCGTAATTCAACAGCACCGTTTTCTGTTTCGAAGGCGAAATATAAGTTATGAAATTTAAATTAAAATTATAGGAAATTTCTGAAGAATAATATTATGAGAGTTATAAAATGTATGTATTTAAATTATGGTAAGAATTGATGCTCATAAATAAATAAATATATATATATATATATATATATATATATATATATATATATATATATATATATATATATATAACGATACCGTATCCCTATGAGTGGATATACATATAAAGGAATATAAAACTTCAAGAACAGCAAGTCTCATATTTAATAACCATTTTTGTAAAGAATATTAGGGGAAGTTTGTTGAGGGGTGCGATCAGGATAGAAAAACAAGATAAGTATAAACTTATTTCAGTGTGTGCCGACGCTTCGGCTTAAGTTTCAGGAATGGCTAAAAAAAAGTAATAAGATATACTAGAATAAATAAAAATATAAAAGTAAAAATATAAACAAACAAAATAAAATATAAAGTTATATAAGACAAAAGAATATGTAGTAAAAAAGAAAATTTGCTTATATATATATATATATATATATATATATATATATATATATATATATATATATATATATATATGTATAAATACATATTTGTGTGTTTTTCTTTCCCGATTCCCCCAATCAACTTCTCCTTGAATTAATTCTACGGCCAAGAATACCCCCACTCCACCATTGGTTAAGAATATTTTTAAATAAAAAAGACTAAAAGATAAAAAAAAAAAAAAAATGTCTAGTTATTTTTCCAAGTAATATTCACAAGGTATTAATCCAAGCATCGTTTCAAATCATAGACACTTTCATAAATAATATTTAACGTTGTTTTTTCAAAACTTAGAGAAACAGAGAATAGCTATGAGGGAAATTCTATCCCTCCAGCCACTCAGAATTACTAAGGCTAGGTGTCAAATAAGTTCTTCCCATTACATATTTTCAAGCGGGAAATATATTTATTCTAGAAAACGATAAATTTCAGAATTAAATATAACAAAAAACATTAAAATTTTAAATCATATGCAAATGAGAAATAATAAAGATATTCCGCCGCCTGGCTAAATAGATGGGAGGAAATACTCCGTTTCTTCTTCAGACACTTAAAGTGGAGGAGCTGGTTAAAATTGACTACTAATTCTACTTTAATGTCTTCGCGAGTAATTTATTTAGTATTTTTTTAGTCGTTTTGTAAAATATACAAATATAATATAAAAATGAAATAACGTGGAATATATGTCTTAAAAATCTCTTTATTTGTATCCCTTACACAGTAACCCAGTGAAAATATTGTTTATTTGTTGCATATTTCAAGTTTTTTTTACGTTGTTGCATCATACATTAATATAATTGTTTAACAACAAAAATAATATTGGCCAAAGGAATATAACAAATAATAAAATAATAATAAACCCAATTTATAAATTTAAAGATTACTAATAACAGATATAACTAAAAATAAATTAATAGATAAATAAAGCTTATAACAATGAATGGAGAGTGGGGTAGCTCGACACCGGATGAGGCAGATATTTTTTCATTATGTTACATCAGCCTTGGGTAGACTCTGGGCTCGGGAGACCCTCCTAGGTCACATTCAGCCCCTATAAAGTGGGTGCCTGATCCTTCAATGGGTTGGTTGAAAACCTGGTGGTTGAGCGTAACCCTGACTAAATCACCTCCTTGTGCTTAACCTTTGATCAAGAAAGAGTACTTCTATACCAAATAATGAACCCAAGACACTTCATTGATTGTAGTGGTACATTATTTATTAATTTATATATATACTAGTAATATAAAATTATGTTATTATGCCACAATATAATATTAAAGAATATAATTACACTATCGAAATAATAAATATATAAATTTAATAGCATTATACATTAGCTTTGTATAAGTGTTTAACTTTATTAAGTTTTATCTAACTTCTATCCGTTTATAATAATATATTTATGCATTATATTTTAGTTTTATCATATTTTCTTTATGAATGTATTTCTACGTGTTCATTTTTCTCACTTCCAACTCCACTATTTTCAATTATTCTTATATCTCGTTTTACTTCCGATCGCACACCAAAGATCTTGATTTCATCAACGGTCAACAATATATTGATAGTTATAAACACGTATTTTAATAAAGGATCTGTATAATATGCCAAGGAAAAAATGCATTAAAAAAGTTTAAGAAATATTATAATATTAAAAAAGAGTCTAAAAACCAAACATTTTTTTTTTTCCAACAATAATTTTGATTAAATCTCCAGCTGGTGTAAAATATCTTGTAAATAAACTGCCTAACCTAGAACTTAAAAGATTAATATTTTCTTTCTAACAACCTTAGGTTCTTAAGATTTTCCAAATCGTGTTAAAGAATTAGATTATACAATTCGTTTACTATTATATTCTTTTTATATTCAATACATTCTAGCAGAATGAATATTGAAATATTCATTACTGATACAAGAAACAATCACAAAATCACATCCAATCAATTTTGAAAATTATTTATATTGACCTGAATATTCAATATAGGGCAGTTCAAGTTAATTACTCTAAATATTCATATCTGATTTATTGAACGATTCCTTCATTAATAATCCAAGATAATACAAGATTGAATCGATTTTAATTCTAAACTGAGGAAAGCTGTTCAGATCATAGATATAGTTGAATAAAAATGACAATAAATAGTCTTTATAATATATATACATACACGCGCGCGCACGCACACACACACACACACACACACACTCATTAATGCAGATGAGTTAAAACTCAATAAGAGATATAATTTAATTATTAGGATATAATTGGCAGATTCCACACACGAAGTCTAGAGTCGCTAAAATGTCTGTAAACAACTTATCAGTCGAGATTTCACCAATAAAGGCATCATCAGTATATAAAAAAAAAGATCGCATATATGCAGACATAATACAGTACATCTCACATCAATAGTCTAAAAAGATAAGGTAATGTGGGGCAAGTGTGCACTTGACTTTACAAAATTCTATTTTAAATGACTGCAAAATCTTCTTTTTTTTTTAGCTAGGTTTTTCATTATTTTTTAAAAATGTTTTTTCGACTTATGATTATGTTTAAATACTACATTTAAGCTCACCTTTCAACCACGTCCATTTTTTTGAGATTGATAACTCAATTTTTTAGTGCATAGTACGCACTTGCCCCTGCGTTAAGTGGTAAATGCCTACAATGACTCATTATCACGCAGTAGCGGTTGTGGGGTGGGTACAAAATAGTTCTTTTCCGGAGAATTATTATACTGATGTAGTAATTGAAAAAAGTCATGTCTGAGATTCACATTAAAAACCTTCAGTGACCGTCACAAAAGTGTAATTTTAATTTTAAATTTATCTCGTATTTTATTTTTAACTATTTGAAACAGCCTTCACGCAGTCAAAAGGTCGAATGAGCATGGATTACTCTTGCATATACCATTGCAATTTCCAGGCCTGAACACACAGAAAAAAGTTCAGAAATTTCGATTCGCTTTGATGTTACGAACGGATAATGTCTGGGATAATTGCCTTTCGCAGATGTTTCTAACTTTACTGCACCATGATACAAACCTAGCATGATCTGGGGAGCGACACAGCACTTCCCACGTCCGTCATTTTTACCCATAGGGAAGTGGGTCATTTAAAGTACGGGATGGAATTTCTTCAGTCACTAGAAGTGAACTTGTGGCCTTGGAAAATGAAGCTTTTCAGCTTATTGTTACTTGGATAGGCATCAATGCTGCCAGTGGCCGTACGCCGTACGTTCGCGAGGATATATCTCTCCAACCCCCCTCCCCTCTCCCCCTCTCCGAAATGTACGAAAAAATATAATTTTCTTACCCATCAACATGAGGTTTGAATTATTTTTATTACTGTATACATTTTTTTTAAATATAATTTTCATGCCTAACTTAAAATATACGCCCGAGTTGGCGATTATTGATATTTAAGTGATTATTTGCCTTTTTCTTATTAAATATCCTTCCGAAAAAAAAAATCTGCGTACACTCCTTAATAGTGGAATCGACTGTTGCGTAAGCGATTGGCCAAGAATTCGTTCTTGTAGATTCTTTCTTTTTAGGTTCTTGTAGACCCAGAACCTATAGTCATAACTCAAAAAAATCATGATTTTTGAGTTAACACCACAAGGACAATTGCAATGATGTGAACTAGTGGAGTGCCATTCCTGATCATACAAGGCCAATAGCGCCATTTTTGTCATATTTTCCCCGAAAATAATAGGACTGAATCGAACGCAATCGGAGGGGGGTACTTATTTTAAATCCGATTCATAACCCATATATATATATATATATATATATATATATATATATATATATATATATATATATATATATATATATATATATATATATATATATATCCCGATACACACTCCCCCCTTTGGATCAAATGAGCAGAAAATTGGTATGTACGGTTGTTTCCGGGCCAGAACAACACCATAGAAGTGGGAGTAATGTTTTTCGCAGTTTTTAAGATTTTGCGTACATCTCCAGCCCCTCCAAATTGAGTAAGAGGGTTAAAAATTTGTGTGTGTATTGAATTGGCGCTAGAGAGGTGAATTTTGAGGGTTTGAAATCTCTTCTCACACCCCCGCCATTTTGATAGTTTTGTAATGTAGTGAAAATATGAGCCTTATATGTATTTTGTCTTCAAGCAGAAATTAATAATACGTCCAGACCAACAAGATAATATAAATGTAAAATTAAAAGTTTTTCAAAAAGTAAAATTTTTGTCAAAATTATGCATTTATTTGTCCTAAAACTGTACACATAATTTTCTTTTGAAAATTAAAATCATTAAAGAAACTTAGGTTTTATTTCCGTTGTGTTTTAGATGATTAATTTCATTTACAAATGTGTATATATATATATATATATATATATATATATATATATATATATATATATATATATATATATATATACGCTTTATATCTATTTTATATCCTTTTGTGGATTACAATACAACAGGATATTTCGTCATTAGATTATATTTTGTAGTTATTAGAAAATAGATGTATTTTATTTTTAATTTTAAATTAATACAGTGCCTCTGAAGATGAAAAAATACCAGGTTTTATAAAATTTATACAATTTATTTTGAATAGTTCTAATATTATAACCACCTTTATTTTAATATATTTCTACTTTTAAAAGAATTTATTGGAGAAATATCTTTATGTAGCCAAAGAGACAATTTAAGATATCATCTTCAGATAAACACACTTGCCGATAGAAATTAATAAAACAACAGTGCTAAGAGTTCCTACGCTCCTGTTGGGATAACAAGTTAACTATACCCGGCAAAGTTTACTTGCATCGGTAATTCAATTTACAATCACCCCGAAATTTAGTGAGGAGAGGATAAGCAATAGAGCTACATCCGCTCACCAATTTATTGTCGTAACCAACATTAAGTTGACGATAAGAACTCCAATGGACTACAACCCACAACATTCATTTCTTCATTATCTTTTTATCATATCTGAAAAGAATCAAGCCAAATCAACACATTGACGTGAAAATCACTAGACAAGGCAGACCTATCATGACCCACTATCCTATAAAATAATAATAAAAAAAAAAACACTTTTTTTTTAACAATACATCGTAAACAAGAAGTATAGAACTAAACTATAAAATAATAAATCCTCCATATATTTTTATTTATTGTTCCCGGGAGCACAGATAGCTATATCAATGAATGTTTTTAGATTTACTAAAAGAGAATTGAAATATTTCTTTAAGGCATAACAACAAAAAAATTTAAAAAATAAAAACTCACGAATATTACTATTACCAGGCTATTTGCAAACTTTCAGCCATTTCGAATATAAGTAAAAAGAACTTATCGACTTTGAAAATTGATTTTATTTGTACACAAAGCTCGTAAGTTAATTGAAAACGGCAATTAAAATTTAAATTGTAAATTTAAAAAAAAAGTACAAAATTTAAAGAGAAGTCTCCTATAATCCTCACGACATTTACCTCACGAATGTTACCGCCAGTTTAGTGACACACTTAAAGTGAGAGTAGGTGGACTAACACAAACCAAATATGCACGTGTCTAGTTTTACTTATTTTATTTAGTATATTAACTTACTGTATCAAATTGGTCATGATACGGTAGAAGGTTGCTTACCCTAAAACCATGATAAGTATTTGTATTCACTCTCACGAATGTTACCATGTCTTCATTTACTTTAAAAATAAGTAATTCAGATATAAGTGCTAGACAGCATCCAGTGTAAACTTCACTTTCTACAAATATTACTACTCACGAATGTTACTTGTCTGGTAAAGTACGTTAGATGTTAGTAACATTCATGACAGTGTTCAATGATTCTTCTAATTTAACATAATTTAAGCCAATCTCATGGTTTAAACCCGAAAATCACTTCAGGGAAAAACTAAGTTGATCAAGAAAAGGATTCAAAATAAAATAAGTAGTAAAAAGAAATTAAATATTTATAATTTAATTTTACGTTTAATTCAAAGTATATGAGAACAGCTGCACCAATCTTCATTCTACAAAAGCTGTAAGCAAGACAAAGTATACGTATTTATCTTTGTATATTGTTTTAGAGACGCTAAAAGGAAAAAAAAATAATAATGCTGTTTAGTCATTATACCTAGACAACAAAGACTATTTTTGTTCAAAATGAAATGTTGGTATTAGAGCAACTTTTGAGACTTAAGTAAATTTAGACGTAAAGACTATTAGATAAGTGAATTTTGTTACTTTTTATCCATGATAGGTGTTCATTGGCCAAGGTGAATATTTCCTTTAATGATTGAAAATATATATAATGGCATTGAGCCAGTAATATCTTTTGAATATTTTCAGTATTTGTTTAAATCTGTATATTTAATAAAATATTGTTCAGTCAATTATGTGTTTATTACAACGAAGTCCTCCCTACCTAGCAGCGTAGGTTTAATTAACTAATCGTACATATGTTACCATCTCCCCCACGAGAAAATCACATTGTGAATTGATTAGCTTTTAGACGATCAATTTGATAATTTCACATTACTCTGGCATATGCCATATTGGTTTCTAATTAAAGGTACAATGTTATTGAAACCAGATAGTCGTTCAAAAATGAAAATGCTTTGTTCTAACAGTTCTGAGTTTTGTTTACTATTATACTGAGTTATTTTTAATAGGGTCAAAAGTAGACATTTTTAGCCAGCTTGGTAAAACATGATGTAAAAGCGATTTCAGATTCTAATAAAATTTCAATTTTAACAGAGAAATGTTCTTTTTTATGAATGGTAACATTCGCGAGTGGTTCAACTCAGTTTTTGTGATAAATATATCTATTTTTCTAGCCGTTAAAGCTGAAACTCACAAACCAAAATCCTTTTATTATCTATGGATATTCATCAGAAAAATGCTAAATAAAAATAATTAACCATATCTAAGCAACTTCAGCATTTCCAAATGAGCACCTTCAAAACACTGTTTGTCAAAAAAAAAATATCACCCATGTATGTTTTTTTGGTATATTTGGAAAAAATAAATATTCTAAATTTTTTTACGAGCATATTTTTACTTTACTGCTACTTGACGTTTCGGGATTTCAAAA